>CM034706.1:247847846-247879428 GCA_020142125.1 Phrynosoma platyrhinos | reverse complement strand
GTATTCCTTGCCTAAGAAAACCCTATGAAATTCATGGGGTCACCATAGATCGACAGGTGACTTGAAGGCACATGCATACAATTAGCATCCTTATAAGGAAGACAAACCACTTTGATCTCAGTGGGACTTAATTTCAAGTAAACAGGAGATAGATGCAGGAGTATTTTGTATCCTATTCCAGCTGGCATCCTTCAGAATCCTTTGAATTTGTATCTTGGCCCTTGGTAGCCATGTTGAATAATAATTCTCTTAAAATTTCAAAAATTCATAAATAGTTCTCTTAAAATTTCATAAATTAAAATAGGAATGCACTTGTAGCTCCACTGTTTTCATAACTAGCCTTCTCCTAGTTATGAATAGTTGAATATTCCTAATAGACCAGAGGTAATAGAGCAGTGGTGGCAAACCTATGGCACAGGTGCCAGAGGTGGCACTCAGAGCCCTCTCTGTGGGCATGCACACCGTCACCCAGCACAGAGTTTGCCAGAGTTCGCTACTAGAAAGCCAGAGGGATGCAGCACTTTGCAATAAATTAGTGGGTTTTGGATTGCAGTTTGGGCACTCAATCTCTAAAAGGTTCACCATCACTGTAATAGAGTGTAAGCTTGGAAAGTTTGGGATAAGATATCAGAGTAAACCAATCACAGGACAAAGGTCTGTGGTTTGTTTAACCATTTCCAGTATGCACTAAAAAATAGCACACTGTTTATTCTTGATAAGCGATTATTCACCCATTTCCTTGGTTTATTGTGACATCCAAACATGGTTAAGTTAATAATCTGTACTATTTCTCACAAAACAAGACCAGGTACAGCAATAGAGAGTAACCAGATGAACAAAAGTGGGAAGCAGGCAGGTGAATGTAAAGTCTGACAGCTACTAGCTTATATAAATGACAGTTCATAACAAATAATAATTTTAGACCTCCAGAATAGTGAGAATGTAGTTCTCTTGTGTTGATCATTTCTGTCCAGAGATATATGCCTACCAGTTTGGAGCACTTATAGTTTCATCTTGTGCCTGTCTGGATGAATGGTTCAGTAATTAAGGAGAACAGTGTCCAAATGCTCAAAGTTCTGACTTTGTTGGGATTGTGCTGGTAAAACTATTGCCAAACTGAGATATGGGTCTTGGCAATTTCAGAAAACAACTTTACCTTATTTGATTCTTTCTTACTCTGCTTCAGATTTAAGTCTGTATATCTGAATATTCTGGAAAAGGCAGCCACTGTTTTCATCCATGGCTAACTCTGTCATGCAGAGAAAAACAGTAATTGACATCAGAGTGGTGCAATAAGACTTTTCAAGTGTTCACTCCAGAATGGGGGAGGGGGAATTATCATTTGTGCTGCTATGCTTTGGGCAACAAAATATCTTGGACTGGCACAGTTATCAGCTTCTAATGTGCTCTCAGGGAAGCAAAGGGTTTCGCCCTGCTCCTGTCTTTCTTGAAAGATGACAGCCATTTTACAAACACATGCCCACAAGAAACAGATGTGGTTTGCAGGAGATGCTCACAATTCCAGACCTATTTCATCTTGCAGAAAGACTTGCCGCACATTTGGCATATGTTCTCAACAGTTACAGCAATCTAGCAAAATGGAAAGAGGAATCAGAAATTCACTACCATGACTCTTGAAAACTGAGGAGCTTTAATGGAACACAGGGTAACATTTAGCTTTAGGTAGGAAGGAGCTTTGTCTGCCAAACATAGGGACAGGTCTTGGAATAGTGATGTACTCATACATCTACAAATTGGTCTTGATTACCTCAAAGGGCATTCCATATGACAAAGAGATCATCCATTGGCAACAAGATAAATCTTTCTCTATTAAATGTTGCCCTGCATGTTGGTAACAACCCAATTTTTCAGTATTTCTTCTTCCCCCTTTCCTCCTCCAAGAAGCAGTGCCATGGTCACACTTTGCAATGCAGCAGTTGTAGCAGCAGCCCAAACACAGAGCCCCTGAGTGCTTCCAGTCTGCCTTTATCATGATGTACTGCAGCGGTAAGAAATGATTGTTTCTTCTTATACTTTGGACGTCTACTCCCATCAAAAACATTCTCTATGGCAGGGGTAGGCAACCTTTCCCCTTTAAGGGCCGAGGGACTTCAGCTCCCAGATGCCTCAGCCATGATGGCCAATAGTCCCATGTTGGCCAATAGCTCCTGGGATTCTGGGAGCTGAAGTCCCTCGGCCCTTAAGGGGGAAAGGTTGCCTACCCCTGCTCTATGGCCAATAGTAGGTTTATGGGATCTGATGTGCAAAACATCTAGCGGGCCAGAGATTTTTCATCTATTGAGTGCAAGATTAAACCTAGTAAGCAGGCATGATGCCAACACCTGGCACCATCAGTCAGCTGGAGAGATACTTTTATGTCTCATAGGGCCTAGAATTTCATGGGGGGGCATTGTGCATAATTTATATGGTGGCCCCCAGACTCCTGGTTCTGCTCAGAGCATGACTGCTTCCACCAGGTAAGCTTGGAAGGACACATTAATATAGAAAAGGATACTCTCTTAATTTGGAGCATACTTGGTATCTTAGAGCCAGGCCAGCAAGCACCTCTTCTCTAGAAGTTTCAATTTCATACACTTGTTGGCACTTATTTTTCTTGACCTATGTACTGTAGAACAATTACCCCAGTTATGGTAGCTGCATTTAAGGATCTGTCTTTGCTTATCAGTTTCTACAATCAACAGAGTCAAGAGGTGGTAAAGCTCAGAGCATTAAAGCAATGTATTGTTTCCTGTAATGCATTACTTTCCAAATTGTGATATTTTAAGTGTCATTACTTTTTAAAAAGTAATGTTATGATATTGTTTAATTTTTAGTATACAAATAACAATTATTACTTCAAAAACTTTATAGGGGTTCATTTTGGAGGATTTGGAGCTGCTTGGATGTATGAATATGTGATGATAGTGGGCTCTTGGTATCTGCTGGAGCTTGGTTCCAGATTCCCCTGTGGATGCTCAAGTCCCATTGAATGCAATGGTGTAGAAAAATGGTGTCTTCTATATGAAATGGCAAAATCAAGGTTTGCTTTTTGGAAAACAATATATATATTCAAGCTGTGGATGACTGAATTCATGGATAAAGAATCCATGGATACAGAGGCCCAACTGTATTTCAGGATCTACCCATATATCTATCTGGTAGACAAACCTCTCTGCTGTATAGGGCTAGGTATTTTAAATAGTATTTTTAAAGTACGTAATTCAAAAAGAACAAAATGTAGCATGATAGCAACACACCATGTAGCAGCTTATTCTTTTAATATAAGGCAGCAAACAGTGTTTACATATAATTTGGTATCTAAAAGAATCTAAAAGTATTGAGCAAGAAGTAGCAAATTGCTTGGTAAAGTAATGTCCCAAGCTCTGGAGAGCTTTTCCTGATTTATATACAATATTAGGCTTCAAACTGGAGTAGGGGCTAAATGTTTGGATGTGCTGTTCTGAAAAGTTTGCACATTAAGGAGAAGGCATCAGCCTTGTCTTCACTGTGACATAGAATCATAAGATTGGAAATGATCCCAATGGTTGTCTAATCTAACTCCTGCTTCGTTATGCACAATGACAATTTTCTGTGGGGGAACATTCCAAATGTTCACCTGCAGCTTGGAATTATACAGCTCAGAGAGAAAAAACATTTGTGTCAAACAGTATGAAAGCAGAGATAGCAAAAACATCTGTTCTTTCCTACTTGCATAACTCCTCGTGTACAACTTGGCAGTTCTTACACATTTTTAACAGTAGAGGTTTGTGCTTTGCATCCTGGAAATAAATTTGTGATAGCTTAGTTCTCTTGAGCTCATTTTTTAAAATATAAGCAGGGGATTTTCATATGCTGATGAACATAAATATCACACATACATGTCTATGCATCACCTTATGGTGTAAATGTGATTGCAAAACACCACAGAGCATGTCTATTTTTTTGCTTTCATCACTTATTAGTGATGCTTTTAGGACAGCCCTTTGGAGCAGAGGTCAGAGCCTTGCTGAGTTGAACAGACAGCAGGACTGTCCTGCCACATTTTGAAGTAAGTGGCAAAATCCATACTGACATTTAAAGGGAGGTACATTAAAACCAAAGTAAGGGGGGTTGCAGACTGTCAAAAATAGTGTGAATTCAGTCCACTTTTAGGGTTAGGGTTAAGGTTAGGGAATCATGGGAACTGAATTTTATTGTGGCACTAGAGTTCTCTGACAAAGAAGGTTCAATGTCTCAGAAAAATAACAATTCCCATGATTCCCTAGCACTAACCCTAACCCTAAAAGAGGACTGAATTCACACTATTTTTCACAGTCTGCAACCCCCCTAAGATTCCAAAGTCTAAGGCCATGTCTGCACTGGCCTGGATACTCTACAGGCTGTCTGTAGTATCCTGACCCTGCAGTTGACCTGCCCTGCTCCTATTACCACATCCTTTGTTCCTGTGCTGCAGTAGTTGTCTGCATGGGCATCCTGCTGGGCCACCTGGTACTTCCACCACCACCACCACGAGTTGCTCACTGCTGAGGTCATAACTAGATTCCCAGCAATGGTCACATGCCGGGTGCCTCATTCTGTCCTCAGAATGAGGACCCAGGTGGCAGCAGATATGCCAGGTAGCCTAGCAGAATGCCCATGCAGACAGCCACCATGGCACACAAATGGAGGGCTCCGGGTCTTCCCAGAAAATCGGGAGCAACAGGTAAGTTTTTAAAATTCATTTTAGCTTTGTTATGCCCTGGTTCTGGTGAGGTATGTGCGGACATTGTCTGGACTGCCAACACCAGAACTGAGGTTTGGTCTTTGTGTCATCCTAACAGGAGGATGCCAGAACCGTGGAGAAACAGGCCTTTTGGTCCATGCAAATAAGGCGCAGAATGACCTAATGTTACCACTGCTGAGAATTGTAGTTTAATTAAACTTACCCAGATCTCTCTCTCCATCACAGAACTTATGTTCCCAGGATTCCTTGGTGAGAAAGAGCCTAATTAATTCTGCAGGATTACATAAACTCTACTCGTGTCTTGCTGCAGAATCTGAACATTTGCCTGAGACATTCAGGAGTGGTCCAGCCATGGATTGGAAATGCCACTTCAGGGACACTGGACAGTACAGAAGTGACCATTCCAAGAGCTTCCAGCTAAAAGAATGCCAGGTTTTTTAACTCATATTTTGGACCATCCCTAAAGCCTTCAAAACTTTTTAATCTTCATAGGTGTGTACACAGAAGCTTAAAGTTATCATTTTATACCCTGGAACAGTACTGCTAGCAAGGCCAGCTTTAATGTTAGGCAAAGTGAGGCAGCCTCTTCAAGAAGCAGACTGAGTGCTTTAAAAGGAAGCTAGATTTTTAAGTTACTTGAAGTAGTATTATTATATTTGCTTTGCTGCTTAGGAAATGCCTATGGAACTTCCTGCCTAATGTGGTTTTGAGTACTATACCCCTTATCTTAGTTGAATGGAGGTAGAGGATGGTATTATTTGGTGCTTTACTTCAGGGAGCAAAATGGCTAAAAGTAAAGGTAAAAGTTTCCCTTTGACAAGGTTATCAAGTCGTGTCCGACTGCAGGGGGCAGTACTCATCTCTGTTACTAAGCCGGAGAGCCAGCGTTGTCAAAGATGGCTCTGTGATCATGTGGCCAGCATGACTGCACAGAATGCTGTTACCAAAACACTGTTAGCAAAATGGAACCAGTTGGATTTACTTACATGTTGACTCAGCATTTAACAATTTACTCAGTGGATCTACTGTTGATAGTAGTGTTGGGTTCTACCCTGCTTGATTATGCTGTATTGTGCATATTTCCATTGGATCTGGGATCTTAAATCCGAATTGAGTTTTGTGCTTACACATAACAATGTAATGGCTGTCAATGCTTACTGTTTGTTAATGACTCCCTTCTGCCCACAGAACTTGGAGAAATTATTTGGGGGACTACAGCTCCTATAATGTCATAATCATTCATGGTCAGTGGCCATTCTGCCTGGGGCTCTCTGGGAGTTATAGTCTAAAATTACTTTCCCAAGCTCTGTCTCCTACACATTTTTCCAGGCTCCTGGCTTCTCATCCACTGTGGTATAGCATTCTAGAGTAGTAGTTGTTATTAGCTGCCAAGTCCAGTATGCCTCAAACCTATGAATGAGGGACTTCCAAGAGCCCATCAGGTTTTGCAAATTCGGAGCCTTGGCTTCCTTGATTGAATTGATCCACTTGTATGGCATTCTCCTTCTTTTCCCAGTATCTTCCATGTTACCATGGAATGTTGTCATCTTTTCCAATGAGTCAAATCATCTTATGATATGTCCAAAGTATGACATCTCCAGTTTAGTCATCTTCACTTCTAGTGAGAGCTCAGATTTAATGTGCTCTAAGACTCATTCATTTATCTTTTTTTAGCAGCCCTTGTATCCATGGAGCTGTTTACCAGCAGCACATTTCAGATACATTTATTTTCTTCCTCTCAGCTATCTTCACTATCCAGCTTTCACACCCATAAAAAGAAATTGGAAATACTGTGGATTCTGGAGAGCTACCTGATTTTCAGGACCTGCTGGGGCATGGAAAGGGTTATGGGGAGCTGCAGTTGGTAAAGGATTTGGAAATCCCAAGTGAATATTCATGTGGAAGAGTATGAACAGTTCTTTTTGCTCAAGCCACAGTACCTGCTACAACCATTTGTAGAATATATCTCACACTTCATAAAAGTCAGTGAAAAAGTTACCCTCATGGCATATAATTGCTCCATTCCAATAAAATCTGTTAAAAGGGCTTTTGACTGGCTTATTTAAAGAGCAATTTAGAAAACATTTGGAGCTGGTTTCAATAGCTCAATATCCAAGGAGAGCATCAAACATTTTTTTAAAAAAATAAGGGGTCTTTTTAGTTCTTTTGGTAGTACTTTGTAACCAAGATTTGAATTTCAAAAGCCCTTAACAGCACTGGCTTTTTCCCTTACCTCTTATTGCAAAATATCTCAAATAAAAAAGCTTATGCTTTTCATCACTGACGCTGCTGACAGGAGTGCCATCTTTATAGACATAACACCTTTCAGGCCTTCAGAAGCACCCTGCTGCCACCCACATCAAACTGCATATGAAACCCAGTTAAGACCTGTCAGCATAAATGATCAGCTGGAGTTTCAAAGTGCTAAGCAAATGGCAGACAGGAAAAAGTGTGAAGAGCTGGGATTTTAATTTTTTTTAAAAAAATTAGAAGAAAGAAGTAGAGAGATTAAACTCATAAAGACAAAAGAGTGCTGTAGCACCCACATTTGCTAAATATCTCCAAACATCTTATTAGGTTTTTAGCAACATGTAGTAAAAACATTTCCATCTCCTCTCTCCCTATTCTTCACTATGGTTCTTTATTTCCACTGTGTACAAACTCAAAGCTTGGGTGAATTACTGTTTTGGACTATGGCTCCCAGAGTCCCACAGCCAACATGGGAGTTGTAATCTTATTTTTTAAAATAATTTTTCCAAGCTCTCTTTCAACCTACCCCTCAACTTCATCCATCTGCCCAAGTGGGCTCTGGTGTGTTGTTGTGTTTTTGTTTCCAATTTATGGTGACCCTATGATGAACCACAAAGGCTGCATCTACACTGTAGAATTAATGCAGCTTGACAACTTTTCTAGCAGCTTGACAACTGCCTTGGATCAGTGCTATGGAATTCTGGGAACTGTAGTTTGACATGACACCAGAGCTCTCTGACAGAGAGGGTGAAATGTCTCACAAAACCGCAGTTCCCAGAATTCCATAACATTGAGCCATAGCAATTATAGTGGAGTCAACCTGGATTATTTTTGCAGTGCAGGCACAGCCCTACTCCAACACTCAGAGTGCTATACCATGCTGTTTCAGTTATGTGCTACTGACTTTTCTCCTCTATCTTAAAGTTAAATGTCATTGCCTTACAACAAGGGACAGTCTATGACTGAAAGCTGAAGGACTCTGTAATAACCAAAAATAGTTAGAGCTGGGTAATTAGTACTCATAAACAGCATCTGATATGAATGGTGGATAATTTGATATGATTAAAAGCAAATTAGCCAAGCACAACAAGAGAATAATGGAAGTCTGTGGGAAGGATGCACACAGAATTCATGAATTGCTGCTATAGACAATTTCCTTAGGAATTGTGATTTTCAGTATTTGGTGATCACATGCTTTGCACAGGCAGGTAAACTAGGACAACAGATAACAAGCATGTATCTCTACAGTCAAGAGTTTTGACGATATTTCACAGACCTCACTGTCACATAGGTACCGGTATTTTACTGAAAAAAATGGTTTATTGATGACCTTTGCTTCTTTTGTATATTTGTTGTTATTAATGTTGTTGTGAGTCTTCAAGTCATTTACAACTTATGGTGACCCTAAGGCAAACCAGTCATTGGGTCTTGTGAGGCTGAGAGTATGTGACTCATCCAAGGTCACCCAGTAGGTTTCCATGGCTGAGCAGGGAGTCAGATTCTGATCTCCAGAGTCGTAGTCCAATGCTCAAACCACTGCACCATGCTGGCTTTCTTGTATGTTTATACTGGATGCATAATCTTGTTTTATATTGGAAATTTAGATTTGTTGTAAGCCACCTTTGCTCACCTAGAAAGAAAATCAATTCCTCAAGATGTGGTGCTGGAAAAGAGTGCTGAGGATAACATGGACAGCCAAAAAGACAAACAAATGGGTCCTAGAACAGATTAAGCCTTAACTCTCCCTGGAAGCCAAGATAACTAAACTGAAGCTGCCGTACTTCAGCTACATCATGAGAGGACAGGACTTACTAGAAAAGACAATAAAATTAGGAAAAGTGGAGGGTGGTAGAAAAAGAGGAAGACTGCATACTAGATAGATAGACTCAATTAAGGAGACCATGGCCCTAAGCCTGCAGGACTTGAGCAGAGCAATTGAGGACAAGGAGGCTTGGAGATGTCTCATACAGAGGATCACCAAATCAGAATCAGCCCAAAGGCATCCAGCAACAACAAGGCCACCTTGAATAGTGCATAGATATTGATGAAGGGAAAATAACTTCTGGGGGTCAGGGAACTACACTGCTGCCCTTTCTTCTCCTCAGGTGAGGATGCACTGAATTTGAGTGGTGTGGTTTTAAAAAAAGCGATATTGGATATAGGAAGAACATACTTTGGGTTAAAGCAGAATCATGCTTCCAAGAGAATTTTAGAAGGGCAATTCTGCTTTAAAATAAGACACACAATACCTTGTACTTTATTTTTAAAGGGAAATTTAGTTTTAGGGATTGATACTGCCCTGCTGAAATTTTCAGTGAGGCAAAAAAATTTGGTGCAAGTATATGTTTGGTGCAGCTCCTGCATGAAGCAGTCAAGAGGATAGGGTTTGGGGACTTCAGGATGTCAATAGTGGCAAAGGCTAAAATCTCTCTATTGAATTTTCAAAATTATGGGCTAATGTCTAACAGAAGGATATCAGAAGCCAGCCTTGAGCAATTCCAGGTTTATGGACAATCACACCATGGGGTTTCAACAGCCTGTCCCAACAAGGCAGGCATTTGAATCCATGACCATATATGGTTAAACTCTCTCCTGTTTCTGAGCTTTTTATCTTAATATTACAGCCACATGCATACAAGACGCAGACACACACACAAAAGAATTCCACAGTGACCAAGGAGAGGGATAATAACAAAGTCACATTTCTTACAATACTGCCAGGAGATAATTTTCTTCCACTGTGTTTCAGGAAATAACTGCAAGAAAAGGGCATTTGTGAGGTTTCCATGGTAGCTGATTCCCTGTCTCAGAACAGGGAGCTATGACTGAAGATAATTAAAGCAAGAAAAACTGAGAACACAAAATACCTCTCTTTAAAATTTAACATCCTTCAGATCCCAGAATGTACCTGCCTCCCCCACCTCCCATTTTTGGACTTTACTTCAGTCTTCAACAGTTATAGACCATTCTTTGTCCATACTTTTTTCATCCAGGGATACATTCACCATTCCTGGTAGCTACAGTTTGGAAGATCAGGAAAAAGGCCACAGCTCAGTGCTGATAGAGCACCAGATTTTTTCTTGCAGAAGGCCCTAGAAATGTGCATTTGTGAAAACAGGTTCAGATAGCAGATAATGAAGGGGGGATTACAATAAACTGGGCAGCTGCTGTCAGTCATAGCAAAAATTCTGGTATAGGTGGACAAGGACTGTGGCCCATTATTAAAACAGTTTCTGTGTCTTCACATGGATTAACTACCATAAACATAATCCCATTTGGGGAGAAAGATGGCGTATAAATGCAATAAATAAATAAAATAATAATAAACATCATCTTGATTCATTTCTAAGCACACAAGTAGACTAAAGGTGATAAAGGCATTGAGAAGGAGTAGATCTGCCGTGCATGATGTAGTATCACACCAGATTCAGCTCAGTGCATGTGGTCACAATCATGATCAGTCTGGGGCCAATATGGGGCATAATACTCTGGACTGGCTCCAGATTAAGTGGCTGGTGTAGATGTGCCTGTAAAATGTGTTAAAGTAGTCCAGATGGGATGTAATCAAGATATGTGTCACCTTAGCCATATCTGACTTCTCAAGAAGGAGATGCACTTGGTGCACTAGTTTTAACTGTGCAAAGGCATTCCAGACTACTGCTGAGACCTGGGCATCCAGGCTCAGATCTGATTCCAGGAGCAGGCCTAAATTTTGTAATGAAGACTTTGAATCTGTGGAATTACTAACATCCAAGTCTTCTATGGGATTTTTTATCCTATGTTTATGGAAGTGGCTAGGGAATAGACTGATAGAGACAAAACTTTCCAATGAACTGTAATTTATTTGGGGATTCAAACATACAAAGACCCTCTAACATACAATCATACACACAAGAACTCAGGAGTAAAGTAGTGAGCTTGGATAGGAAACACACGGCTTTCTAATGGTGATAATTACCTGAAGGAGGCTGCTCCAATGATGATTGAAGATGGATAGACTCAACCATTATAAAAGGAAAGAACAATTGAAAGAGCCTGGACTCCAGTCAGAGTTCACAGTGGCACAGTGGCACCATGGAATCTAGCCAGACCCCAATGTGCCTAAGATTTTGGGGAGCATTTATACCCTTAAACCTAGCCTGAGGCAAAGAGTTGCTATTGTATATCAAAGAATTCTGATTGCTATGCTTTGAAGTAGACAATTGCCATGGAGAGAAGATAGGATGTTAATGTTATCTTGTCTTCAGCTGGACACATCCTGACTGGCACTCAGAAATCCTCTAGGTGTGAATGTCCTGCTTAGCAGCTCCTAGGCCTGGCCCTTTTGATCTGCAATATATTGTAAATGCTGCAGATATGACCTTTTGGGTGCCTATGTGATGTGCACACCTTGAGATCATGGTGATAGGGGCTCATCCCAGTCCAGGGCCATGGCAAGAACCCAAAATGGGGTCTTTATATCAAATCAGTTATCATAACAATTAAAAATCTGAGCTTTCAGGGGGAATGTATCCCCATCCAACATAGGCAGAGTCTCTATTTCCCCAATCCACCTTCTATCTGATCAGGAGCATCTCTGTCCTCTCTGAATTTAGTTTCAATTTGTTCACCCTCATCCAGTTCTTTACTGACAGCAGACATTAGTTTTGTGAAGAAACAACTTCCTTGGAATCAGATGGAAATGAGAGAGAGAATATTATCAAATTCAAATCTGTGATTAGGTATTGGATTTAAACAAAACAAAATAGTCCTGTGCATATCTTAGAACTATTAGTTGAAGGGTAATGAAGGAGGGAGTAGTCCATGAGGCCCATGGCCTGAGACCCTCCATCCTCCATGTTGGTTATGGACTTTGGGAAATGGGAAGATTTTGCATATAGTGATAAACACACTTCTTTGTAATCAGGAATCCAGTGTGGGTTTCCCAGTGGCACAAAAGTTTGCACATATAAGCATCTTCTTTGCTAAACCCTGTGATCAATGTGTTGATCTGAGAGCAAGAGAGTGGTATGTGACATGGGTAGCAGGGCCAGTGTTAGGCCTTTAGTCTGTAGGCAGACAAGTATCTGCAAGTGGATGCAAATTACTGGGATGCATGGCAACAAGGGAGCTCTTAGCAATCACGGGCTTTGAATGGATCTCCATTTTGCTTCAGCCCAGAATTCTTACCAAGGGAAACTTCACCCATTCTATGGTATGCTGAATTATTAGCTAATTGTTTATTAAACAGGCAGTGTTCATTCCATGTGCAATTTGCTTTGCATGATTTAAGACAGCTTGTCTGTTCAGCTGACATCTAGCAGTCAACAGAGATTAGAACTGAAAGGGAAAGCACCTAGCACAAGGCAGCAGCAATGAATTACGAGGTGGGGGAAGTCACTGAAGCTTTTAAATTCATTCATCACTTATTAAAGCATCCCATATAGACAATCTTTTTTCACTGCAAGTAAACATTAGATTCTTCCCACAGTGGGTTTCAGCAACACAAAGGCACAGTGGCTGAAATCCTGCATCATGCCTGTGTAGTGTAAATGTATACTCATGTAGTTTCACCTTGGTAGTGCTGCTGAATAATGACACTGTGCAATTGTATCTGCCAGTATGCTCGCTTATTGACCCATTCTGCAATAGGGAATGCAGAGTATTTCTGCAATCCCAGTGAGTATTGAGGTACATTCAAAGGTCTGTCAAATAATTACACACCATGCAAAAATGCACAATCACACAGCTGGAATTCTTTTGGTTAGTCCCAACTAGAATAGACCCATTGATTCAACAAGTCAATACATAGTTAAATCCAATTAATTCAGTGTCTCTACTCAGAGTGTAACACACAATAGTATTTCACCCCATGTAAAATAGTTACACTTGTGGGATGCCACTAATGCATTTTCACCAACTGAATATGAACATTTCATAGTGGCCAAAAAGGTCCAGCCACATGCAAAAGGGAACAGGATTCTGCCCCATAATTGTCAGTTTACGTAGAGGAAGTGGTGAGTTTCACCCCTGCCCCCAAAAGCAGTTCATCACATCCTGTGGCCCTACAGGCCGAGGAAAGGGTACTTTCTATACAAAGAATTCACTGAAATTCTGTACAGAGAACTCATTGGAAAAGGTGAGAATGCTCATGGAAGTGGAAGTCAGTAGAAAAGAAGAAGACCACATTACAGATGAATGGATTTAATCAATGAAACCAGTGTTATGATTTTGCAAGACTTTGATCAGGACTGTTGATGATCAGGGCTCTTGGAGGTCTCAATCATAGGGTAGCCAAATAGGTTAAAGTCAACATGATGCCACATAACAAATGTCACCACCATCGCCACCCCTCCCCAAGTGTGCCTCTAAAGAATGGCTCAATCCAGACCTGGTTTATTACACTAACAACAACAAAAACAACAGATAATGGTCTATTATATTCATAATTATTGTATGGAGTCCAAGGGTCTCTGTACCAGCATCAAGTAGCTCCTCCGTTTGATTTTTTTAAAATTCAATTAGCATATAAATACCTAGTGGTCATGGTGGAGAAAGAAAAGCTTGAAGATACATAGCTACTGGATAAAGGCTACCAGGGGGAGGGGCCCTTGCTATGTATGTGATGAATGTGCAAGCGTGGGTGAAGTAGGACTTGGGTGTAAACATTTCCTACCATCCTGCTATACCTATTATTCCCTGGCTGACCACCTTGTCATTTCTTCCCCTCCCTTCAGTCATTCTCATCCTCATTAAAATGTGCCTTGGAAACCTGTATTTCAAAGAGTGGGTAAATGTTGTAAAATAAATAAATACATGTATATTTATATAACTTTCAGGGTTTATTTACAGCATAACATTCTGGGGTGGATTTTTCATCACAATAGATCCACTGATCTTGCCTAGCATCCTCCTACTGCAGGCTTCTTGCTTTAGAATGTCACTTGTTTAGAAATGACAACTTCATGTCTCACCCAATAAGATTAATCCTATTTCTTCCACCCCAGGTTTCTTCCTACAGATGTACTCTTGTTACAGCTAATTCTTAGTGGCAGATGCTGTATGCTACTGAATGCAAGTCATTAAAAAGACACAACAAAAATGCAATCATTCTGGACTACCGTACTATTGACATGCTGTTTGTTACTGAAAGATACATATGCATATGTTCCCAGTGTGCAATTCCACTTAATGTTTCCAAAACTTAAATGGAAAAAAACCCATGTAACTTGAGTCAAATTGAGATACATATTTTATAATCCAATCTCAAATTGCATTTGTACAGCACAGGCCATTGTTTGCAAGGGTGCAGAGGCCAATTGCATTTTTAAAAGGGTAGTTAAAAGGCTAGTTAGAGGCTGATTAAGGATAAAATTGAAATCAGAAACCAGCAAGAAATGTTCTTAGATTCTCAGACTCGATTTATTTACTTACTCTTATTTTGTATATGTGTATAAAGCTTTGTAGAGTTATGTTATAAATACAGGATTCTGTAAAATCATAGAATCATACAGTTGGAAGGGATTTAATGAGCAGGATCAATGCAGGATCTGCTAAAGCATCCCCAGCATGTAGCTATCCAGTTTCTTTTTGAATATGTCTGGAGAAGGAGACCCCACCAAATCTCTAGTAATTGATTCCATTGCGAAACTGCTCTTACTGTCAAGAAGTTCCTTCTAACATTGAATCAAAATCTACCATCCTGTAACTTCTGACCATCAGACCTGGTCCTACACTTTAGGGCACCAGAGAATAGACCTGGTCCCTCCTCTCTGAAACTGTCCTTGAGGTATTTAAAGAGGGCAGTCTTATCACCATGAAAACTTATCATTCTCTTCACCATGCCAAGCTCCTTCAACCTTTCCTTATATTCTTGTTCTCCATACCTCTTATCATCCTTGTTGGACTTCTCTGAAACTGCTCCAGTGTGTCTACCTTGTTTGTAAAATGGGACACCCAGAACTGAATGCAGTACTCCAGGTGAGGGCTTACCAGTGCAGAATATAGTATAACAATTACTTTCCTTGACTTCGAAACAAACCATGCTATTTACGCAGGCTTCCATGCTGCAGCATCACACTACTGGCTCATGTTCAGTTTACAATCAACAATAATCCCAAGATTTTTTTCACATGTAATACTACTGAGCCATGTATCCCCCATCCTATACATGTGCATTTGGCTTTTGTGGCCTAAATATAGAATTTTGCATTTCATTTTATTAATTACTGTTCAGATTTCTTATTTATCTAGGTCCTTTTGAATTCTGTTCCTATCTCCCAATATGTTACCCACCCACTCCAGTTTTGTGTCATTTGCAGTCTTGATAAGGATTCTCTCCACCCCATCATCTAAGGAGATTATTGCATTACAAAATAATGTGACTTATCCCTAATGGAATGCAGTCGTATTTCGGATTAAGCCCTGATATTATCACATTTAAATTGCTCTTGCTGCCATCAGGTGACCGCAACCTTGCTGCAGCCCAGGTTCCAGCTCCACTTATCCAGATGCTCTTCCAAAACAGCAAGCTCCCATTTTGGAAAAGTGGCCGGATAAGCATGGCTGAGACCCAGGATGCAGCCAGGTTGCAGTCGCCTGGCAGCAGCAGTGGCAATTTAAATGTGATAATATCAGGGATTAATCCAAAATGCGACTGTATCCCATCAGGGATAAATCGCATTATTTTGTAATGCGTAATCCACTAAGTCATTGATTAAAATGTTGAAGAATAATGGCCCTAGGACAGAACCCTGAGGTGCTCCACTCGAGACCTCCTTCTGGTGCAGCTGTTGATGACAACTCTGAGCATGGTTTTCTAACTAATTATGGGTTCATCTGACAGTGTTCCCATCTATTCTACATTTAATCAGTTTGCTAATCAAAATATTATAGGAGCTTTGCCAAAATTCAAATAAATGACATCCATAGCATTTTGTTATGAACATACCTACCTATATATGATACCAGATGGTTTAAAAACAAACAGACTTGTGATAAGTTCATTCTAAATCCCAGGGGGCTGCATCATTATTCAAATAGCTTAGAAAATAAAACTGGGAAGTTAAACATTTTTGCTGATGCATTTAAATAGTTCTGTTTATTAACCATTCTAATAAACACATATATGACATTATATATGTATGCAAGACATGCTGTTAAACAAAAGGCTTACAATCAACACATAGAAATAACGAAGGAAGGGAAGAGGAGAGGAAATGGATACGTGCTGGGTGGATGGGATAGACAGAAGAATATGCATTATTCCAGTAGTTTCATGTGCATAGGCTTTTTTACTTGTTCAGTTATTTCAGTGCTTTTCTTATATTTGAATCCATTAGTTCTTGTTCTTGTCTCTGGAGCAGCAGAAAACAAGTTCACTTCATAGTATTTTCAGAGATATCCCTTGAGGTATGCCATTATCTTATCAACCCTTGGGCATTAAAAAAAATGAAATGTAATGATCTACCCAACATGTAATACAACAAAGCACCCCCCCTTTTTTTTGTAATACTGTAATAAGTTATGACAATGAGCTTCTGTTACAAATAGTGGGAACTAAACATCTTTTTAAAAGTAACTTGCAATCTAAGCTTTTGCCTACAACTCCTTTCATCTGTCACCATTAGCTATGCTGGATTGAGTTGATGGTGGTTTTAGTCCAACAATGCCTGAATAGGTACAAATTCTCTACCCACAGTTGTGTTCTTCAAATCATTTCCAGTGTAGAGTCACGCTAAGGAGAACTCTAAGGAGATTTTGAACACATGGGCTGAAGAGAGGAAAATCTTGATCACTTGACAACACAACTGACAGAAATTTGTAGATAAAATTGCTCAGAACCACTCTGACTAGGATACTATAATTGATACAGATCCACTAGTTGTAACCTTGGCCCCCCTGCTTGTCCAGTGACAATGGATACTTTTCAGTTTGTGCAACCTGAGAATTTGGAAAGGGTTCTTGGAGATATGAGAGTCATCGGATGTGTTCTAGATCCTTACTCTTCCTTGTCGTTATGAATAGAATGAATAGAAGTAGTGGTTAATGCCTTGCTAAAACAAGACAGAGTTCCAGCTTGCCTAAAGGAGGACGTAATAAAACCATTACTGAAAAAAGCACTACCTGGATCCACCATTCTGGATAATTATTGGCCAGTCTCTAACATTCCATTTTTAGAGAAAATTCCAGGGATTTCTGGATGAGATGAATTATCTAGATTCATTTCAATATGGTTTTAGCTCTGATTATAGAACAAAGACCACTTGAGTTGCCTTGATGGATTACCTACACTGAGACTGACAGCAGCAGTGTGTTCCCTGTTGGTTCTGCTGGATCACTTGGCAGATTCAATACCATCAACTGGGTCGCTTTGCTGGGATGGGACTTAGAGGCACCATTTTACAGTGTCTTCATTTCTTCCTGGAGGGGAGAACCCAGAAGATGATATTGGGGGACTCTTGTTCAACGCCTTAGCTGTTGGCCTGTGAAGTCCCTCAAGGTTTGGCATTGTCCCCCATGCTATTTAACTCACATATATGAAACTGCTGAGAAAGTTGTCTGGAGCTTTGGGGTTCAATGCCATCAGTATGGAGATGACACCCAACTCTATTACTCCTTTCCACTCCAAACCAAGAAAGATATTTTTGGTTCTAAAAGGGTGCCTGTCATCAGGAATGGACTGGATGAGGATGAAAAAACTGAGATTTAATCCAGATAAGATGGAGGTGCACCTGGTCAGTCAAAAGATATATCAGGGAATAGGAAATCAACCTGTGCCATGTGTATTTACACTTCCACTGAAAACTCAGGTTTGTAGCTTGGGTGTGCTGCTGAATTCAGCCTGAGCCTGGATGCTCAGGTTTCATTGGTGGCCAGGAGTGCATTTGCATAGTTAAAGTGTATGTGCCAGCTGCACCCATTTCTTGAGATGTCAGATCTGGCTGTGGTGACACATGTCTTTACATCCCAGTTGGATTACTGAAATGTGCTCTAAATGGAGCTTCCTTTGAAGAGTGTTCAGAAATTTCAGCTGGTCCATACAGACACAGTCAAATAGCTAACTGGGGCTGGCTACAGGGATCACACAGCTCCCTTGTTGCAACAGCTCCACTGGCTGCTGGTCCATTTCTGGGCACAATTCAAAGTGCTGCTTATGACTTTTAAAGCCCTATATGGCCCAGGTCCCAGTTATTTGAGGGACCGTATTCTCCTTTACAAATTCCCATTTTTTGAGATCTGCTGGGGAGGCCCTTCTCTCTGGCCCACCATTTTCACAGGTACATCTGGTGAAAATACAGGAGAGGGCCTTCTCAGTGAATGCCCCAGGCTCTGGAACTCCCTTCCCAAAGAAGTTAGACTGGCGCCCTCCCTACCTTCTTTTTTCATAAATAAAAACTTTTCTATTCTGACAGGCATTTGATGAGTGACCATATTAGTCTTACAAAATGTGCTTGATATTGCCAATTGTTGTGCTGGTGTGTGGATGTTTTAATGATGTATGTTTTAATCTGGTTTTAATTTTTTATTGCTTAACCTTGTTTTAACTTTTGTATCTATCTTGTAGATTTTTAACAATATATTTTTTAATTGTTGTAAGCCAACTTTGAGTCTCGATCTGGCAAAAAAGGCAGGATATAAATAAATATAGCAACAACAACCACCTGTCATGGGATTTTCTTGGCAAGATTTGTTCAGAGAAGGTTTGCCATTGCCTTCCTCTGGGGCTGAAAGAATGTGACTTGTTCAAGGTCATTGAGTGGAATTTCATGGTCAAGAGGGAATTTGAACCCAGGTCTCCTGGAGTTCTAAACTACTGGCTTACCACACACAGTAGGGCATAGCAACTAGGAAGCTGTATCAATCACTTTATAGAAAATGAGAAAGAAAATTGACAAGGAATTTGGAGGAAGAAAAAAGTGGCATCTGATGTTCTGGGAGGCAATTCTATCTGTCAGAGGCTAAAGAATTGCTTGGTGTTGAAGTAATGGTTAACAAATGTGACAAACTCTTGCAGTTCATGTTCCCTGTTCTAGTCATTGGAGTTGTCAGTATTTTGAGAATATTCTGACTATAGCAAGATTCCTTTATCATGATTCTTTTCTTGGAAAGTTGAGGATTAGGTTGAGTATGACCAAATGTTCCAGATGTCAGTACAACCTTACACACTTGGCAAAGATCTGCCTGTCTCAAGCTGGTCAGCGGTCTCTGAGAATGACTGTCAGTTTATCCTCTTCAGTATATGGAGGAAAATTTTGAAAGAGTATGCATGGCCATTTATTCACTCACTGTTGATTCCATAGCTGGCTATTATTATCCCAGGTTCATGGATGGATGGAAGTTTTTGTTTCAGTTTATTTATTTATTTATTATTATTATTATTATTATTATTATTATTATTATTATTATTAAAAAACCCTAACATCTGAATATGCATGTGTACGCGTGCGCGTGATGTGTGTTAGTGCACGTGTGATGTGTGTATTTGGATGGGATAGGAAAATGTTGATTTTTTAAAAAAATAATAAAAATGGGAGAAACTAGAATTGATAAATAGATTTGTCCATCTAGGTTATAGGCTCCATATCTAACATTAGTATGACAGATAGGTATGGCTGTTTTTTTCCATGCTGCAATTAGTGATATCCAGCATCAGAATGCAAAATATTCAGTTTTCTGCCGAGCACCAAAACATCAGTCATGGCCATAGCTATGGGGGAAAGGGGGGCAAAATTGGGGCATTGCCCCCCAAATGAAAATTCTTCCCTCTAAATGAGATTTTCCTTCATTCAGTTCCTTTACTGAGAGCGCCCCCTCAGTTTGGGAGTAGGAGCTCTTCACACTACACAATTATAGTACTACGATTCCACTTTAACTACTGTGGTGCAATCCTATAGAATCATGGGATTTGGAGTTTGGGAAGAGGCATTTAGAATGCTTAGCTAGATAGGTCTAGTCCAGTGGTTCCCAAACTTTGATCCTCCTGATGTTTTGAACTGTAATTCCCAGAAGCTTGGCCAACAGTCTGGAATTCTGGGAGCTGATGTCCAAAATATCTGGAGGACCAAAGTTTGGGAACCACTGGTCTAGTGTCTCCCAAACTACAAATGCCATAATTCCACAGGATACAACCATCACAGTTATACTACATGGTATGATCATGTAGTGTAAATGGGCCCCTAGTACTGTATAAATTGGTTCTTCTCCTCCCAGAAAAGTCTCATGCAGCAGCTCGCTTCTTTTTTACTCTGTGCCTTTTTTTCAGGACTTATATATTTTAAAGTTAAACCATTTTAAACCTGGCCCTCCAGATATTTTTTAATTTACCTATAATCCGTGCAAGAGCCATCATGGTGTAGTGGTTTGAGCATTGGACTAGGACTCTGGAGACCGAGGTTCAAATACCTCCTTGGTCATGGGAACCCACTGAGTGACCTTGGACAAGTCACACACTCTGAGTCTCAGAGGGAGACAAAAAATCAAGCTCCCTCGGAACAAATCTTACCAAGAAAACCCTGTGATAGGTTCACCATAAGTCAGAAACATAGGGTTGTGGAAACAACTTGAAAGGCACTCAACTACAAACACCATAATCCTTCACAATTGGTGCTGCTGGTTTGGAATGAGAGAAGTTCTCTATGAAAACCATCTAGACAGTCCCTGTTACTTATCCCTGTTGTAAACTATTATTTTAACCTATGGACCACCTTGAATTGCACTGGAAGAAAAGTATCACATAAATATAGATGTAGCTAAAATAACTCTTACCTGGATCTCAAATAACTGAGGTTTTAAATATTCAGAGTGTATATGGGGACTATTCAGTATCAGAGCTATATTTTCTGGTGTCCCTAAAATAGCCAGAGGAAGTGGAGAGTGTGTGTGTGGACATAGCATTCTTCAGAGCCCTTCTCTTCTGTCATGGTTTTAAAGGTTTCTTTGCTGGTTCGTATGGGTGACAGACCATCTGGACCATAAATATGCACCATTTGTCAAGCAACATCAAACTCTCGCTCTGTTTGTGTGTGATTTTTTAATACCCAGCAGGATGAAGAGAGGCAGAACTGATGAATTAAGTTTAGTATGACTCAGTAAAGCGTGGATTTCAATTTTCTTCTCCTCCCCACCCTAGCCTTATATTTTCCCCAGTCACCTCATGCACATAATTTCTCTGAGAAAGCCATCCAAAAAAGGGGGTGTGGGTGGAAAAGGACATTTGGAAAAGAACCTGTGATTTTCCTGGGAGCCCCCAGGGTAGATGTACACTGTTTAGAAATCTTCTTCAATTTCACTATCTCTCTTCTACCACAATTTAAGGCTGTGGTCCTATGCATACTATCCCATTCACCGCAATGGGGATTGCTACAGAATAGATAATAGGATTACACTGAAAATCTACCAAGCCTTAATTGCATCTTGATGAGGTTCAGAAAGTGTTCAGAAGCTACAGTTTAGGGATAATGTGGTCACCATATTGTTGTCTATTGTGCATTTTTTTTAATGCTAATCTTGAATCAGCTTTGGCTTCCTCTTTGTTCACAAACTTAATCCAATGTTCTGGTTTTGTCCCAAGTAACCCTGAATAGCTTGGGGCCTACCTGGGTTTCTCATCATTCGGAGAGGCTAGGTTAGTGAGTATCCAAGATGTAGATGTATCTCTCTTGTGGAACTAAGGAAAATCAGGCCAGATTCATCTCCTTCCTGGGTTTCTGGTGGTTGATTAAAACTATGCATGCCTGGCTGTTGGGTTTAAAAATAATTTTAAAAATTGGTTTTAATCTGTCTCTAGAGACATTTAAAAAATCTTATTGTAGATCATCTTGGAAGTCATGGGACAAAAATTATGGAGATTATCACACTGATTTTAAAACCAGCTTACCTGATCCAGTTTAAAATTTAAAGCAGGTGGCATCCTGATCTTATCAGAAGGATTTAGCTGCCAAAATCACTTCCCGGTCCATCCCCACTCCCAGGGCCACTCTGGCAGCCATTTTCTTAAGCCAGAAAACTCCTGGCTTCAAAAAGAGGCATGCTGAGTGCCTCTGGGAGCAGAGATGGACCCAGGATCGACCTGGGCAGCGATTTTGGTGGCTAAATCCTTCTGATAAGATCAGGATGCCACCTGCTTTAAATTTTAAACCGAATCAGGTAAACCAGTTTTAAAATCAATGCGATAAGCTTCCTAGTAAACACACAGGCAAAGGATAAATATATCCAAATATATCTGAGGAGAGAAGACTCCTCATTTGCCCCTGCTTCTTTCCTATCTGTGAAACAATAACTAGGGTACTTCTAGTCACAGTCCTATCCTTTGGCAACTGATTGACTGTGAAGGTGTTTCTGGAAGTACCCTGGCTTCCATTGCATCTCCAAGGCAAGGGATGTTGTTCAGTGAAATACTAGAAAGCTATTTGCACTACACACTCTAAAACATACATATGCCAGTGTAACTGCAGATTGGGCCAGTTTATGTCACTTACAGGACTCTAGTCATTTTGGGCTGATAAACTACTATAGGTTGAGTCTCTCTTATCCGGAATTCTGAAATGTGAAATATTCCAAAATCCAAAATTGTCCACTCAGGGGGGAAGCAGACTGGTGGCCGTCGGCTGCCTGGGAAGGTGCGCCGTGGGACCAAGGCATCCCCATGCCTCGATCCTGCAGCGCACCTTCACCGCCCCTGAAAGGAGCGCTAAAATAGCGCTCCTTTCACAAGTCAGCAAAAGTTCGCCCCAAAAGCTTGTGGCGCACTTTTGCTGACTTTTCCACCGCAGCGTGTCTGGATGCTGCGGCGGGAGGTTGCCCTCAGAGTGCTGGCCATGCGGAGGGCTGGCGGCTCCAAGGACGACCTCGGGAGGAAGAAGGGGTGCCAAGCGTGCGGCTGCCCCTCCCCTTCCTTGCCTTGAGGACGGCTCTATTAGCCGTCTGCCGAGGCTGATAGATAACTGAGATAAAGACACCTTTGCTTTCTGATTGCTCAGTGTGTGCTGCACAATCTTTGGTTCATGTACAAAATTATTAAAAATATTGTGTATAAAAATTACATTCAGGCTATGTCTATAAGGTTTACACAAAACATAAATGAATTTCATGTTTAGACTTGGGTTTCATCTCCAAGATATCTCATTATGTATATGCAAATGTTCCAAAATCTGAAAAACTCTGAGATCCTAATGACTTCTGGTCCTAAGCATTTCAGGTAAGGGAGATTTAACCTGTATGACAATGAGAAAGAAGAGGGAACAGAGTTCAGAACAAAATCCTATGCAATCCAAGAGTCTGTCTTTAGACTATGTCCACAAGTACCGTAGTAATAGTATCCTCTTACTTCTTTTTTTATATAAATTTTTTATTTATAATATAAAACATACCATAACAACCAAACAAGCACATTCTAATGCATTCTCTGATTATTACAAATGTCGAATCTTAACATAATAACATAGTAACTTCTTTCTTACTTACCTTCTACTGCCTTCTATTATCTAGTTTACATTCTAGTATTCTCCTGCTTCTGGTCCTCAAGGTATTGCAGAATTCTGCCAACCCTAGCCAGCCAGTGATGACATATGGCGAGATTAGTAGTTCATCTACATCTGGAAAGCCAAAGTTTCTCCACTTTTCTGGTATACAATCAGTAATGTTAATGATCAAGACTAATAGCCAGTGATAAGCCTTATTCTGCAAAATCCCATGTACATTTAGCTAGATATAAGGATCAGTCATGGGATGTTATTACATATATTTGACTGTGGGCTGTAAGAAGGGTGAGAAAACCATAGTGTTTTTCACCAACACTTGCACCTGGAAAAGCACATAGCAAGATCTTTCTTTTAGTACTAAAAACACTAGTTATATCTGCATGTGGGATGTTGTGCTGTGGTTTGCATGTGCTTTCAAGTTGACTCTGACATATAGCAACCCTATTTTGGGGTTGTTGTTTTTTGGCAAGATATATTCAGAGATGGTTTTCCATGGCCTTCATCTAAGTCTGAGAGAATGTGACATACCCAAGGTCACTCAGTGGGTTTCTATGGCTTAGCAGAAATTCAAACCATGGTCTCCAGCATCAGAGCCCAATGCTCAAACATTACACCACACTAGGTGCTCCTAGGCCAGATTCCCACAATCCTGCCACCAGCAGTGTCAGTCAGGGTCATGAGAAGGCCCTCAGCAACTTATAAGCATTTTTCTCATTCCTTTCCTGCCACTAAAGGTTGTAGGAAAGGGGCTAAGCCTTGTAGAAATAGGCACTTCTGCATGTGACCTCCACAGCTGTAAAGGTTGTGTGCTGTATCACAATATAAGGATGGTTATAAGGACAGTGCTTCTGCCTTTTTATATAAGTGATGCCATTTTGCCACACCATTGTATTTAATAGGACTTTAGCATCCATGGATTTTGGTATCCACAGAGGGTCCTGGAATCAAACCCCAGTGAATACCAAGGGCCCACTGTATGTTTCTGTACTGTGCATCCTCCATCCTCTACCTCAGCCATATAAATAAATGTTTTCTCCTCTCCATATACTATCTCCCAGTTTTTATTCTGAGAGACATAGAACAGGGAATCCTGAGCAACCTGCTCTTGGAGAGTTCCCTTTCTTTGCTTCAGGAAATCCCATGAACTGGGTAGGGAAAACTCATCTGTGACTCAGAAAGCACTTTGGGCCTATCTTTAGAATTAATTTATAAAATATTTGTGTTAACTGCATCTATGAGCATGAAATGCACGTCAGTCTTTCATGTGGATCTCTGGATTCCATATGTACATACTGAGGATGGATTGAAAACAACACATTTACTGTCCATGCAAAACGGTGTGTGTGTGTGTGTGTGTGTGTGTGTGTGTGTGATGCTCCTGTTATGTATTTGCAGCTTATCAGTTTATCTCACACTCTCTTCGTACCTCCTCCATTGCCTTTCCCTCCCAGCCAGTGGGTTTTTGGATTGCATTACAGTGTGTTTCTCTGGCAAGAGTCAGAGCTGTGTCCTTTTGACCAATTTCTAAAAAGGAATTATTTATGTCTCATGCATATTTCTGGGCTTGACTGCCAAAAATGGCAAGCAGCACTGGGGCATGCTGATAGCACCAGCGATGGAGCACGAGATTAATGGTTTATGACAAGCAAACAGAACACAAAATAGCTGCATTTTCCAACCCAGCCTCCTTTTTAAAAAATACAGTAAGAAACAAGAGAAGAAAAGGACAGATAGAAGAGCTGGGAGAAAAAGCATGTCTGCCCTTTCCGCTTTCTTGTCTTGGGAAAAGATCTCTGAAAGACCACAACATAGTAAATACGTTGTTACAACAATCATACCCTTCCCCAGCATTCATATGTCAAGCAAGGTATCTTAGCATGTCCTATATTTATTTAAAGTAATAGAGATTAAGAGTGAGAAGCACACAGAACTTGGAAAAAATTCTCTTTTGGGAAAAGGGAATAAAAAAGAATCTCCAGTCTTTATGGTTAGGGTGGGTGATTCTGAGAGTTCTAATCCAAAAAAGGAACTTTGCCAACCTCTGGAAAGATGGCTGCCAAGGCATTTGATGAGCCTATTCTTGGGTCTCTTTCACACCATGCAATTATAGCACATTCGATATCACTAACAACCATGGCTGCATCCACTGTTTAAGTTTGGCAAAGCACCAGAGTTCTCTGGTAGAGACTATCTCATGGAACTATAAATCCCAGTGTTTTATAGGATGCAACCATAGCTGTTAAAGAAGTGACAAAGTGATGCAGTTGTGTGATGTGAAACAGATTCTAGAGATAGAGGATGAAAAGATTTGGGATGGATCAGAATTGAGTGATTGATAAAAAAAAATCTACCAAAATTCATAACTTTTTTCATTTCCAGGATGGAATTAATCTGAGATTAGAAATATTCAAATGTAGGAGGAATTAAATCTAAGAGGCTCCTCTGCCCAAGCATAGGAGTTTGAATTCACAATTCATATATCTGGATTTGAATCCCTGTATATTCGACCATGTCTGTGCTGAGTCTGTGCTCTCTTTTTTAAAAACTCACCCTCAGTTTTAAAACCTATAAAACAGCCCGGTACAAGAACATAGTCTTCCCCATGCTAAGAATATCTGTATCTATGAGTATGACCAGTGCAAATGGGAGAGAATTTTTTAAATTGAGAGATTGACAGGATTTGCATATACCTATACATTCAAGAGGGAAAGAACTGGAGATTTTTAAAAAAAAGATGTAAAGATTTTTTGTAATTTTTAAAAAAAATTTACAAAGAAATCAAAACTAGTAGACTTTTCCATCCTTGATACAGATGGCTAAGGGCAGGTCTATACTGGTCAAAATACTCTGGGAGCAGACTGAAGTATTCTGGCCCTGAAGTTGCACCATTTCCCCCATTACCTGCACATTCTGGAGTGGCGCTGGGTACCAGTCTACGGAGTGTCCCATTGTGCACCTACCACCATCAGCATCACAAGTTGTTCCCTCTGAAGCGAAAAACAAGGTGCGCAGCATTGATCACAGGCTGGTTGCCTTGTGACCTCAGAGGGAGTGACCCATGGTGATGTTGGATGACACAGTAGGACATTGTGTCGACAGCTGCCTGGTGTTGCTCTGGAGTGCTCCAGAGTTTCTGGAATGATCCAGAACAAATGGTGACATGTTAAAAAGTCAATTAAGGGAAGGATGGTCTGGATTCACTGTGGGATGAGCTTTCCCATGTGTAGGCAGTCCACAGTCAACCTGGGTCTATGACCTTACGTCATCTGGACAGGGCAATGTGAGAGCAGGGGAAAATAATTTCATTTGGCTTGTGTAGACATGCCGTAAGTTTGGATGACAACTTTCGGAACTCCCTAGAGCTATATGCTTCTGTTCCCAAAGTCTCACAGTAAGAGACTTCTTTCTCTGAAGATGCCAGCCACAGATGCTGGTGAAACATCAGAAAGAAACTCTTCTAGAACATGGCCACACAGCCTGAAAAACCCACAAAAAACTATCTCACAGTATGAGCTTAGAATAGTCCCAGTGTAGCCTCTGATAAAGCTCTCCTCCATGAATTTATCTGATCTGTGGGTTTTGAGTCTTTGGTGTTCTAGAAATATTAGTCTTAGGGACCGCGGCATCCGCACCACGGCGCACCGGCGGCGTTCCTGAAAGGAGCGCTAAATTGGCGCTCCTTTCAGAAGTCAGGGAAAGTGTGCCCTAAATGTGTAGGGCGCACTTTCCCTGACTTTTCCGCCGCAGCGTGTGCGGACGCTGCGGCGGGAGGTTGCCCCCAGAGCGCCGGCCATGCGGAGGGCCGGCAGCTCCGAGGGCAGCCTCGGGAGGAGGAAGGGGTGCCGATTGTGCGGCTGCCCCTCCTCTTCTCTGCCTCGGAGACGACCCTATTAGTCGTCTGCCGAGGCCTCTAGGCTCCCAAGAACCCCAGTCAGCACAAAAAGTCATAGATACTGGAAGTTAAAATCCAAATCATATGAGGATGAAAGGTTGAAAACTCCTGATTTAATCTTCTTTATTACATAGAACATTAAATGTGTAGCTGCCCCTCTCTTCCTAGACACAAATAGTGGAGATTTATCCTCCCCTGTTATAGCTTCTTGTTTTCCACCATTTGGAAACTTTAAAAGGGGAGATGAATACCTCTATTGGCATCCATCATTTGAGGAATTCACAGAATCTCTGGTCCCAGCAATATAATTATAAAAGTCATTGTGATCTATTTCCCAGGGTTATTGTGGAAGCTATGCAAGATAGGATCATAACGAACTTTGGACATCAATACTGTTTTAGATCTTATTCACAATTGTACAGAAATGCTGTAACAATATTATGTGCAGATTAGAAAACCTATTAGTTCACAATATTTTTTAGCCTATATCAAAGTCTTAAACATTACAGTTCATTTAAAAAAACAAACCTGATTCTGCAGTAAATTGCAGCTCTCTACCCCCGATCATAATAATTGATTCTGCATTAGAAATCATATTTTCTACATGCATTTTTGGATTATCTGTTAACTCAGATTTAATACTTTAATTGGAACCGTTGCCTCTTCTTCTCACATGAGGATTGCCTTGCTACTTGCAGTTATGGTCTTCAGGAACTCCAGGGAGCAAATAAATTATAAAGGATCTGACACAGCATAGGTGGAACAAGGGATAAATGATAGCTAAGGTGTTGCATCGGTTAAAGACCAGTCCAAAGAGTCAGGTGTTCCAGACAGCCTAGGTCTTAGACATGATGCAAAAGTAGTTAACCAACAGTATGTTGTAGGAATACTAATTTCTAAGGTCTCATTCCCACTACATTTTAAACTGGTTTGCAAACTGGTTTGAAGCAGTTTAAATGACCCTGGTTCGCATTTGAACCGAATAGCTGAAGAGGGGGGGGCATGTGCTAGACCCATTTAACACTCATGTCTTTGATGCTGATTTTTCCACATCTTTTTTGATAAATCGATTTCGTGCAAGTGTGAACCAGATGCAGATTGGAATCGATTTAAATTTGCTCTTCGGCCGGCTGAAGCGGGTCCATTTTAAATTGATCCATTTATCAATGTGAACCACAAGTGGGTTATTTTACAACAAGAAAATGTGATTGGGGCAAATGTAGTGTGAACCACGCTCCACTGTCAAACTGATCCATCGATTTGGATAGCAAACTGATTTATTTGTAAGTGGGAATGAGGCCTTGGTTCCGACATTATCCTCTCTCCCATTTGGTGATCTTGGGCCTCATTCCCACTTACAAATTAATCAATTTGCGATCTGAATCGAGGGATCGGTTCAACAGCAGAGAGTGGTTCAAACTACATTTACCCCGACTGCATTTTCTTGTTATAAAATAACCCACTTGCCGTTCACATTGACTAATGAATCTATTCAAAATGGACCCTCTTCAGCCAGCTGTTAATTTCAAAGGGCAAATTTAAATTGATTCCAATCTGCATCTCATTCACACTTGTGCTGAATCAATTTATTGCAATTTATTGCAAAAGTCACCGAAAAAATGAGTGTCAAAAAGACGCGCATTAAATGGGTCTAGCACAGGGGCCCTCTCGTCAAACTACTTCAGCAATTTGGCTCAAGTATGAACCAGGGTCATTTAAACTGCTGCAAACTGGTTAGCAAACTGGTTTATAACGTAGTGGAAATAAGGCCCAACACAGGGAAGATCAGTCTCCATTGAAATTGAAATAACCCACTGCCTTCAGACAAGCCAACATAAGGGAAATGATTCCCCCACCCCCATTATACAAACTATCTTCATGTAACCTGATGTTATCCAGATATTTTGGACTACAGTTTCTGTAAACCTGAAGCAGAATAACTAGGGGTCAGTAGTTACAGGAGTTGTAGTTTAAAACTTTGGGAATGCATACAGGTGAAAAGAAACTGCTGACAGTGCACTGTATTTATCCCAGGTGAATGAAGCCTCAGTAAATGGCATTTTTCTCTGAAGGAGATGAGAGCAGAAAATCTACTAATCCTCTACCTGTTTGAGTTCTGGATCTCAAAAGTGCTTTTGACCTGAAATTGGCTCAGTTCATTCCCTGTTGTTTGCTTTCTGTTTTGTTTGTTAGAGGAATGGATCAATTTTCTTGTCAAAGCTAGTAGAAAGACATAATAGTGGATGGGCTTGGTGTTTTGACAGAAATCCAGCCTTTCAGTACAAGCAAAATAGATCAAACAATTCAGAAGAAAGTAAAGACTTTTGGCTTATTGTGTGCTATATTCATCTGTGGTAAGAGTAGGTGAGTGGAGCCACATGTCAGTGGGGCCTTGGCTGTTAGAATTTAAAGACAACAGTTTTTAACTCCAACTCCCAGTATCTTTGTTAACAACCAGATTCTATGCTGACATAACTCTGATTTGATACAAGTAACCCTGGTTCAAGAATAGCTGGATCCTGGAAGCCTGTGTGTTTTGTGCAAATTAACCAATTTACATAATTTATATGATGAAGGGTTTTTTGTACAAATTGCATAATTTAGTCTGCTAATAATCTAGCCAGCTGCTATACAGAAAGGATTTTCTTATTTGGACATCATATTCAGCCATTGCTATGGTTATGATTAGCTCAACAGGCATTATCCACACATTTGCAAGCTTATGTCTGCAACTACAAGTGACTGTGTTGGCCTTTCCCAGTTTGGCATCTTCCAAATGTGTTAGACTGCAACTCCCATAAACTGAAACCACATCTGAAGGGCATCAGACAGGAAAAAAGTGAATTAGAGATTGACCTCAAACAAATGTAGAATGCTGTTTTGTTACTCCAAATGAAGCAAGCAAGAGTGGAATTTCAGTATCCCTATGATCAGTAATGCTTTGTGAACTGGAACAGCTCCCAAGTGGTAGAGGAAGATGTACCCCTGATCAGTCCATGAGATGTCTGTGTCTATGGTTCACCTACAGTAAGTCTGTTTTGCTTTTATTTCTATTTGATGATGTAACCAATTTTCTATGTTTTCGTACCCAATGAAAATCAAGTGTATAAAAAAGTTGTTTACCATTCTTGGCTTTAAGTTGTTGAATTTCAGATAGAAAAATTGGTATTTTTTATTTTGAATTCCACTGACTATTTACCTTGAATTTTGATCTACCCAGAAAAGTCAATTCAGTGCATTCTTCAATGAATAAGCCGTGTTTGGATGCCAACTAACTGCACCAGCCCCCTCAACATGCACAGGCAGGCAGTCTTCAGCACAGCACAGCACATGCTTGCTAACCAAATGCATTCTGCTTTGTATTAACTGTACCTCTTTCCCAGAGGAAAAAGAACCAAAAAAGAGCCTATCTTTTTCCAGTGCATTTTAATTGCTGATAGCAAGTAATAAGTCATCTGTGATTAAAATCATCAGAGAACATGTTAACTTAATTTGCAAAATGAAGACCTCTCTTGGCAATGCATCGCTTGCTATTTACTTGAGTTATGCTCTCTCTACAATATTCAGGCCAAAAGATCCCTCTTCAGCACTCTAGTTCAGACTGATTCAGAAGCCTCTAGATTCACCTTAATGTCCAAAACTGAATTTCTGTTTAGAAAACCAAATCTTCTTGCCACCTGCTTTAATGGAAATGAAACCTTTAATGAAAAGGTATAACCTCTCTCTCCCTATTTGATGGATGTGGATGACATTTTCAGACATATTCAGGAGTAGTCGTGTTGGCCATGCTACAAAATACAGCAAAACACAAAAGCCTCAAAACAGTGATATCTTTACTGGGCAACTAAAACACTACAAAATACATCATGCTAGCTTTTGAAACTCCACAGATTTCTTTTTTTCATCAGGCAAAGATGTTAAAATCACACAGGAGAAGAAAAATGATGAAGTTAGGGTCACAGGCCATTTTGTCTTAAGATAGTTTATGCATGCTTTTTTGGCCATGTGGGGACTGGGAAACAAAAAGCAGTAAAATCCAAGTCATAAAATTTCAAAATCCATTACAGAAAAGTAACTCCCCTTGAGATCCAAGCTGTCCCTAAAATAGTACATTTCAGACACAGTAATTCCTTAGGACATATTTGTCAAATTTCAGACAAAGAGATGGAGGAGTTTTTGTTGTTGGTATTTTGTTTTATTTCCAGGTACACAGAATCAGAGTTGGAAGGGTTCATAGAATCATAGAATCATAGAATC
>CM034706.1:247830373-247840836 GCA_020142125.1 Phrynosoma platyrhinos | reverse complement strand
ACGGGGATGATGCCGCATTGGGACGGGGTTGTGACGGGGTTCTGTACGCCGCCGTGTGAACACACGGAAAAAAAAACGCAATAGGACGGGATTTAGTGTGGATTCTATTTGCTTTAGACCCCGTGTGATAATGTCCTTAAGCAAGGAACTAGCTTCTGCTTCTAAGCGATTTTCCTCTTCTCCAATAGAAGATGTTCCATAGAGTACAACTGTTTGTGCATGTGTCAGCATGGAGTCAAAGCACAGCATGTGTGGTCATTTCTCATACTGGATTCATGGGCAAACAAACATGAAGAAACTCTGGCCTTTCAACTTACATTGGAAACTTCCCAAAGCTGACCTCAGTTAGACTGTAGAATCTTGGATGAGATGGACCTTTGTGCTGACTATTTACTACACTTTAATCAACACTAAGCCTGTCAATATTGCAGATTAATCACGATAGATCTACTTTCCCTTTAATACTAGAGGTAGTAAGGATAATGTAAAGGATATCAATGACTGCTATTCATAATTACTTCTAGTATTAGAGTAAGTATCTAGGGACATCAATCTCCACCTGCCTTGTCCTTGCATGCCATAATGGAGATTATTGCACGACTGAGAAATTCCGGCTTACCTTTGTTGGCTTCGGTCTTCTTCTGGGATACACCTGGATATTATCACATGTAAGTCCCCCCTGATTTTGCTATGATGCCACTGGCAAAATACAGCCTGGGTCAGACAAGGGGCTGAACGGAACCTTCCAACTTAGAAAATTTGGCAGCTGAACATGGTTTCAACCCGCATCTGACCCGTGCTGAATTTGGCTGGTGGCATTGAGGCAAAATTGGTGGCAACGTACGTGCAATAATGTCCGGGTGTATCCCAGAAGAAGATTGAAGCAGGCAAAGATAAACCGGTGTTTCTCGGCCATGCGATAACATGCGATGTTATCATGCGATGTTATCCAATTTTCCCTTCACTTATCAGATGTTTAAAACATGGTCTCCATAAGAATTTGCACATTTGCAAGCCTGATTTTGTGTAAATTGCACAACTGTGCAAAACTATAATACCTGCTTTGTTGCATGGATTTTTTTAAAAAAAAACAGAAACTTTGGGTTAACTGTCTTTGTAATTAAATAACATCTACTTTTCTGCTTGGTATATTTCTAAGTGTGTACATGCATTTTTGCCACTTTGTCTATGTAAGCAGCAGCCCACCCAGCCTGAATGTTGAGAACAGGGAATGCATCTACACTGTGGGTTATGGCAGCTTGATACTACTTCAACTACATTACTCCAACCAATGGAATCCCAGGATTTGTAGTTTCATGAGTGAGACTTCCTTGCTAAAATGCTCTAGTGCTGTAGTTCAGGGGAGTACACTAGAGCTCTCCAGCAGATAGTTCTAAGTAGCTCATCAAATCAGAGCCCTGAATTCCCAAGGATGGAGCCATGAGAAGTTAAATGATACCAAACTGTTATCATTCTGTAGTACAGGTAACTTTGAAGCTATACCACCTACACGTTGAGTCTCCCTTTCCAAAATGTTTGGGACCATAAGTGTTTGGGATTTCAGATTTTTTTTTTTTAAAAAAATTCATATACATAAGGAGATAGCTTGGAGACACAATTCATTTATGCTTCATATACACCTTATAAAAATAGTCTGAACATAATTTTACACATAAAAATTTAAATAATTTTCTGCATGAAACAAAGTTTGTGCACACTGAGCCACTGGGAATCAATGGTGTCACTATCTCAACCAGCCATGTGAACAATTTTGGATTTTGGAATATTTTGGACTTCAGAATTCTGTATAAGGGAGACACAACCTGTATAAACCTGGAAATGTTTTGAGAGGGAGATAGGGTGGGTGGGAACTCTTTTCATGCTCTGAGCCATTTTAAATTCAACTTTAGATAACATCTCTCCTAGAAGAGTGGAAAGGAAATGTGGAGTTTGGGTGTGAGTAGCCATTATCCCATTCCCACCTAGGCATGGGAAAATGGGTCAGTTTTACTGCCTTTCACATTGTTTAAATCTTAGGTTCTTCACAGCTCAAATGTGAAGACATTTATAAATGTTGGTAAAGTATTTTGGGGGAGGGGGATGAATTAAAAGGATATTCTTTCCCATTTAAACCAGTTAAATTCAACAGATAGAGCTATTACCAGCATGTAAAAACCTAGGTTACACAATTTCTCTGAATCCATGGATTCTTTATCCATGGATTCAAGCATCCACAGTTTGACAATTTTCAAAAAAAGTATAAATTCCAAATAGCAAATCTTGATTTTGCCATTTTAAAGAAGCGATACCATTTCATTATGCCATTGTATTTAATGGGACCTGAGTATCCACCAATTTTGGTATCCATGGGGGGGTCCTGGAACCAAACCCCAGTGGATGACAAAGGACTACTGTAACTATCTACTATACTACTGTTAAAACCTAAGAGCCTCCCTCCCACAAGCCCTGATTTGGCAGTAATCCTATTGAATACATAAGGATAAGCCCACAATGACCTAGTCTGGGGGTGGTGAGGACTGGGCAGTTTCAAAGGACTTTATCACATGGGGAAAATCCTGTACAGAAATGGGATTTAAAAGGTGGGGAAAACCCTCAAAAGTGGGTAGATTTTCACACAAATCAATGTTAGACAGTGCTTGACTCAAACGGAAAGTAGTCAAAAGTAGTCAGACATTGTGTGAAAGTATCCAAAAAGTAGTCAGATACTGTGTGAAAATCTACCTGCTTTTGCGGGGTTTTTTCTATTTAAATCACGTTTCTGTATGGGATTTTCCCTGTGTGATAAAGTCCAAAGTCTCATATGTTTGAGTTTATTTTAAAAATTTAAAATTCTTTCCATCTCAAATATGAAGAAATGTGTGAATCTAGATAATTTCTTATCAAAACTATACAATTTTAGTCATGCACATTTTGCAAATGCATGCCTTTATGCCCAAAACACATCACAAATCTTGGCAATAGATAGATGAATTCTTGAGGCATGATGCTTTCCATTCAACTGGCTGTCTCAGGAGATATCGGATTTCTGCACTGACATATTAAATTCAACCTATTTCTTACCCATCCCTACTGAATACTGGACGATATGAAACCACATCTATATGGAGCAGTACTTTATACATTTACCAGTGTGACCATCCAGCTCTATGATAAGGACTTCTTCCTTTAATTTCCTTGAAAATCAGAATCTAGTGGCTTTTATTGTTTGTTTGTCTGTTTCATTTGTATGCTGCCTTTCTCCCAGAAAGGGATCCAAGGCAGCTCATAGATAAAAACATTTTTTAAAACTTTACAATAAATTTTTAAAAACAATTAAAATCATGTAAGTAAAAACAGCATAAAATTACATAAAAATATTACCACATGCCTCGTATCACAACTGGCCATCTTTTTGAGTCACTAATATTTCACCAGCTGTAGATTATTTCAAAAGCAGGACAGGTTGTAACTTGAAGTGGGATACATTGTGTTGTTTTTATATATGTTGCAAATATCTATTCTTGTATTAATATGTGTTGTACATTTCTGTCTTCTGAAGGCTGGAATGTGTCTAGAGGAGGGCAATGAAGATGGTAAAAGGTCTGGAAACTGAGCCCACTAAACAATGGTTTCTGGAGTTGGGCACGTTTAGCCTGATGACAAAACTAAGAGGTAATATGACAGTCATGTTCAAATATCTGAAAGGGTGTCAATTGCAAGATGCAACAAGCTTGTTTTCTGCTGCTCCAGAGGACAGAAATTAAATCAACACATTAAATTGCAAGAAAGAAAGTTACAGCCAAACATTAGAAAGAAGATCCTGATAGCAAGGCATGTTCAACAAAGGAAGGGCTGTTCTGGAAGATTAGTGGACTTGTGTTTGTTGGAAATTTTTAAACAGAGATTATAGAGCTGCTTGCTAGGTATGCTTACTTGTAGATTTCTTGCACTGGCAGAACTAGAACCATAGACTAGAACCATGATAGCGAACCTATGGCACACATACCAGAGCTGACACGCAAAGCCATTTCCCCCAGCATGTGGAGGGCGGAGAGGAGGGGGAAGAGGCATGTGCTTGCTCCTCCTCCTTCCTGACCCTTCCCAGCCTTCAGCTGCTCTCTAGAGGCAGCTGAAGGCTGGGGACAATGCAGGGGAGGAGAAGGAAGAGGCGTGCATCTGTTCCTCTTCCCCCCTGGCTTTCAGCTGTCTCTATAGAGGCAGTTGAAGGCCTGGGAGGGCGGGGGGGGGGGGAAGAAGTCCCACCCTGGAAGACCTGCCCCCGGAGGGTGGAAGTCCTGTCCCCAGTACTGGGTAACACCCAGTGCTGGAAGGCCTTTTAGTTTGAGCACTCGGTCCCTAAAAGGTTTGCCATCACTGGACTAGAAAGATGAAACTGAAAGATTCTTTCCAACTCTGCAATTCTATCATTCTATGAAAAGAAAATCAGGCCCCATAATATGTCCCCTCCCATCCTTTAATGAAGTGATTCCCACAGTGGGTGGTGTGACCCCACCGGCGGTGATGGAAAGATCCAGGGGGGCTTCAGTCAAGTATTGGTGACCAAGAAAGACAAGGAACCAGCAGCCTTAAGGGCCTTGATGGGGGTGAGGGTTATATGAAAAATCATCTCAGGGTCTCTTAAAATTACTGCACAATCTTGCTGATCACTTTGTGTGGTGGTGTCTCCCATGCTTCACCGCCCACTCCCTTAGTCATGTCTTTCACTAGTAATGGTGATTGGGAAATTCTTGAGAGGCTTTCATGCAGGGCATTGCTTCTGTGGCTCTGAGCAGCACTATTTTGGGACAGACTGACTGATTGGTCTGGAGCAAGGAGGTAGAATACATGAAGTGGCAGCAAAAAGGAGCTTTCCAATCTGTGACCCTGCTTAAGCTTTATGAGTTTTGTGAGGACTTGGCTGGTAGGTTGGAGCTGCGCTGCTGTTTCTGCTTTCTTTCATTGGACACGTCAAGAGAAGAGGTAGTAGAAGAAACAACGTATTTTTTGTGGGGGGGAATTGAAACTGTGTGGGGAAGACATGTTTCTGGGAAAGGATGGGGAGGAGTATCCAGGATCGATTATTGGAAAGAGTCCTTTGCCTTGGAGCAGCTCCTGTAGTTAAAATCTCCTATTTTCCCCATCCATGCCAGTCTCTAGTCCAGAGGATGTGGCCTCTGTAAACCCCTTACACACACACTGGTTATGCACCTCTCCACCCCAGCGAAGAAAGTGAGAGCCCTTCCTCACAGGAGAAGGTTTTTCCTCTTGCACTTGGTCACCCAGGGAGCAGCGACTGAGCAAAGTCTCTTCATTTTCAAAAGCCTCTTCATTTATATACCGCTTCATATCACACTATGGGATGTCTAAGCGGTTTACAACTGTAAGCTCATTGCCCCCCAACAGCTGGGTACTCATTTTAGCGACCTCGGAAGGATGCAGGCCTGAGTCTAGCCTGAGCCCTGGCTGGTATTGAACTCGCAACCTTCTGGTCTATGAGTGAGTGGCTGCAGGACAGGCATTTAACCACTGTGCCACCAGGGCTCTTGTGGCCAGTCAGCAGTGATTGAGAAGCCACGTGCCTACTTTGGCCTTTGCTGCAAGGCCAACACAAGCGAGAAGCTTCTCAGTCACTGCTCATCCAGTCGTTCAGTTGCTGCTCCCAAGGTGACATGGTTCAAAGGGAGCAGCAACTGAGATTGGTTCTTTCAATTTTGCAGTAGAACAATAGATCTAATATCAAGAAATACACATGGGGAAGGGTGCTAGGCTTGTCACTGAAGAGGAAAGGGGAGAGTAGCCTGAAAAAGTTTGGGGACCACTATTTTAATGTCGCCCTCTTTAGAATCGAAAAAGCTATATCTTAACATCAGTCACATTTCAGAACAATTCTTGTGTTGAGATATTTTGCTATCTTTGCTAGAAATCCTGCCAGGAGGATTTCTGAGGTAAACTTGATGGATTTTCTCCATGTTTCCATGCCAGGGAACTATATGATCTTTCCATTCTGTTCTTCAAACAAAAACATTGCACACCCACCCACACACAATGCAGTCATTCGGATAATGCTTGGAACCAAAATTCTCCATGCGGTCCTGGACAAACCTTAGACTAAATTCTTCTCAGCTATATCTTCTTGCTCCTACCAACATTAGTGTGTGGAAATGGGTGGGGAGAAGACATTCACATTACAAAACATCATATATATGAATTGCTACATAACTATTTAACAATAATAGTTCTATGCCATAGATGGTTTGGAAATCTTGAGGATATTAGTATGGCTCAAAGAATGGGCTTCACAAGAATACATCAAGGTTAAACTGGAAAAAAAACCCTCCAGTGAATTATTTGTTCCTTTGAAAGAAACAGGATTCAAGCAATTTGGCAGAAACATAACAGAAATCACACACCAGGGTGTTAAGGTTATTTTCTTAAGAGAAGACAAAATAAGTCCAAATATCAGGTTCTGATTCCAGTAACAGGAGTCCATGGGTAGGGTTTTCCTGCTGACCTGCTTCCCAATTGTCCTGACTGAACCATATATTAATAGGTTTTTGGTACCTGGACTAAGTGTACACCAAATAAATGTTCTCATGTTATCTATCAACGACACTTCCATTGAATGAGACCTGGAGTGGTACAAAGCTGCAAGCCACAAATTTGCTACGTAATGCCACCATTCTTTCAGTCTCAGCATCCTCATTTGAAATATGGGATTAACAGTACCCTATATCGGGGTGGGGAACACAGCTGCATCAATGCTGCCTTTTACCCCCAAACAGCCAAAATCAAGCTACATGCAATTTCATGATTTGTATTCATGACTGACATTCATTCAGCAGCTCACAAGTGCACAGTTGGGGTGAAATCCCTTCAGATTTTTTCAACTGCCCAATGGCCATTTTCTTACCTGGCTGTTCCTGTCACATTGGATTAATGCATGGGGGGGGGGGGGGGAACTTAGCAGGGCCAACTAAAGGGCTACCTTTTTGCAGGCATTTGTGTTGTGTTTGGGGGTACCAGAAAGAAGAGTTGTGTTTGGGAGTACCAAGCATGCTTTGTGGTGAGGGTAAGACAGTCTTGTTCCCTCTTCAAGTGTTTGTCCTGTTAGAGTTAGACTTTCACATGCAACTAAGATTAAAGTATATGTCAGAAAGAGAGAAACTAGTTCTGACTCCTCTAGCAGTTTTCATCATCTTCTCATTTCCTTTGCTTCCATGTTTCACTGAACATGTGGATTAGGGAGAAACATGAATAAAATACACATAGTTCTCCTTTTATTGCTAAATTTAATTCTGACTCTGAGTGAAAGCTGGAGGAAAGACATGTTGCAAGGGAGAAAAATGGTTGTGTGAATCCACATCAACTGTTAAGTGACATGTGCTAGTAAGAAGTGAGGGAAAGAATTCTCAAAGGCCAATTATGTTCTTTCACTCACACACAATAATAATAATAATAATAATAATAATAATAATAATAATTTTTATTTATAGCCTGCCCCTCTGCTAGGCAATCGGGGTGGGTTACAGCATAATTAAAACATAAAGAGTTAAAAACAAACAATCCCAATCCCCTAACCCTCCCACCCCTTAAAATTGAATCAAATGTTCTGTATTATTTCGAACATTCATCCACTTTTTTCTCTAATGAGCACAAGGTGATGAATATGGCTTTTTGCTCTGCACTTTATTCTCACACAACTTTATGAGATAGGTCAGGTTGGGGAAAAGGAAGAGGGAGATGTGTGTGTGTGAGGACAAACTGCTCATAGGAAATCTAGTTTTGTGGTCAAATGGGGACTACAATTCTGACAGCCCAAGAGCTTGAATCACTACAACCACACTGGTTCTCAGAGTAAAGGAGGGCAAAAATCTGGCAAAAGAGAAGTAAATGATAATCAAAGCTCAGCTCCTGGAGTATGGATGGAAAACAGCCCCTTTCCTTGTATGTACAGTCTCTTCAGAGAATAAATGACCTAGGAATGTTTCTGCATTTTCTCACTGCAATGATGGATTTGCTGTGACATGATCCAATAAATATTGTGGATAAATGGTTAACATTTCCCTGTAGACAGTCAAAGCTTATTACTATTATTGCAGTATTACTATTATCATCATCATTCAAAGACTAGCAGAAGGGAGTTGACCAGCAGCCAAGAAAATTACTTGGATCTGAATCCAGCCTTTCCACTCTAACAGAATCTTATCTCTTTTAGTGTGTTTCTGTGCTCACAAGTGACAGTGTTAAGTGCTTTATGGAAGCCTCCAAAGCTCCAAGTGGACCATTTCCAGACATAACCCAATTGTACACACATGAAAGGGACAATCACTACTTCTGAGAACCCTTTGCATGTTTGCACATTAGAATTAGTTTGCAATTGGAGGCATCTTAGAGTCACTTTATCCTATCAGCAGAATAGAGTGGTAACACATTTGGGTGAAGTACCCTGGATGGTTTCTTTAAAGTTTGGATGAAAACTACTCCATTTACATGGAAGCCACCAACCACCATTGCACAATCCCAACTAACAGGGTTCAGTTTATTTATTACTTCATCCCATAGTCTGTACAAAGTGATCCTTAAGATATAATTCTGGCTTCCAATCTTTGATCTCCAGATGTTGCTGAACTTCAAAGACAGCTTGTATTTTCTTGTACAACAGCTCTCACAACTTGGTTAAGGATCAGGGCTTCTGGGAGCTGTAGTCCAACAACATCTGAGTATCTAGGTCAGGGGTAGGCAACCTTTCCCCTTTAAGGGCCAAGGGACTTCAGCTCCCAGAAGCCTCAGCCATGTTGGCCAATAGTCCCATGTTGGCCAATAGCTCCTGGGATTCTGGGAGCTGAAGTCCCTCGGCCCTTAAAGGGGAAAGGTTGCCTACCCCTGATCTAGGTTTTTAGAATCAATGCTCTATCCTGTATATTATTCACTCATTGGTTCCAAAATTTATTGGTTTCTCTCTAGGGAATATAATCAGCTGCATGAACGTTAGCACAAATCAGCACTAGTTACAGGTTGGAGAGAATGGAGAGAAGCTGAAGGAAAAGGTGGGCATATGTACTTCGGATATCATGATATTCAGTAGATGTAGGCCAGTGATGGCAAAACGTTAGGGGCTGAGTACCCAAACTAAAAGGCTTTCTGGCACCGGGTGTTACCCAGTGCTGGGGGCAGGACCTCTGCCCTCTGGGGGTGGGAGTTCAGGGGTGGGACTTCTTCCCTGGCCTCCCGGGCCTTCAGCTTCAAAAGGGGAATAAGAGGAACAGGCACACACCTTTTCTTCCTCCCCCCCATGCCATCCTTAACCTTCAGCTGCCTCTGGAGAGGCAGCTGAAGACTGGAGGGGGGAGTGTCTGGAAGAAGGAATAAAAAGTGTGCACCCCTTCCTCCTCCTCCTCCCCCTGCACCAGGCTAAAGGCTTGGGACAGCCGGGAAGGAGGAAGAACTGGCGTGCCCCTCTTCCTCCTTCTCCCCACCCTCCACATGCCAGGGAAAATGGCTTCATTGCCATCTCTACACAGATGTAGGTTCAGGAGTGGAGTGTCAGCATTGTGACTTGTGAACTTTCTTGCTCAAGTTTAGGCAGGAGTGGTACAGAGATGACAGGTGAAGCAGATGCCCAGTGATGGTAAGCCCCTCCTAATGGTCTTTAAACTACCACAAATGTAACCTGAAACATCTAAAACAGAAGAGAAAATTTTGCTAGAGAATCTTGTCCTGCCCTTATGTGGGCAGAGAAATCCTGGTGAACAACACTGATGTGAGAAGAAGGCCAACATCTCAACCCACATGGGTTCTTCTTCTCTTTTTTAACTTACAAATTAAGTAAAAGTTTTCAAGCATTTCCCCCAAAAATGTCAGGAATAGAGTATTTAGGAAGATGAAGATCTCTAGCATCCTGGAGGCTAAGATGAAGCAAAGAAGGCTGAGGGGAAAAGTAAGGAGAAGGGCCAAGGGAATGAGGAATAAGGAGAGAGAAGGAAAAAATCACCAAAAAGAGAGAATAGCTTATGCAGTGAGCCAAACTGAGGACGTTATCACACGGGGGAAATCTGTTGGTTAATCCATGCAACCCCCCCCCCCAAAAAAAACTGAATTTGTGCCTCATGATTTCACATGACGTTGCACAGAAACTGGTCAGAAACTGGACAGAAACTGTTATCATCCGAGATCTTTTTAATTTCGGGAGTTTAGAGGAAATGCATTTGCGAAATTACAGTAATTTCGCATTTACTGTAATGTGAAAAGCAAATATGCATGGACAATTCTCTTTTAAAACCTGGAGGAGGGTCAAGAGGAGGAGGAGGAGGGGCCTCCAGGGAGGGAGAGTCCCAAGCTCCTGCCATGCAGGGAAGGCAAGGCAAGGCAAGGAGAGGGAAGTTTGGGACGGAGAAGAAGTTTGGCACTTGGGATGAAGGGGAAAGAAGGCTTCCCTCGCAGCAGCTGTAGGTGGATGTGGGTGC
>CM034706.1:247806677-247818465 GCA_020142125.1 Phrynosoma platyrhinos | reverse complement strand
AAAAAAAATCAGGGGAAGAAAAGCCTCATCATTAGAGTTACAGGTCTTCTATATCATGCTTGCTTGAGATGTTAAAGAGAGTCTACACAAAATTCATCAATCCCTAAAAGTTGTGAAGTGACTGGGAACCTAGGAGTAAAGGAAAGCAATAAAAAAAATTTTTTTTTCTCCATTTGAAGCCACAAAGTGCCTCCCTTTGAAATGCTGGTCTCTGTGAGGCCACAGACTGCTATGATGGCAGAGTGCAAAGTGCAGTGATCACCGCAGGAAGCCTCTGCGCTAGGTGTTGTGATAGGCACAGCATGCCAATAAGATCCAAACTGCATAGCTGGTGTATTGTAGTCGTCCCCCCCAGCCCCTTGTACTGGGAAATCAAGTCCCAGTACAAGATGACAAACAGCCTGCTCTTTCCCGGTTAGGATTCCCCTGTTCAGCAGCTGTTTTGTCTGCATAGATCCTTTCTATAACATCTTAATCAAACAAGATACAGGTCTTTGAACCAACCTTTCATGATCCCTTTACTCTGGAGAAAACCCTGAAATAATTTTCAGGTCTCGGGGATCCCCAGTATAAAAATTATTATATCTACAACTTTAAAAAATGTTCTGTTTTGTTTTTAGTTTCCATCTTTCATGGAATTCTAGGGTTCCAGGGAACCCTGGTTGAGAAAACTTTCTCTAACAGTATAACTTTAAAAAATCTGCTAAATTATTAAAAAACTTTCTCTAACAGCATAACTTTTTTAAAAAAATATGCTAAATTATTTAAAAACCTGAGGTATAGGAAGTTTTAAAAGCAATCATCCCTCCAAATTTGTGGGGTATCCGTTTTGGACCACCCACCCCTGCGAATCAGGAAAATTGCAAAAATTGCAAATATGCAAGCAAGCCCCATTGATTTCATTGGCTGCACACACACCCTGGATGCATGCACCATTTTGTCCCTCCCCACTTGCCGTCCGCGAAGGACCAAGACTGTAGGCTTCAAGTCTGCAAACAGGGAGGGACAAGTGTATACCTTTTTAAGTACCATGGCTAGTGGAGGGGATGTCCATATTTATTCTAATCATCATAATAAATTTTATTTATTTCTCGCCTCTCCCCAAGGCTCAAGGCAGGGTATTTGGCGATAGTGATGACAGATAATATTACATTTTTGTGTTATTACTGGCTGTGCCATCTCCTCTCTTGTGAGATTATTAGCTTATCTTGTTTTTACCTTTTGTAAGCCACCTTGGGTCCCATGCTGGGAGAAAGGTAACATATCAACATAACAAAAATCAAATTTAAAAATAAATAAATGAATAACTAAAAAAATTCACTTAAAACAATTTAAAAACCAGTTAACAAATAATAGTAAAAATAAAATACAGCAAACTCCAGTTAAGACTTTCTGCTGTGATCAGTAAACAGTCAAAGACTGTGGTACAACAGAAAGAGCTTTACCTCCTGATGGAAAGAGAGACAGAAGGGGCCAATTTCATTTTATTTGTACTGTTATTTGTTAACTGGTTTTTAAATTGTTTTAAATGAATGTTGTTGTTTTTAAAATTTATTTATTTATTTATTTATTTTTAAATTTGCTTTTGTTATGTTGATATGTTACCTTTCTCCCGGCATGGGACCCAGGGTGGCTTACAAAAGGCAAAAACAAGATAAGCTAATCATCTGATAATAAAGACATTAAAACACAATTAAACAAATCATCACATTAAAACACTACGGAATTTTCAGAAGTCATAAAATCATTTTAAAACACAACAGTAATGTTAAAAACACAGTGTGTGCCCCATAGAAAGGCTCCCTGTAGGAGCAAGCACTGAGAAGCAAGTTATTTAATTCCTTTAATTTTGTATTATGCCTTGTTTTCATTATATTCTTTTTAAACTCATATTATAAGCTACCTTAGTCCTCATTTTGGGAGAAAGATGGGAATAAATAACACAACATGTCCTCCATCTGTCCCAGTTTGGCAGAGGTGTTCCCAGTTAATCCTCTGTCATCACACTTTTCCGGGGACTTTAAAAATGTCCCAATTTCTTTTACCTCCTCCTGTTTTCCCCCTTTGTCCTCAGCTCACTCTAGTTGCTGCAAATTTGTCACTTGGCCACACATGTCCTAGCTTTCATCTCTGAAATTTTAGAGGGTTATCGTAATGAACCAAGCTCTGATGTTACCTGTTAAAGGCCTGTGCTAGTAGCTTTATTTGAATTAAAATCTGCTCATTTGGTCCTTGGTCCTACTGTAAGAAACAAGTGGGAATAAATCCTGGACCAAGCATTTTCTTTTTTCAAAGCACGATTCCCAGTGTAACTACCTCTCTCTGCACTCCATCGGAGGGGCTCCAATCCACTTCTATTTGGTCTTTTCCCTCCCCATACACACACACACACACACATTTGAAAGAGAAAAATGTGGTGGTGGGAAGCCTACAGCACTTTAAAGGGAATTTGTGCAAGACGTAATGAAGCATAAAGTGCTGAAGTTAGAGCAAATTGGTAACCTGGCTTTTCAGTGGGAAAAGGAGCAAGAACAATCATGCAAGAATCTGGGACAAAGAATCAAGCATATTAGATTCTGCCTGTTTCGCTTCAGCCAGCAGTAGGTGGTTTCATGGCTGCAAAGCAAGTAATTGGTTTCCTAGGCTGAGCTCTCCATAATGTACACTGAACATAATGTATGCTTCATGCATTTCTGTTGAGGAATGGAGTTTCCTTCTCAAGTAGATTTTAATCAGTGGTGGCTAGCATTTATGGTTGAGGAAAAGACAACATGTCCACTATTTGGGGTCAAAAGGGATACAGCAATAATTTTACCAGTTCAGGACTGAAAGCCAGTTTACAGGAACAAGATGGCAAACTAAAAATCTGCATTGTGTGTGCAGCTGGAAAAACACTGGTTATAAAGATCCTACTGTTATCCAGGAGGATAATACAAATGAATCAGAAGATAGAAGCATTGCCCTTCTGGAAGAAGTGCTTGTGCTTGTGGAATTTTCTATCTCATGTGTTAAAATAAATTGGTTGTTTTGGGGTAGTATGAATTTGACATTGGATCCTAGTGGTGGGATAACACAGGCAGCAAAATTTCTTGGTTCATCTCTGTCTAATATTTTCCTTGTCCTTGCAATTGTCTAACTGCAGTCACTGCAGAAGGAGCAAGCATACAACACAATGCCCAGGAAGAGCCCAAATAGCAATCAAAACAGGGATCAACTTACTTATAAAAACTTACAATTCATTGGGACTGCTCTTTAGGATCTTTGTGGATTTTATATTATGTGCATAACCTCCAACATTCCACAGATGAAAACCAGGATATATGTTATTCATGGAAAAATACACAAGCTAGGAAAGGTTGCAGCAGTTCATTTTTGCCTGAGTCTACAGGGAAATGGGCTGTGGCTTTTGCCTGCATCCTTTTAAAATGCTGGAGGTCAGCAGAAGAGATGGGTTGATTGGGGTAAGGTTCAGAGAGAGGAGAAAGGAGAGACTCAGGGTTGTTGTTGTTGTTTTTAAATTAAATTTCAAATTTTAATTAAAAATAAACAATATTCTTTTTAAATTTTCTCTAAAAATGTCAGATCTTACCAAATTTTTATTTTAACCATATGAAACTATGCACATGTAAACACATTTAGGCTTTGAATACAATACCTAAAGGAAACATGGGTTTTGGTCCTTCAGAATCCTAGCGCAGCAGTTTCATCAACATAGCAAAGTGTTCCAGAGGATAATTTTCCAGGTCTCCTAAGAACCACGTGTAGCATAAACTATCATTGGTGTTTTTTGTTGGTTTTGTTATTAGGGACTGTTAAGGTTAATCCTGTATTGTCCTCCAGCCAGCAACAATTCATTTCTCATGTTTTCCAGTAACAAAAATAATAACAGAGAAGCTGGCTGGAATTACCACTGGACTCTTGGTGTGGGTGTGTTCATACCAGCTTGAGTACATTTATGCACCCATATTTTTTTTTCATCTTATCTCCAGGCCATTTAGGCTTATCTACACAAAGCATTCCTTTTGTCACAGCAACCATTTAAATCTGCAGTTTGAGATCTCACAGTTTCTCTCTCTCTCTTTCTCCCCATGTTTTTTCTATTTTGTAAGTTGTGGCATAGTGGTTTGAGCATAGGACTATGACTGGAGACTAGGGTTTGAATCCTTGCTCAGCCAAGGAAACCCACCTTAGGCAAGTCACACTCTCTCAGCCTCAGAGAGAGGCAAAGGCAAACTCTTCCTCCGAACCACATCTTGCCATGAAAACCCTGTGATAGGTTTGCCTTAGGGTCACCATAAGTTGGAAGCAACTTGAAGGCACACAACAATCACCATCACTCAGGACAAAAAAGAAGCACAATAAAAACACTGGTAGACCAGGCAAAAAAGATATGTGAACCCCACTTCCTGGAGGATGAATTGAAGCATCTAGACTGGGCTCTACAGGCTAATGGTTACTCCAGTTCAGACATCAGAAGGGCTGCCAGATCCAGAAAAATCCATAGGAGTGAAGACAAACAATCACCCAAAGGGAAGGTATTTTTTACCATATATCAAAGGAGTCACAGACAGAATAGGGGAACTGGTGAGGAAACACAACCTCCAAATGACCAAGAAACTGACCAAGAAAATCCAGCAAATCTTTCGCTCAGCGAAAGACAGGAGAGAACCTCTCACAACTGCAGGAGTTTACCGCATACTCTGCAGCTGTGAACAAGTCTACGTGGGGACCTCCAAACACAGTGTTCAAACACAAAGAGAGACACTTCAGACTGAGCTAGCCAGAAAAATCAGCAGTAGCAGAACACATTATAAACCATTCTGGGCATAAAATTTAAAAACACTGAAATTCTCGACCATGCCAACAACTATCTGGTCAGAATGCACAGGGAAGCCATTGAAATATACAAACACCTAGACAACTTCAACAGGAAAGAAGAAACCCTTAAAGTGAACAAAGTTTGGCTACCAGTCCTGAAAAACACCAAAATCAAGACCCAGCAAATGCAAAATGAAAACTACCCAGGGTCAGGGGTTTTCCCAGCAGACAATCGATCACTTATTAAATAGACAACATGAGTCCTTGCCATTCAACAACAGAACAATACACAGATTGTTTTTGTGGGTTTTTCGGGCTGTGAGGCCGTGTTCTAGAAGAATGTATTCCTGACATTTTGCCTGCATCTGTGGCTGGCATCTTCAGGTGCATGAAGATGCCAGCCACAGATGCAGGTGAAATTTCAGGAATACATTCTTCTAGAACACAGCCTCATAACCCGAAAAACCTACAAAAACCTATAGATGCCAGCCGTGAAAGCCTTCAACTTCACAATATACAGATTAACATGTAAATTGCTTCCTCTCAACCAACAGTATATATACCCCACTCTCCTCCATGCCAGCATTCTCCGAAGATGCCAGCCACAGCTGCTGGTGAAACGTCAGGAATATACTCTTCTAGAACATGGCCTCATAGCCCAAAACCCCCACAAAAAAACACTTCAGACTTTATTTCTTTTTCCACTATTTTTTTTTTTTTACAAACAGACCAACTCCCAGAAGAATCTATTAAGAAGAAAAAAGATGGAATAACTACACAGTGCTTTCTAATGGCTGAGCACTACACTGGTTTGAGCATTGGACTATGACTCTAAGCATTGTTGTTGTTAATTGCCATCAAGTCAACTTTGACTTATGGTGGCCCCATGAATGAGAGACCTCCAATTCATTCTGTCCTCAACAGCCCTGCTCAGGTCTTGCAGACTCAAGGCTTTGGCTTCCTTGATGGAGTCTATCCACCTGTATCTATCCTACTGCCTTTCACCTTACCAAGCATTATTGTCTTTTCTAGTGAGTCATGTCTTCCCATAATATGTCCAAAGTACAATAGTCTCAGTTTAGTCATCTTGACTTCTAGGGAGAGTTGAGGCTTGATTTGCTCTAGGACCCATTTATTTGTCTTTCTAGCAGTCTGTGGTATCCATAGAACTTTTCTACAGAACTCTGAGAGGCCAAGGTTCAGATCCTCACTCAGCCATGGAAAGCTATTAGGTGAACTTTTCTCTACCTCATTGGAAGGCAATGGCAAATGAACAAATTTTGCCAGGAAAACTGTGTGATGGGCTGACATTAAGATCACATAAGTTGAAAACTACTTGGCACACACAACAACATCCTCCAGAGGAAATTTGCACAAGAGAACCACTTATTAATTACAGCTCAGGACCGAGCTTCAGTTTGTTAGTCTTCATGCTGTCAAGGGTGTCTAGACTTGACTGACAATTACTCATTCCAGCATCTTTCTCAGGAAAAGAATGATTGCCCTTGGTGATTAAAATGTTCTGGGTCCAACGGAAGTGTGTTCAGAAGTGTTAATGCTGTTTCCTCAGGAGGTCAGTTTGGAAACATTCATTATTTGGTCTGTAACTCCCAGAATGCCTCTGCCATCATAACCAAATGCTGGCTGAAGGATTCTGGGAATTGTAATCTAAATAAGTTTTCCAGTTCTAATTGGGGATTAATTTTATTGTATTTGGAGCTTAGAAATGTCACCTAGATGACAGTGAAATGTCCATGTCTTGAAAGGTTTCCCTACAACTTAGGGACCATACATGGACTATGCCAGTCACAAGTCAAGAGGAAGCAGCTTGAGAGTCAGCCCTGAACCCAAATGGTTGGAGAATGAATAAAAGAAAATTCCCACCCAGGACTACCCACAATGCTTGAAAGAACACTGTTGACTAGACAGAAGAGGTCTGCAAGGCTTCTAGGTTCTTTCAGTTCCACAATTTACTTTCATGGCTACATAGCTAGAGAGCATAGAAAAGTTAATTTTCTGCCCTGCAACTCTTGGGGTATCATAGCGTGCTCATGTTGGCTGCATGATTCTGTCACTGTAATCTAGACAACCAACATTTCCATCCTATGCATCAGTATATTAGCAACGTAAGGCTGGTTTTGAGTGGTTAGTAATAGGTCTGAATGTATCTGAGTGGTAATCAGTCTTGAACACCACAAATAAATCAATGCATGTAAATTTTGTACTTTGATATCCACTTCTGATACTTTCCCTATATTAGCAGTACAGGACTAAATATCACATTTAAATATCCAACATTTTACAGATGGAAACATGTGTGGCAAAGCAACATCAGAATGTGTTCAAAATAGTTATTTATGAGGAAGAATACAAACTAGGAAAGGCTACAGTTGTTTGCTTTTGCCTGAGCCTACAGAGTAAGATTTTGCATTTTCCTCTTCCTCCTGCTGAGTTAATTGAGTGCAAAAACTTTGTACTTTGAATTTCATTTGCAGCAACTGATGTAAGCCTAGGACAAAGGGGAAAGGGAGATGAAACGAAAGAAATTGGGATATTTTTAAAGCAGTTGAAAAAGGGGGACTACAGAGATTAATTGGGATGGTCTCTGCCAAACTGGGACAATTGAGGGGTATAATATCATCGTATTCTAGGCTCCACCACAGTATACTCATCTGGTGCTGGCTAGTTTCTCTCCATTTTGAGGCTAGAGCATTGTCAGTTTGGGGCTAAAGTTAAAAAGTACCTTCACATCCAGGAAGCTGATGGAGTCTACTAATACTGACTCTAGAACCCAATTAGACTCAGCTTTATCCCACTCTTTACAGTTTTTCTCCACTTTCAAGTAAATGCCAAATGGCATTTCCATTGTTCATGCAACTGCTTGCCATGCATTTATCTGTATCATTATGACAAGTGCTGAAGTGAGTATCAGTCTGTTGCTCCCTGATATTTCTGATCAAGTATGTAATTACAGTTTTAAAAAACCCTCGTTAGTTGACCATGTGATTACATGCACACTTCTACATTATACCTTGGTCATCTGTTCTCTTTATATAGTTGCTTCTGCAATAAGTGCATTTGTGTGTTGATCTTTGAGCCACAGCTTTGTTTTACTGACTACTTCTCCCTCTGGATCTGCTGTTGCTCCCACCTATCTATGTTGTTTCCTCTCTGGCTTCATTCTCTTCCTGCAGACTATCTTTTCTGAGCTTTGTTAAGCTACTTGATGAGTCATATTAGACCTGTTTCATTGGACCTCACATCTATGGTTACTTACAATTTTTTTTCTCGCATGTCTTTTGCACCTTGCCTCTAATGACACAGAAATTCAGCCAGTGGAAAAATGGCACCAATTCCAATAGGACCCCTTTTCAGTCCATGCATCTTTTTTTAAAGGTCCATGTCCCCCTTTCATTTTATTGCTTCCTTTCCCTTGCTGAATTGTAATGTCTGCATTGGCATTGTTATTGTTATTAGGGTTATATGCAATTATTCTGGCTTGCAAATCAGATTCTGATTTCACAATTGACATAAAAATGGTGTAGATTTGTTTTTATCCCAGTGATTTTTTTAAAAAAAGAACTGTAAGATAACTGCAAAGCTTTTCTGTGTGAATACTAGAGCTTGGAAAAGTGCCCCTGCCTTTTATTTTATTTTTATTTTTTTTATTTTTGGACTATAATTCCCAGAACCTACACCACCAGCATGACCACTCTGTCTGAAGATGTCTGGATCTTATAACCCAAAACAGTTCTGTAAGCACTGGAATACAATTGATGGGCCTTCCTTAAATTGTCACTGGAATTTTCAAATCTTGCTATTCACTGGACTGGTTATGCATCTCATGTGGCTACAACTTTAATACTCTTTAATACACTTAAGCTTGCATGGAGAAAACATAAGAGATAGTAGAGGGAAGAAATGTGAATATAAGTAGAAGAAATTGCCCATTCTGTGCAAGGTTTGCTGAGTGATCCACAGTAGGAGGTCAAGAAGAGTCTCTGCTATCAATAAAACATGAGCCACAGTAGAGCCATGATGAAATGAAAACGTAGATGGGAAGTGACAGAGCAAAGCACCAGCAGAAGTGAGGGAGCCATCTCACAAGGGACTGCCTGAACTATCAGTCAGTTAAACTTTTATACTTGGCAGAGGAGGCTGGTGACTGTTCACATTGTTGGGGCTGCTGAATTCAACAATTCCTCACTTTCCCATACTGAGAATTGTGAAAAGGAAGGGTAAGGGTAAAGTTAAGTACTTTGAACATATTCAGAACATGGCAATCTTGCCACCTAAGAAACACATTCCTGATCAGGGAAAGTGGTTTGTGTGAACAGCCAGTCCCAGGTTCCAAAGACAGCTTGAAAAAGTTACTTCTCAGACCACAGTTCCAAGAATCCTCCACATAGCATGCCCCACGGATTCTGGTAGTTATTGTCAACAAGGTAAATTTTCCAAACTCTAACTTCCTAGTACCCTCTCTTGGGTCCCTTTGCATGTAGTATTTGAGTGAACCACAGTGGGACAGCAGTAATGGACAGCATCTGGGAACTGCTGTGATCCAGTGTTGGAAATGAAAACAGCATTTCTCAATCCCAGCTGCCTGGAACTGACTAGAGCAGAGCTAGAGGGGGAATTAAAGGGAGAGCTAGGATAGTCTTTGGAAGTACACTCTGCCAAACTTCAGAATAAATTCCTGGCTCAGTATACCTGGCATTTTTCAGCCCAATACTTGATGGAAAAATCTAGAAGGGGCACACATAAAATTTGTCATTTGGCAACTGATTTCACTCTACCCAAGAGAAATGTTCTTGGCCCAATAATTCATATCCATTCTGTTCAATGGTACAGTGGGGTCATAAGAACAAAAGAACAACAACAACAACAAAAATTGCCTACATTGGACCAAATGTCTGTACATATCTTCCTACAGTGACCAACCAGATTCTAATGGGAAGCTCACAAAAAGGACATGAGTGCAATAGCATCTGGGTCCCACTGATGTTCCCAACAAGTTAGTACTGAGAAACATATTGCCTCTGATAAATCATACTGTCTCAGAATCACGGTTATCTCCTCCTCCCTCTTTCTTGTAAATGTAATATCACCCATGCAATCTGTAAAAAAAACCACCGATGTATGTTGTAGTGGTTTTAGTGGTGGACTGGACCTTGGGAGATCCAAGTTCAAGTCATCAAACTCTATGAATGTCATTTTCCCTGTTTGTGGTTACCAATTCAGGGCTATCTCAGGCCCTGAGATCTAGGGATGACCCTTCATGATGTTATAGGAAGGCAGGCCCTGGTGATGTGCATAAGGATGATACTTTAAGCCAGGGGTAGGCAACCTTTCCCCTTTAAGGGCCAAGGGACTTCAGCTCCCAGAAGCCTCAGCCATGTTGGCCAATAGTCCCATGTTGGCCAATAGCTCCTGGGATTCTGGGAGCTGAAGTCCCTCGGCCCTTAAAGGGGAAAGGTTGCCTACCCCTGCTTTAAGCAGTCAAATACAGTCACACAGAATATGCTATTCAAATAACCACTGGGTCTCACCAATGAGAAGAATACATGTACACACAATTTTCAAGGCTACACTCTCATCCTGGAATTCCCCCCTCACCCTGAGGACTGAAAGGAGGATCCAGGCCTAGTGCCAGGTCCAGAAGTTTGGGAACCTTATCCTTGGCTGATCTATGTCATAAAATAGTTGTGAAGATAAAGAAAGAAGGAGACTCATAACTTTGAGTTCACATGCAGAAAGATGGGTTATTATACTGGTCAAAGACCGAATAAATTGAATTTCTAAGAAAGATGGGTTGTAAATAATATTAACAAAGGCAGGGGATTATGTGCAATTTTAGTGGGGGAGGGGAGTTACTAGAGATGATTAATTAAATAATTAAACAATCACAACAACCACCTTTCATCTTAGAGACCTCCTGACTCAGCATACCTTTGGTCAAGTTTATCTGTTTTTCTATTTCACCTTTGAAACAGGTGAAAAGAGGCTATCTGGTCTGTTTTGTTTTGTGCCTTCAGGTCATGGCAACCCTAAGGTGACCCTATCACAGGGTTTTCTTGGGCTGAGAGAATGTGACTTTCCCAAGGTCACCCAGTGGGCTTTCAAGGCCAAGCAGGAAATTGAATCCTAGGGCCTAAGCAGACGGCTTATTGGGCCATCTTGGGGGCAGGGAAGGGGAGGGGCAGCCGCACAATTGGCGCCCCAACCCCTTCCCGAGGTCGTCCTCGGAGCAGCCGGCCCTCCACACGGCCAGCGCTCCAAGGAGGACCTCCCGCCGCAGCATTTGGACGCGTTGCGGCGGAAGAGTCGCCGAAAGTGCGCCGCAGCCTTTTGTGGCACACTTTCAGTGACTTGTGAAAGGAGCACTGATTTAGCGCTCCTTTCAGGGTCAATGAAGGTGCGCCATGGGACTGAGGCATGGGGATGCCTTGGTCCCGCGGCGCAGCTTCCTGGGGCGGCCCGTGGACGCTCGTCTGCTTCCCCCCCCCCCCCCGGTCTCCAATGCTCAAACTGTCATGAGCACCACTTACTTTCCTTGATGTGACAGCCCAATGGGTATAGTTATCCCACCGCTACCCCAATATGTGATGTACCAGACCACTTCTATGTATATCTATGGGTTTAGAGCTCAAACTTGGTTTCTATATTTGTTAGTAGCGTGGATAAAGACAAGCTTGTATTAAAACAAAAATGTAATTTTATTTGGATGATGTTTAACAATGTTTCAATTATAACAAAATTGCATTCACTTGTGCTTGTTATACTTTGTTTCACACTCTTTAACTCTAGAAAGGACAGGTTGCTTACCTGTAACCTTATTTCATTGAGTGGTCATTTGCAAATTCACACAAATACCACCCATCCTCCTCTCAGTCGTGTCCTGTTCATGGCTAAGGTTCCCATGTCATAGAATCATAGACTTGGAAGAGACCACAAGGGTCATCCAGTCCAA
>CM034706.1:247772068-247802404 GCA_020142125.1 Phrynosoma platyrhinos | reverse complement strand
TATTATTATTATTATTATTATTATTATTATTAATCTAGAAAAAAGTAATCTTATTCAAAACAATATGCAATTCTATAAAAATGTTCATTATAATATCTTGAAATTAAGACAATCATCCTAATTCAAAGGAATCCTTTTTAAACATTTCAATCAGTCATTATTTGGAGTTTCATTTATTCCTAACTATTTATATGGTTGCAGCTTTTTAGTTTATTTATTTATCTAATCTTTTTCTAATACCTCTGTCATTCCATTATCTTGCCCAACTATCTATGTCTTTTTTGTTTAATATCTGAAAAATATTTTCAGTAGTGATCCTATAGTATGGCATTCTTTGATCTGGGAGATATAGTTCACCTCTTCCTTTTTGGAATTCTAGAGTACCATTGAAGTACCATTGTTGAGAAGGTCAGTTGCTCAGAGCACTTTGGTGCAAATTAACAGGATTTCTTTTTTAATGTTGATAGGGGTTGAGAGAGTTCCATTAGGGACAGAAAGGTGGGATATAAATATTTAAATAAGTCAAATAAATGAATACTTTTTCTTTAAAAGAAATGCAAGGCTATGCCCCAGCATATACCTTTGCTTAGTTTCTAAATCAAAATGGAGATTGTTGTCAAGAAATCAGAAGACTAGGTCTTGGAAGGGCAACTATGAAGGAACCCGATAAGATTTGTTGTTGTATGTCTTCGAGTCATTTCTGACTTATGGAAACCCTAATGGGGTTTTCTTGGCAAAAAATTAATTTAATTTAATTGTTAGATGGGGGTTGCGTGTAAAAATATGTCATTGAATACCAAGTCAGGATTATCCATGCCATACTATTTCCTATTTCTATGTATGGTTGTGAAAGCTGGACAGTGGAGAAAGCTGACAGGAAGATAATCAACTCATCTGAAATGTTGTGTTGGAGGAGAGTTCTGTAGATACCATGGACTGTTAAAATGAACAATAAAAGGGTCCTAGAGCAAATCAAGACTGAGGTCTCCCTAGAAATCAAAATGACTAAACTGAGACTGTCATTCATACTTTGGCCATATCATGAGACAGCATGACCCATTAGAAAAGATGACAATGTTGGTAAGTTGGGAGGCAATAGGAAAGAGCAAAACTTCATTCCAGATAGATAGACTCGATTAAGTAAGCCTCAGCTGTGAGACTTTTGCAGCAGCTTAGCAAGGCTGTTGATCAGAGGGTGTCTCAGATTTCACTCATCTCTAGGGTTGCTATAACTCAAAGCTGTCTTGATGGCAATTATAACTAAGGGGGGAAGCAGACGGGCGGCCCTGGGCCGCCCCAGGAAGCTGCGCCGCGGGACCGAGGTATCCGCACATCTTGGCCCTGCAGTGCAGCTTCGCCGCCCCTGGTAGGAGCGCTAAAATAGTGATCCTTCCACAAGTCGCCGAAGGTGTGCCACCAGCCTTTTGTGGCACACCTTCGGCGACTCTTCCACCGCAGCGTGTGCAGACGCTGCGGCAGGAAGGCATCGTCAGAGAGCCGGCCGTGCAGAGGGGCCAGCGCTCCGATGATGCCTTCGGGAAGGGGTTGGGGTGCCCACCGTGCGGATGCTCCTCCCCTTCCTTGCCCCCAAAACGGCCCTTTGCGCCGTGTGCTTCCCCCCTAAGTGCCCTAGGACCATCCAAAATTACTGGGCTTCATTTCCAGTTCTGCTTGCAAAATTGTTGGTAGCAGATCTCTTCCAGATCTGCCAAACTATTACTAGGCTATTTTCTAGGTACAATGTTCTACCAGAATGTTCATTTTAAGAGTTTGAAGATTCGTATTAGTGGTGCACGTTTGTTGACAATATTCTGAAGATCCCTTTCTCAGAAGGCTTCTCTTTTCCAACATAACCACTGCTTTCACCATGGACAGATCCAACAAGCTAGATATCTGCAGCTCAAACAAGAGGCTCAGCCATTCCCCTCTTATTTCCAGCATCGGACCGTAACTAAAGGCCTATCTCTGTATACAGTTTAAAAGAAAAGAAAAGCTTGGACATACTGTATTACCTTTAGGGAGGTGGCATGGGCTTAATGCTTATCTCTTTTTTTAAAAAAGGTACTTTTCCCAATGTAATGAGTAATGCTTGCTTGTTACCTTTTCTGGGTACTTTTGTGGGGCAAAAAAAAAATGCTTGGGATGCCCTTGAGGGCATTTTTTAAACAAAAAATGAAGGCACTTCTTTTAGGTTGTTTTTAAAGAAAGGAACTAAGAAGTAATGAGCAATGTCGCATGCAATGTACAGTAATGCATTACTTTAGAATGTAACATCAGTGGTAACAAGTTACCCCTTTAAACATAATTTTAAGGAGGACTGACTGCATCTACACTGTAGAAATAATCCAGTCTGACACCACTTTAACTGCTGTGGCTCAATGTTATAGAGCTCTGGAAATTTTAGATTGTTGTGGCATCAGAGCTCTCTGACAGAGAAGGCTCACAAAACTACAGTTCCCAGAATTCTATAGCATTGAACTATGGCAGTTAAAGTGGTATCAAACTGGATTATGTCTGTGAGTCATATAATATATTACTTTTTAACAGTAGTTCTTCATCTAAAGGACAAAAAGCAACAAAACATGCTATGTTCAAACATGCATTAGAACAGCACAACAGCACAAGGCTATTCTATCTGGTCCCAGCTAAGAAATTCAGCTGGGAACAGAGATGGGGCAATTTAAAGGTGTCCTTTGCTAATGACACTACAAAATTTCATCAGAGGACATGTCTGGGTAAAATAACATCAGCCACTAGGATTATAGAGAATTCCATCATTTGTAATTTCAGCCAGTTCTCCTTTCAGCCCCCACTCATTAAAAAGCACCAAAAAAATCTCCCCACCCATGGAATTTGTAAATGGTTCAGAGTGACCAGGGTGGGGTATGATTTCATCTCAGGAGTAATGGAAGTCGGAAATGTTTTGTCCTTTTTGGTGGAGAAGCAGGATAATATTCCTCTGCTTGTCTGTCTTGCAAACTGCCGGGGGATGAGAGGCTGTCCCTGCTGCACACTCACCTCTTTCACCCTCCCATCCTCCTTCCCCATAATAGTGCCCCCAAAGGGCTTGGATGCTGCCAAAAGTCTCAGATAGCCTCTTTCTTCCCATTCCAAAAAAAAAAAAAGGACATATACACGTTATATGCCAGTAGTCACATGCTGGGCAGAAACTGCATCTTCAATGAATTTGTATGCTCCCAAGATCTCCAAAAACCTTAAGGACAAATTAAAATTTCAGATAAAAACAGCATTTACCATGGGCCTTCGTGTGCATGTGATACTGATTTGCACACATCATTGCACTATCTCCCTGCTGATCATTTTTAAAAGGGTGATGATGCCTGGCACACTCTGCACCAGAACTATATATACCTGTTGTTCCAGATCTTCCAGGAAAATCTGGAGCCCTCCATTCCTGCACTGTGGTGGCTATCCACACAGGCATCCCACAAGATGTCCATTCTTGTGATAGTCAGTGGGTGCCTCATTCTGACCTTGGAAAGATTAATACATGGCGGCAGCAGGCCAGGGTGGCTCAACAGAACACCTATGCAGACTGCTGTGGAGTTGTGGGAATGGAGGCCAAGGTAATAAGGACAGGTCAGGGCAGCTGTGAAACCAGGATACTCTGGGCTGCCTCTGGAAAAGCCTGGCCAGTGCAGACAAGGCCTTGTTGTATACATCTCCTACTGCTGAAGTTTGCAGGCACTTCCTTGAATGAAATACTTTAACCATAAAGACCCAGAAGTTGGGAAAGTTACTATTTTGAATACAGTATGTCAAGAGATATTGTAGCACCTGTGAGACTAACTAAAAGAAAGAAGTTGGCAGCATGAGCTTTCTTTCTCAGATTGCATATTTTGAGTACAGTTCCCCAAATCCCCTAGCTGCTAGCTAGCTGGGGGATTCAGAAAGCTGCAGTGCAAAAAGTATTTTTCCCCCAACTTCTATCTACACCTGCCTATGAGGCAACTGGTAACTCTAAAAAGCCAACCTTATCCTTAAAGCATCTCTTGTCATCCTCTTGATTCCTTTTCATTTCACAAGGAAATGCATTTTTGAAGCTATTTCAAACCAGAGTCTAGAAGCACTGGACAAATCAGACCAGTCTGCTTTCTTCTGTGACATATACCCTTAGTCCATGACATCTTCATGTTAGAAATATAAGCTGAAGCAAATCAAAGCACACACTTCTCATTCTCTGCTTCAGGCCAAAACACTTCACAGGGAATCCCAAGATAAACCTGTTCCCTCTGTCCCCAGAAGTCCACTTCATTGATTTCATGTATTATTAAAGGGTGATCTTTCTTATATATAGAGGAGTTCATATGAAATGTATTTTAGAAGACAGAAATAACAGCAGAATGTTTGTGGCTTTGTGGTTGCTTTAAATATATTCTGATTTGTTCACATGCAGTAATATCATCAGAGTGGTTTCAGACATATATGTGCCATACTGGAACACCAGTGTCTTTGATGCTATTTGGCATCTAATGAAGGGGTTTGAAGTCCACAAAAGTTTATACTACAATAAACCAGTTTGTCTCAAAGTTGCTTTTGAGCTTCCTTTATTCCTCTTTATACTAAAAGAGACGAACATGGCCATCTCTTTGAATACTCTTTGCCTCTGGGCAATTGAAAGGATTGAAACCAGAGAAAAAGAGCAAGCAAGTGTGCAGTGTTGACAGTGACAAAAGAGATGAGTCTACTAAAAGAGATGGGTATCCATTGCAGGACATCTTTCCAACTCCCTCACCATAATAAAGTCCTGAATCCAACATCTCCCCCATCTGAAACTACCAGAATTCTGAGATCTGTAGAGGAAGGCTTTCTCTTGGCCCCCACCACCATCACAGGCTCACTTAGTGAAGATACAAGAGACAACCTTCTCAGTGGTTGCTCCCACCCTCTGGAACTCTCTTCCACAGAAGGCTAAGCTGGCTCCCTCCCTATTTTGCTTTTACCAGAAGGCAAGACATTTTTGTTCAAGCAGGCTTTTAATATGTAATCAATCTCAGAAGAACTTCTTATGGGGATGCATGCTGTGTTTATTTATGTTTTTAACTTTTGTAAATATATATATATTCACCTTATTTTTACATTTTCAAACATACATAATTCCATCCAGTTATTTCTATGCCATAATGCAACCAATAATCCATATAAAATAAAATAATGTACTTTATACTTTCCATGTTCCTCTGGCTTAGAGCCCTTTTTATCCCTTGCATGTCTTATATTTATCATTTTAGCCTTATTTTTTATTATAAATCTAACTCTAAACATTTCTATTCCATTGCTCTATTGTTAAATGTAATTTGATACTGTTTCGTTTAAATGATTTTAATTGTTTTTTAAATTGTATTGGTAATTTGTTAACCAATTTTATCTGTGAGCTTCCTTGGGTCTCACTTACTCAATAAATAAACAAACAAATGTTGGTAAGAGAATCACATTGCACTTTCCCTAAAGGAATAGGTGAAGAAAGATATCTCTATCCCCAGTAATAAATGAATAAGAATAATGCATCGACTGAGAACACAACCACCAGCCACCCCACACTCATCTTTATTTCTTTTTCTAAACATGCAGAACTCTAATTAGGATTCAGCATATACAGAATCCTTTCTGATATCTTATGTGCCACAGTCAGAGGTGGCATTTCTGCAGCTGTTGGGGTTTTTTGTTGTTGTTTTTTAGCTGTTTCTGTCTCTTCCATCATTATCTTACTTAGACTCTTTCTTGTGGAGGAGCCTCTTGCAAAGCAGTATTTAGGCTGGCTGACTTTCTGGGCCTGCTGAGCACCAGTTCGCTAATCGTAATGTTGGTTCTTCTGCAAGAATAGTCACTAATAGACAGTGAAAAAAGCTTGCAGGGTTCATGCTGATATGCCTTTCTAAATGGTACAGTATCTAAAACTAGAGTTGTGGTTCACTAATGGTACTTCCAGTAATGGTACTTCCATTTGTTCATGGTGCCTTATTTCATTTATGAAATTTAAGAGGGGATCATAGAATCTTGGAGTTGGAAGGGGCCACATGGGCCATCTAATCCAACCCCCTGCCATGCAGGAATACACAAGTAGCATTTCTGAAAGACTGAGCCCATTTCTTGTATGCTCAATTTATGGTTTAAAAATTAGAAATTAGAATTTTTCATCTTCAAATGTGATATTAGTTTTGTAGAAGGTGCAAACATTAATCAAACCTTTCTGAGGGGTGTGGGGCATAGAAAAGGTTGGGAACCACTGTTCTATGTGATTTCCCATGTGTGCTGGGATTTTTGTCATCTTCTGGTTTGAGGTCCTACCACTACCTATCTGTAGAGAGCCACACAAAGGAGCAGTGCAAAGCACTCTCTTAGGCCATGTCTGCATGGGCCAAAAGACCCATTCTTCTCTTCCCATTTCCAACATTTAGCATGTTCAGTTCCAGAACTGCTGTATAACAACACTAGAACAAAATAAAATACCTGTTGCCCCAGATCTTACAGAAAGATCTAGAGAGCTCCATTCCCACACTGGTACGACTGTCTATGTAGGCATCTCACGGAGCCACCAGTGCATCTGCCACTGCCATGTGTTGCTCATTCTGAGGTCAGAACAAGTGCCCAGCTTCATTGCTGGGTGCCTCATTCTGACCTCAGAAATGAGTGACCCCTGGCAGTGGTGGATGTGCCAGGCAGCTCAATAGGACGCCTGTTTAGGCAGCCACTGTGGTGCAGTAATAGGGGCAGTTCAGGGCAGCTGTGGGGCCAGGATATTCCAGGCTGCCCCTGGAGTATCCTGGCCAGAGCAGATACAACCTTGGGGAGAGGGCTGCTCCCAAAAGTATGATGCTTGAGATGACTCTTTAACTATGGAGAGGACTGTTTGTGACTATGATGATTCCTCACCAGAGATGATACCCTGCATGGTGGAAAGAACTGGTTTTTTTTACTATCATGAGAACTATCCAACTAGCAGTCTGCAGGATCAGCTGCCTAGATGTAGAAAGTGTTAGTTTGATATTTATCAGAAGAGAACTCTTATCACTTGCTTCTCCAGAAGGAAAAACAGGAAGAACCACTTGTCCCAGTTACTTTCTGATAGTTTCTGTTCCCAAAGTGATGAGTGTTGCCCCACTATGGCCTCCTGCTAACATGCCTAGTATCCAGTCTTTCAGAGAGATATCTGCCCTTCTCAGGAGATGGGAGCCCTGATAGTTTGCTCACCAGTCAACAGTATCTTGGAGTAATCCATATCTTTCAAGAAAGGACATGGTAGAGTCCTCCTGTAGCTATATTGTTCCAGAATTCAGCACTAGAATGCATATTCAGAATATACTTCCACATCAAACCTTCTATATATATTGCGGTGTGCTTGAATATCAGGGCTTCTGGGGGCTGAAAATGAACCCTCTAGGATTTCTTTATTGGCCACAACCACTTCCTCATGACATCATCATTTGGGGGTTCCCCAGCTTTTGCATGGATTTTCTCCCCATTATATAAGTTTGAAATCCCTCCTCTCAGTTTGAGGCTGCTGCCACACTGCAGAATTAATGCAGTTTGACACTGCTTTCATTGTCATAGCTCCATCATATGGAATTCTGGGATTTGTACTTTGTTATGGCACTAAAGTTCTCTGACAGAGAAGACTAAATATCACAAAAAAACTACAATCCCCAGAATGTCATAGCATTGAGCCATGGCAATTAAAGCAGTGCCAAACTGCATTAATACCACAGTATAGCTGCAGCTTGGGTTATGAAAATGTGTTGATAACTTTGATTCCATGTTTTTGCATTTGGCTCTACCCAGCACAGAATGTGGCACTCCATAGCTTCTCTGAAACTGAATTCTGAAAAAAGTTTCCCCCACTGTACTGAAAATAGTTTTCCCGCCTTTGCTATATATGAAGAACTCTATCCATGGTCAGAAATGTTCTACACTAACATCCTCCCTGACAATCTAGCTTTCCATGTCTACTGGCTGATTAATGCAGAGGATGGAACATAACTGAGGATAAGATAGGACAGAAACATGGCAATCAAACAAAATAAATATATACCTCCCCACACAACGCAGCTTGCCCTCCTTAAGTGGTACCATGTGCCATATGCTTTTTCAAAACATTTGAATCAGTTCCCAGAATCACTGGTTCAAGGTGCAGGACTGGGATTTCATTTTGACACAGATCCATATTATTAATGTTGCTAATTTTATCTAATCCCTGTCTCTACTCTTCAAGATTACAGAATTGATGGAGTGTTTTGTGCTTAATCAGTCTTGGCTATTAATAATTGATTTCTGGAAGAGGGCGTTGACAGGCAGCATCCTTGGAAGAATGTCACAATTATGGAGTGGGGAGGGGGGATTGGTTTCCTTCTAGCATGCTGATGATTACTTAGCATATTCATTTTCAAAGCATTTCCTAACATTTCCACAAGCTGATAACAAAAAAATAGGTCACTCTGAAGTTCTTGATTTTCAATAAGGAACATCTTGATAGAACACATGCCTAGTGTAATTATATAGTGAGCTGACAGAACTTCACAGCATTCATATTGTAAAGCGCAAAAGAGATTATTTGACTGTTAAGAATTTCATCTAAAACTGCTGCATTCGACACATAATAAGCATGCTACTATGGGGCCTTCTATTCTGCTTTTTCCATGTCTCACATTACCTGCTAGGATGAACTATCTTAGGATCAGAGGTTGTGAATGCTACCCTTTTATGACTTAAATCTTAAGGTCATGCAAACAGGAGAATTCTGAAAATTGCAGTTGGGGGAAAAATTAATGTTTCCCAGTTCTAAATAGGAGCGCTGAATATATATATATTTATTTTAATCAACCTATCCTAGAAGCTTTTTTAGTCTAAAAGCTAGGAGTGTGCTGGCAGCAGGATTCAGAAAATTGTAGTTGAACAGTTTAGTATTTCCGAGCTCTGAATAGGAGCACCAAATATGTTTATTTCCAAGAAGCTGTGTACATAACATTATCCTATGTGGTCTTCATTGCAACTCTGGAAACTGGTAAGTTGAATTTGCTTCCAGTAAAATTCCAGTGGTAAACACAGATTTGAATTCATGTCTCCATTATCCATATTGAGGACTTTATATACCACTGTATGTGGCATGTGAATCAGCCGTCCCCACCATGGTGGCTTCAAGAAGTTTTAGAACACTAGTGGTGATGTTGGCTGGGTCAAATAGGCACTGAAGTCCATAACACATAGAATCATAGAATCATAGAATTGGAAGAGACCACAAGGGCCATCCAGTCCAACCCCCTGCCATGCAGGAACTCCCAATCAAAGCATCCCCAACAGATGGCCATCTAGCCTCTGCTTAAAGACCTCCAAGAAAGGAGACTCCACTACTCTCCGAGGGAGTGTGTTCCACTGTCGAACAGCCCTTACTATCAGGAAGTTCCTCCTAATATTGAGGTGGAATCTTTTTTCCTGGAGTTTGCACCCATTGTTCCGGGTCCTAGTTTCTAGGGCGGCAGAAAACAAGCTTGTTCCCTCCTCAATATGACATCCCTTTAAATATTTAAACACAGCTATCATATCACGTCTCAGCCTTCTCTTCTCCAGGCTAAACATCCCCAGCTCCCTAAGTCGTTCCTCACAGGGCTTGGTTTCCAGACCCTTCACCATTTTAGTTGCCCTCCTTTGGACACGCTCCAGTTTCTCCACATCTTTTTTGAATTGTGGTGCCCAGAACTGGACACAGTATTCCAGGTGAGGCCTGACCAAAGCAGAATAGAGTGGAAGACATCAGGTTAGAGAAGGCTGTTAGATACTGAATCATGATACACAGTATCACTAGAATACTAGTGAATGCATGTTTGGTTGAATTTGCAATTTAACCTACCTGCAAAGTAATGCCTTAGTTGTTGCCATATTATTCATTTTGGCTAACATAGTGCTGCAGAAATCTTCTGTGTGCCACATAAGAGCAAAAAGGAACAAAGCCACAAGTTCACATTTCCTGTTCCTCTCCAGATTGGCTTAATATTCCATGTATTGCACAAGGTTTTCCCATGTCTAGTTGTCTTCTATAATGAGCAGCCTTAATAGACTTGGTTCAGATGTAAGAATCCTGGTCCAATATTTATTTGTTTGTTTGTTTGTTTATCTCATTTGTGTGCTGCCTTGGAGGGACCCAAGGCAGCTCACAGATAAATTTTTTTTTACAAATTCAATAAAATTCGAAACAATTAAAATATATCTACAAACAAGATAAAATCACATAACAATATATAATCCTAGTGTGTTGCAGGAATGTGTGACAAACAGACCAAGAACTGTATGTCCTCCACCCTCTCTTGCCTTCCTCTGAAGCTGAGAGAGTGTGACTTGCCCAAGGTCACCCAGTGGGTTTCCATGGCCAAGCAGGGATTTGAACCCTGGTGTCCAGAGTTATAGTCCAACATTCGAATCATTATACCATGCTGCCTCTTCAAAATAAAAAATAAAATTGAACAATGTCATTGAAAAATTCATGCAGTGTCACCCAGAATGCAAAAACAAAATAAGCAAAGTTATTATTAGGTGATGTTGAGAAACCTGCCCTAGACAGACTAACATTTGGACTCCATCACGGAACATTTCAGTATGAAGTTGTGCTACATATGTTAACAGAAGCAGCATACAAATCATGTCCTGGAAATATTTCTTTTTAGACTGCAATTCTCAGAATCCCCCATCCAGCATGGAGAAGTAATGTTTCTAAGTGGCAATTGAAACCTGATTGATGCACACATGTTCTCTGGCCAGTTTGGGACAGATCTCTGTTTAAAGTTTCACCTCTGTAGGAAATTTCCTGAGATGTACGAGTGATGGAAGTATCTATATTCTTCAGAAGAAAATAATCCATTTGGTCAAATGTTTTGCACTTTGCCAAATGACTTGCACTTCTTCACCTGTTTCCCTCTCAGGAGGCCCATTTACAAGACCAGACCATCAGTCATTGTTTATCTGAAAGCTTGTATGGCTCTTAGCTGGGCTTTCAAATACATCTGCTGTCATAGCAACAAGGTTGCTTCTTCTGCCTTAATGCACATCTTTTCTTTTCTTTTTTCTTTTCTTTTCTTTTCCTCCCCCCCCCCCCGCTTTTTTTTAAAAAAAAAATGTGGCCAGAGTTTCTAAGTGAAATTTGGAGACAGTACAATCAGCATTTTCCACACTCTTTCAGGGGAGAACCAGAAAGCTCTTTCACTTGTCATCTATTTGTTGCTATACAATATGCACTTAGGATGCATCTAAAACTGTAGAAATAATGCCATTTGACATCACTTTAAGTGCTATAGCTCCATTCTATGGAATCCTTGGGATTTGTCATTTTACAAAGTCTTTCTTTAGCCTTCTCTGCCAAAGAGTGCTCATGCCTCACAAAACTACAAATCCCAGGATTCTGTAGGATGGAGCCATAGCAGTTAAGTTGGTGTCAAACTGCATTATTTCTACAGTATAGATGCACCCCTATTCATCTCTTTGTTGCTGTGATATAGTAAAACCCACTTTTTTACACAGTACAGCCATGGGCCATTTCTTGGACTCAGATGCATGCATTCCTCCCCACCAGCTCCCACATCTGAGAACCAGCATAGTGTAGTATTTTGAGTATTGGGTAATAATAATAATAATAATTTTCTTAACTATTTCTTACGACTCTGGCGACTAGGTTTCAAATCCCTGCTGAACCATGGAAACCCATTGGGTGACCTTGGGTAAGTCACACACTCTCAACCTCAGAGGAAAGCAAAGGCAAACCCCATCTGAGCAAATCTTGTCAAGAAAACCTTGTGATAGACTTGCCTTAGGGTTGCCATGAGTTAGAAACAGCAACAATCCCTCTGTCCACATCTCACCTTAATTTAACAACAGAGGCTGGATGGCCATCTGTCATGGGTGCTTTGATTGTGTCTTCCTTCATGGCAGGGTTGGACTAGATGGCCCTTGTGGTCTCTTCCAACTCTATGATTCTATTTATCTAACAACAACAACAACAATCCCCCTGTCCTCAACTCTTTGGAAGCCCAACCTTTGCATTCCAGGCACTGCCGTGTTTACTAGTGAGATTTGATGTCAATAAGATGCAGAAGGAGGCTAGAGAGTCATCCTGCACCAAAGAGTCTTGTGAGAGCATCAAACAGAATTTCTCCAGGGTAAAGGTGGGGGGGAGGCACATTTTTTAAAAAACTGTTCTTTTTTCAAACATTACATTAGTTATATATACATTACATTACATTAGTTATATATACATATATGTGGGTAAGTGCTTCAAGTCATCTGTTGACTTATGGCGACCCCATGAATTTCATAGGGTTTTCTTAGGCAAAGACTGCTCAGGGATGGTTTTGGCCATTCCATCGTCTGAAATATAGTCTACAGCAACTTGTATTCATTGGTGGTCTCCCATCCAAGAACTAATCAGGTCTGCCCCTGCTGAACTTCTAAGACAAGACAGGCTCTGGTGTGCCTTTAGAATATTTAGGCCAAATGCATATATGCATGTGTATGTGTATTTATAAAACAGTTTTACAGATTATAACAAATAACACTTAACAAAAAGGCATGCTAAGACCTTAAATTATAAGACTTTAAATTGTAATTACATTTTTGGAGTTCATATCTGAAGGGGAAGGAAGAGAATCTTCTAATGTGGGCTCAGTGGTTGTGTCACATTAAAACAGTTGTGGTTTTGATTTTGGTAGTGTATCTTGTGTCACTGGTTGATTTACAGAAATGGGAAGGTTGGGCATGCCAAACAAATGCTCAAAGAGCCACGAATGGCCTACTCGCTATTCTCATGGCCCATCCAGGTCATAGGCAAACTACGGGGGGTTGCAGACTGTCAGAAATAGTGCAAATTGAGTCCACTTTTAGGGTTAGGGTTAGTGCTAGGGAATCATGGGAGTTGTTTTTTTTTCTGAAACATTGAGCCTTCTCTGTCAGAGAGCTCTGGTGCCACAATAAACTACAGTTCCCATGATTCCCTAACCCTAACCCTAAAAGTGGACTCAATTTGCACTATTTCTGGCAGTCTGCAACCCCCCTACATCTCCAGGACCAAGTGATTAGGCATTTCATCACTTTTCCATCTTCCTGTTTCTCTGAAGAAAGAGTGGCCAAAAATGCAATGAACAGTTGAATCATGATAGTTTCTAAGACAGTGAATACCTTTTCCTAGTGGGAAAATAATAACTGGCAGTCCCCCACCTCAAATAGTATTGGACGCACTGTTCTAGGATACAACTGGGCAGCTTAATGCTTTCTAAGACATTAACCACTCTTGTAAAACAAAAACTCTATATTTTGGCAGAAGAACCATATTTAATAATGGAAAGAAAGCCCCCCCCTCCTCCAGAATATCCATTCTCAGTGCTTTTAGCAATTGCCCCATTATGAGGACAATAATCTCATTTTATAGTTTGCCTCACTCCTGTTACCTTTCCAACCAGAACTAGATGTTACCTCATTAAAAAATGTGGTCCCAAACACAATCTTGCCATTGATCACAGGAAGGTATGAGGCCATGCAAGCTGTCTCTAGATTATTATCTGTTGGTTTTATTATAGTTCTTTAACAATAAGAAATTTATAACTACCATCTGAGAGCATTTCCAAACATGTCATGTACTTCAGGACTTATTAGCCTAGGAGCTTATTGCTCAGGCAAAAGAGTTGTCTTACCTCTTCCAGGTTCAATTCTCGATCGGGGGTACACTCGAATGTTATCATACATAATTTGCCGCCGATTCTGCCAAATGGAGCCCGGGTCAAAGGTGTGGTCAGCTGACGCTTTTTTGAAAATAGAAGTTTTCCTACTTTAAAAATTGTCCAGCTGAGCAATCCTTGGACCCAGGTTGGATTCGTCTGGCAGCATCATGGCAGAATTGGTGGTGAATTATGTGTGCTAACATCTGGGTGTATCCCCAATCAAGGATTGAACCCAGAACAGGTAAGACGCCTCTTTTGCTTGAGCGATAAGCTTCTAGCTAGTTTGTCTTTTCAACCCTTTTTCCATTTGTAAAAACTGTTACTTTTTAAAAGAATTGTTTTTATTAGCAGTTACATAATATAATAGTTTTTACATAATATAGCAGTTACATAATATAATAATTGTTTTTATTAGCAGTTACATAATATAATAGTAAATAAGCTTCTCCCCACCCTCCCTACCACACACAATGGCCACTAGTCTACATTAGCTACTTAAAATACTTAACTACTAACTGAATAACTAGTTATCTAAAGAACAGTGTAACTACCAATTTACTTAACTACTAACTAAGGGCCTTTGCAGACTGCCAGAAATAGTGCACATTAAATTGAGGCACTGCCCTGGCTCAGTGCTAGGGAGTCATGGGAATTGTATTTTTTCTGAGACATTGAGCCTTCTCTGTGAGAGAGCTCTGGTGCCACAATACATTACAGTTCCCATGATTCCCTAGCATTGAGCCAGGGCAGTGCCTCAATTTAATGTGCACTATTTCTGGCAGTCTGCAAAGGCCTTAAATAGCTAATTACTTAATTCTCTTGGCCTAACCTCTTCCCCCAAACCTGATTGAAACATCATTCACCCATGCTCTGATTACCAGTAGAATGGACTTTCCTCCACATGCAGCTGATGATCAGCAAAAGGGGAGGCGGATATAAAAGATGTGGTAGTAGTGTCACAATTATGACTAAGTAGCAGTCATGAATATGGAACAGTTATAGATGAGTAAATCTAGGTAAATGTTTGATATTCACTAAGCAGCTGATGTAGAATACAGTTGGCATTCTGTATCCACAGATTCCATATCCATGGAGTCGCATTGAAAATGTGAATTCCAAAAAACATTTTATGCAAAGAATACCATTTTACTATGCCACTGTATTTGATGGGACCAGCATCCACATATTTTGATATCCACAGGGGATGAAACCAAACCCCAGCGGATACTAAGGGCTCCTGTACTAACCAACACTCTATGATTCAAAGTACAATAAGACAATTACTATCAAAGTCAAATGGAAGCGACAGAGAGTAATCAATATCCAAAAAGCTTTCAGCATGATAGCTTTCAAAACATCATATGGTTCAATGGTGGGCCATATTCAGAATTTGCATGGTGCATATATGTTATGAATGGGTGCCATGTAGTCTCAAAGATATATTCAGATATGTGTGTCAATTTCGCTAACAATACATAAATATCATCCAACAGCAACACCATTTTCAATCATGTAACATACACCAAACCTTAGACTGGTTTCTCTTTCTTAGCCCTGATTCCATCATTTATAGTATTTTGAAAACTCAGTAAATGTCAACTAACTAAGGAAATGCCAGTCACTGCTGAAGCACCTAAAAATTAGTGGGAACACACCAAATGAGATGAGCAAAACTAATAATAAATTGAATCAAACAGGACTAATTTATTACACTATGGGAACAGTAAAAAACTAAAAACCACTTAATGATTACCAGATGTTTACACATATATCCAGCTAAGTGGATATAGCTGCTGAAAGTACAAATATTATTTAATGGGAAATCAAATTAAGCCACAAGAAAAAAAGAAAACCAGAGTGTGCTGGGTTTCAACTGATAAAGCTGAAAGGGGGAGATGAAATAAATAGTCTATTATAAGGGACCTAGGGCACATGGGTCAGATGTTTGGGTCCTCATACTGTCTGCCCACTGCTTCTTCCAGTCTTGCTCCCTTTCTCAGTAAAATAAATTTCCTTCTACCAATCTGAAGGAATAAAATGTTCCTGCTAAACACTGAAAAAGGCTCTCATTCTCCATAAAATATCTTATTTCCAATTAACTACTGATCAGAAAGAAGAGCTTTTCCTACCAGGAGAATGGGCATGACCTTGGGGAGGAAATGGCTGAATCCTGATTATTTATTAATTTGTTCTGCTTCTTCCTGAGTAGAAATAGAAAGGCATCTTCTATTCTCTTTTGAACAAATGTGCAGAGTCTTAGTATTTGGGATTCTGGCAATGGCTGTTAGCATTCTCCAGACAGCACCTTTAAATATAGGGCTATAAAGAATTTTTCTCAAATGTCCTCATACTTGATGAAAAAGGATGTCCCAACATATCAAGCACCCTGTCTAATTTTTTAAAAAAAATATTCTGGGGATTGTAGTTTTTTATGGCACCAGAGCTCTCTGACAGAGAAGGCTAAATGTCTCACAAAACTACAGTTGCCCGAATTCCATAGCATTGATCTATGGCCATTAAAGTGGCATCCACCTGGACTATTTCTTTAGTGCAGACACAGCCTAAGTGGTAGTGGGAAGTTCCTAAGCAGAAATCAGCTGTGGCGGTGGGGGAGGGAAGATATGTATACAAGCTGAGTTGTACTGAATCGAAAGGGGAAGAGTGTGGAAGTATGCTAGTAGAGTATTACGCTCCTCAAGGCTTATGTAGAATCTTGAACTGGAGACATTAAGTTAGCCACTATATGAAATAGGAAGCTAGAGAGATTGTACTGATCCAGTAGAACTCTTCTGTGTTTTTAAAGCATTTATAAAGACCTTCTAATTGCTCTGTGGAACAGAAGAAAAGTCCAGTTAATCTATCATGTTGGACTATACTCTTGGAGAGCACACAGCAAGATGTCAGTTACATTAATACTGTCATAGTCCTCCTGGTTGTCCCCAGCACTTGTAATCCAGAAGTAGTCTGGCTGGTACACAACACTATGGCAGCTAATAGCTCTGTGATAACAATCGGTATGATACTGGGTAGAACAGTAATTTTCATGTTTCCTAACTGAACAGTGCTTTCATAGACATTGTCTGCATCATTGTTCCAATTATAAAGAACCAAAGTTCAGATAACTTGCTCTCTCTTTGGCTGGACTACTAGTCCAATTAAGAAAAAACTCCAGTATTGCTATGTTTGCCAATAGAAACATGATAGAAGGGAAGAAGTGGATTTCATAGAATCATAGAGTTGGAAGAGACCACAAGGGCCATCCAGTCCAACCCCCTGCCATGCTTCGGTGTCAGCAGAACTACACCAATGTTATCTTAAAATGCAAATAAATGGATAGTAATAAAGATAAAGACTGTGTGCTTTTTTATGTTTACTTCTATACTGTTGATGACATGGACTATATATATATGCACCTTGTTGTTAGGGCTTGTAATAAATCAACAAATCATGTACTTGTTCATGAATAAAACATAAGAATACAGCCCTAACTGACCAAAACATTCAAAGGCCAGCTGAGCCACAGACCAGCTGAGGTTCTGCTTAATCCAAATCTTTCTCAGGTTAGGAGTTGCTGGAAATATTTAAGACTACCCTTACTCTGGCCTATGCTTAGTACTGCTATGGTGGCTATGTCCCTGGACTGGGCTAGAGGAGATTTGGATCTCATTTAACTCATCTCTTCCCATGCTTCACTTCTCCACCCCATTTTTTATATTTGCCAGTTCAGTATCATCCCAGGCCCTGAGGTTTCAAAAGCCAAAACCTGTGACCAAGAGATAGTCTCTTGTAATGTCAGACAGCCCCCAAGGGCTGATGTCAGGCTGCCCCAACTGGTGCAGGATTGGGGCCATGGCAACCGCACACCACAGCCCCACTCTGCTGTTTTGCTGTTGCAAAAAGAAGTGGCAGAAAGCCACTCCTTTTTGCGCTGGCAAAATGCTGACCTTTCTGCCGCCACTGCAGGTTTTTGGCACTCCTGCAGCAGGTTGCATCTAAACGCCATGCTACCACAGTGCCAAAAAGCTGCCCCCATATGGTCAGGTGAGCAGCTTCACGGTGGCTTTACAGCAGCTTGGGGATGTGTGCCATCTAAACGACACACCCTCAAGCCACCATGAAGCCACCCTAAAGGGGCCGTCTGTTTTGCCCCAACTGATATTCATTAAGTACCAACTGCACTTGCTCACTTACTTAGATTATCACATGCCATTTTTTGCCCGATCCAAACACGGGTTTGAACGGGCTTGAACAAGTCTTATCATAGGCCTCTCTGCCCAACTCAGCCACCACGCGTATCTGATCTGGAGTCCTGGTGTACTTTTCAAAGAACAGGAAAGTATTGGTGGTTCAAAAAGTACCCCAGAAGTCTGGACTGGGTATGCAATGTGGCTGAGTTGGACAGAGAGGCGTGCGATAAGACCCGTTCAAGCCCATGCCCAGCCCATGCCCGCATCAGGTGAAAAATTATCTTAGAGAGACAGGATAAGGAACATTTCATCTAGCCTACTTGCTTTTAGCAAGAAAATGGCTGCAGAACAAAAGAAAGGATGAGCCCTAGCACTGCAGCAACTCAGAAGAAAGGAGGATATTAAGCGCATATGTCCCCTGGAAAATCTTTGCAAGTGGCAGTATCAAATCAATTGAACTTTGTAAATTGTTGCAATGTGCTGCTGTAAAAGCTGATATACAGATATTCACACAGCTCTTTCCTTTTGCCAAGAGATGAGCCCACCCAAACTGGAGAATTTCCCATTATGTCCCACCTGGAGATGATCCATGAAAACTGGAAACTCAGGCCCAGGCCCTGAAATCTAATGACCTTTGCTTTTTGTACCAACAGATATTAGTTGATCAGTCAGCAGACTAATCTGCCTGCATCTTTCTGAAATCAGCCAGCAGGAGAGGGCTCTGCTAAGAAAAAGGCATTGCTGTTGGTTGACTACTTCAACAGTACTGAAGCAATAAAACCATCGAGAACACCACATTTCAAATTGAAATTCTTGCCCGCCAGTAGGAATGGGTGACCTCTGCACTGTGCAAGAGACAAAACATTTTAATTATCTCACATTTCACATGTGGGAGGAACATATATTTCCTGCCCTTCTTCAGGGAAGAGAAGAATTATGATAGCTATTTACATTCCTAAGGGAGAGTGCCAGTCTAAATTCTTTGGGAAGGGAGATCCAGAGTGTGGGGGTGGCCACTTAGAAGGCCCTCTCTCACATTCCCACCAGATGTACCTGCGATGGTGATGGGACAGAGAAACACCCTCCACACCAGCAGATCTCAAAGCTCAGGCTGGTTCATAAGGAAGAATACAGTCCTTCAAATAACCTGGACCTGAGTCTGTTCCCACAAAACAAAGCTGAGAAGGTGATGGGACAAAGAGAAGGACCTCTTCTGAAGATCTTAGAGTTCTAACAGGCTCTTAAAGGGAAATCCAGTCTTCCATTATATTATGTTTGATCATAACTGTCAGGAATCTCCTAGCCAGCACAGCTATGAATCTGCCCATGTTTTGATGTCTTCTGGGGCAGCCCTGCTCTCTGTCCTGCCATCCTCACAGGTGGGAACATGGAAGAGGGCCTTCTCAGCGGCTGCTCCAAGGCTCTGGGACCCCTTCTGGGGACACCCTCATTATCTTTCAACAAGCATGTAAAACCCTTTATATTTCATCAGACCTTTGGGAATTTATTTTTCAGGGGAAACAGGCCTTGTATAATGTGCTGGAGGTTTATTTGTTGTTATGGTTTTGATTTTGATTTTGATTTTTTATTATTTTTTTATTTTTGCTGCTTTCAAATTTTATGATGGTTTACTTTTTTAAAAAATTTTGTATTCTTTTAACCATGGCTGGGAAAGTAACCCTATATGTTTTTTCCATGAGGGGGTAGTCCCATTAAATGGTCATGAATTTATTGGTGAGTAAACATTTAAAGAAGCAGACAGTTGACGTAGGCAGAAGTCCCACTTATCACAGTAAGCTTACTTGCAACTAAACATGCAAAGGATCTTAGCCTTATTTTATCTTCTTTCTCTATGTTGGTTGACTAGAGAAATCATTTTGATTCATTCTTTGTTTAAATACATTACAAAGCATAGCCTTGGCAAGCAAAGCGCTCTCTTCTTTCCGCCAGTGACCTCAGGTTGATCCTTGTTTGATGGATCAAATGCTAACACAAGACTGTGATAATGTTATTAAAAGTGCTTTGCAAGCCTTTCCCAACCCCAAGCCCCCATTATTCTGAACTAGAAAACCCAGCTATATTGTTCCAAATTAGTCCCCGGCACTAATCATACATAAATCCCTCATGCTCATCCTTATCATATAACCTTCATTTAAATCAGTCGGTAATGCATGGTTGATCAATAATACTTTTCAATTATTTAAGAATCACATGAGTAAGGAAGTATTAATATCCCAGGCCTCTGAACTAGGAGTTAATTCTCCCATTTGTATTTTAGTTACCATTTCTCTTTCATACATCTCTACTTTTCATCTGTTCAGTGAAATCTTTTGCTATTTAAACTGAAAGAATGGGAAACAGAAGGTGCATCTACACTGTAGAAATAATTCAGTTTGACTCTACTTTAACTGCTATGACTCCATAGCACAGAATCCTGGGATTCGTAGCTTTGTGAGGTGCCAGAACTCTTTGACAGAGAAGGCTAAAGACCTTGTAAAACTAGCAATCTCAGGATTCCATAGGATTTTCAAACAGCTCTTTCCTTTTGCCCAGAGCCAAGCCCACCCAAACTGGAGAATTTGCCCCTTATGTCCCACCTGGAGATGACCCAGGGCCAGGCAATTTGAAATCTAGCAATTTGGGATGGAGCTACAACACTTAATGTGGTGTCAAACTGCATTATTTCTACAGTGTAGATGTACCTACTGTAGATGCACTATTAGGCAATGCAAGGCAGATTCTGAGGGGCACAGAATGGTGACAACTGTGTGGTATGTGATTGGCCTTGTAATGACAAAGTTAAGGCTGTCAGTTCATCCTAGACCCTGAGCTTTCCAGACCCAAACCTGAAACCTGAGACAGTTAGCCCTTTGTATCTGCAGGCTTGCCATCCATTTAGTGGAGCATCCATGGATGGTTCCACCCCGCTCTCCCAATGACGGTGCATATACGCAGCCGCACTAATGCAGGCGCGTGCACAACATACCACCATTAAAACCAATAGGACTTGAGGTCCCATGGTTTTTAGTATCCATGGGGGAAGGATCCAGAATAGAACCCCTGCAGATATGAAGAGAACCCCTGCCAACTGTACCAAACACAGTTGGTTATAGCTTGCCCTTCAAGGATGGGGGGGGGGGGGGGGGAGCAAGAGGGAGAAGGAGAAAGAGAGAATATTTTCCTCTTTAGAAATAAAGACAGAAAACTTAGCTAGAGGGGCTACTCCCAGATCAAAGTGAAATCAGGGGATTATTAGTAATTTAGGTAGATGGGATAAGGAACATTTAATCTAGCCTACTTGCTTCTAGGAGGCAGATGCAGAGTAGAGTGGAAGATGAGTCCTGGCACTACAACTACTGGAAGATGAGTAACTTAACTAAATATATTTATAAATCCCCTTTCCAGAAGTCTTTGCAAGTTACAAACAGACTTTTTTCTCTTGCCTCTAGCTGAGAAAACTAAAGAAGCTGCATCTTCCACAAAAACTGGAGACTTGCAGTCAGGCACTGAGATCTGGCAACACTATGCCCTGAAACCTTTGGGTGGAGCAGTGGACACATAAGAACACAGCAAGTTGACTTAAATGGATTTCCTTGGTCCATTCTAGCCCATTATTTTCAGCTCAGCCAGATATAGGGGGGTTGCAGACTGCCAGAAATAGTGCAAATTGAGTCCACTTTTAGGGTTAGGGTTAAGGAATCATGGGAACTGTATTTTATTGTGGCACCAGAGCTCTCTGACAGAGAAGGCTCAATGTCTCAGGGGGTAAAAAAAAAAAAAAAAAAAACAATTGCCATGATTCCCTAGCACTAACCCTAACCCTAAAAGTGGACTCAATTTGCACTATTTCTGGCAGTCTGCAACCCGAGATACTCTTCAGGATTTGAGGCAGGATTTTTTCCTAGAGCTACTTGGAAAACCCTGTACTACCTAGTGGTCTTCCACTCAAGTACTAAGCAAGCCATATATAAGACTGAAATGTGTTCAGGGTCACCATCAATGATACAAGATTCAACTGCCAATCAGTATATTTTGTATATATGGACTTGGGGGGCAGAGCAAGCTGTTGTCCTTTGTCTTAGGTAGCCTAATATTTTGGGTCAGCCTTGACTAGAAAGCCAATCAGATGATCATCTAACCCCTTCCCCCATCTTAACCACTTGAGCCACTGCATCCCTTCTAAAACCAGTGCATATTTTAAAAACAGTAAATTCATGTTTTAAAATCTGTAATTTAAAAAGCAATAGCACACTCATACTTGTGCATTTCTGTTTTCTAATTTCTGGTAATTGTTCTGATAATGTTAATTGTGTTGTGATTGGCTTGATATTTGATCTTTTAATTTTCTTTCCTCTCTATGGTAATTTGTTTATCTATTTATTTTATTTTATTTCTTAGAGTGTACGCCGTGGGCAGGCTTTTTTTAATATTTTATATTTGTAACTTTTTTACTTTGTACAGCGCTGTGTATAATTACAGCGCTCTAGAAATAAAGTTTAATAATAATAATAATAATAATAATAATAACTTGTGTTTTCACTTCTGACTCTGGTTACCAGGGATGATAAATAGTCATCAAGACTGACAGCCATTGATAGCTATGTTTTCCATTTATTTATTTATTTATTTATTATTACCCACCCTTCCCTATGTATCAGGGCAAGGAACAACAGCAGATTAAAATACATTAAGAAATTAGACATATAAGACCTGTTAAAAGAACATATAAAACCAGTAGGCAAGGTCAATATTCCCTATTGACAAGGTTATCAAGTCATGTCCGACCAAGATGGTGCTCATCTGTGTAACTAAGTCAAAGAGCCAGTGTTGTCAGAGACTACTCTGCAATCATGTGGCCAACATGATTGCACAGAATACTAGTTACCTTTCCGCTGAGAAGTGGTACCTATTTATCTGCTTACATTTGCATGCTTTCGAACTGCTAGGTTGGCAGAAGCTGGAACTAATGACAGGAGCTCACCCCACCATGCAGCACCTGGGCCTCGAACTGCCAACCTGCCAATTAACCACTTGAGCCACTGCATCCCTTCTAAAACCAGTACATATTTTAAAAACAGTAAATTCATGTTTTAAAATCTGTAACCTAAAAAATCATCTAGATAAGCCTGCCAGAACAGACTGGTCTTTAGTATTGTTTAAAATCAAAACAGCATATCCAGCTGTCAGTCTCTTCTGACAGGTCATTCCACATCTGTGGGTGGCTGAACAAAAAGTCCTCTGGAGGATAGTTGCAGTCAGATAGTTGCAAGTAGATGTCCTCAGATGACCTGAGTGTACAAAGTGGATTATACAAGAGTATAAAAACAGAGGTTAATTTGAATCAACATTAAAGATGTCCCCTCTATTTTGCAAGGCCTCTGCTATATTTAGTAGTTTTATAACACATTCGACACAATGCTTATAAGTCCCAAATGTATCATATTACAGTTGTCATTATTTTATCTACTACTATTATCTACTTATGCAAAACAAAGTGGCCTGAGGTTGGAGGGGATGGAAATCCTTTCAAAATGTCTCCCAAAATGTATTTTAACCACTACACCCTCATCCTAAAAAGTAACAAATGAATGTTATTTTGTACACAGAGAAGGTAACAGTGGGGGGAATCAAATGTCACTACTAATGCTGGGAAATGCCACTGAATCCTCCATAACACAAACAACATGTTTGTTTGTTTGTTTGTTTGTTTGCTTGCTTGCTTGCTTGTTAAAAAAATAACAACCAGGAACTATGATAACTGCCAACAACATTTACTCATGCATTTACCTCCCATGTTACAAACCATTATATTATTTTGCAAAAGAATGATAATTCTGTCCATGTTACTCTTAGAAATGACATGTTCCTTCCAAGCACTTGGTGAGGGACCAAATTGCCCACAGAAATTGAGGAAATGGATGTTAAATGCGATTATTCATTTGAATTCATGAGTGGATAATTTTGAAGATTGATGTTGTTGTCATGTGTCTTCAGGACAACTCTGATTTATGGCAACTCTATCATAGGGTACTCTTGGTAAGATTTATTTAGAGGAGGTTTGGCATTGCTTTTTTCTAAGGTCCTATTGTAATGATTTGCCCAAGGTCACCCAGTGGGTTTCTTTGATTTATCAAGGATTTGAACTCTGGTCTCCTGGAGTCCTACTCCAATCATGCTGACTCACTTTGGGAAGAGCAGATATGGGCATTTTGGACAGTGAAACATCTGTCACAACCCACACACCCCATGCACTTCAAACTAAAGAGTTCACAGTCCAACACAGCATCAATGGGCATAGTTAGGCCTACTGAATATCATGTATTTTAAGTTGTTATCTTACATCCCCTTACATATGCGTAAACACCATTGAAATCAACAAGACTGACTTTTGAACTGTCATATATATGGTTACACTGTATGATGGCAATCCTATAGTCCATTTATGTGGGAGTAAGCCCAATTAAATTCATTGGCACTTATTTCTAACTGACGATACAAGGGATCAATTGCCCCGTTATCTAATTTTTGTGATAAAATTTTGTGGCCAGAAGATGAAAGACAAAGCAGACAAGTGAAGACAATCCATAATGCATCGACATCTGCCCTCAACAACAAGCAAACAAACAAAAATTAGAAAGGCACAGCTAATATTGATAACATGTCTTTCATTTTTAAGCTCATCTTCCTTTTACACCTGTTGTTGTTTTCATGTTTTATCCAACTTCAATTCCAGTGCTGAAGTCAGATTTGATTCTATTGCTGATAGCTTTAATTACATGGCCAAAGGACTCCTTGTAGAATCAAATGATCTGAATTAATTATAGCATCACTAAATTATGTAACATGTGTATAAAGGACTGTTTGGAATTCACCTTCATTTATATTCTAGCATAGTGATTGGGTGTTTGCTTTTTTCTTGAATACATGTTTTATTTCTCCAACACTTCCCAGCAAATCAGTTTTGCGGGGAGTGGGCAGTATATAATTTATGGTTCCATTTATCTAAAGCAAAGTGTAGAAAAGAATATGAAGGGGAAAGGAGACTACATTTGCTGCAGCTTGACAAATGCCAGTACACAAATTCCATTTCCATATTACTGCTGCAAAGACTAGAGCTAAGCATTGACAATGGAGTCTGAAATACAAAATGTAAATTGGCATATTCTACAGGCTGATTGTGGCCAAGGATAAACCTTGAATTGCAGAATACTAGGCTCAGAAATATGGATGCTTTAAGGTTCACAAGGCTTCTCCAGACTTGTGGATTGTACTGATTTGCCCCACACTTGTTTGTGTTGCTTCTTGACACTTATTATTTCTTGTCCTCTCTCTCTCTTTTCTTTTTTTATTTATTTTTAGCACGAATTAAGAAGGCAGGAATGGGGCGCAAGTTAGATGGGAGATAAATAAACAGATTCCTTTTTTCCCTCCCATACCTGTTCCTCATAGTGTTGAAGTCAAAACTGGTTGACTTGGAGCTGCGATGTTATATTAACCACAATTGTAATGCCTCTCCACACCATTCCAAGAAATGTTCAATGATGGCTCCAAGCTCAGACTCAAGGCAAAGGTCAGCCAGTCAGCACCATGCAGGCAGATATTCCTAAAGTGTTCAAGCTGCTGACCAAGGATGTCTTTCCCTAACAACACTAATCCTGCTGCATACAATACGTCTGATTCACTGCCTGTTCAGTGGAAATGGGAAAATAGATTGCTGTGGCTAAACCTATAAACAATTGATTTCTTGTTCCAAGTTTTTTTTTAAAAAAAAAACACAACCTACTGCTCATCTGGAAACAGCCTCATGAAATTGCATCTCATCTTCCTAGCTGTATCATTATCTTAATTAACGAGGAAAAATCCCTGGTCTGTTTTATAGCCTGCCAGCATCCCACAATGCTTCTAGAGCTCAATAGATGTGAAACTGCAGAGCAATAAAAAGAGAGGGTGCAGAGGGAAAAGAGAGAGTGTGTGTGGGAAGCAAGCTCAGTGCATCCAGCTCCTCAAAAATATCTCAGCAGCTGTTGAAGTTAGTAAGAGAAAGAGAGATACACAGTAGTAATAAAGTTGCAGAGATAGAGATTTTAGAAGGTCACAACCTAATAAGCAAATAGACAAGTTGATGACCAGGAAGTTAAATGAAGTTGCAAATATGAATTTAAATGTAACTTTTGTTTCATAATGATGTGTAAGGTCTCTTTGTTTGTTCTTTGGTTGTATTGTGGTTTTTTGTTTTGTTTTGTTTTTTAGAACTGGAAAGATAGGTAGAGAAAGGAAATTGTAGGTAAAATAAGTAAGAAAAATAGAGGTATTGAGGGTAAAATATGTGGTAGAGTAGGTAGGTTAGGTTAGGAAGTGATAGTAAGAAAGAGGGATCATAAGGAAAGAGAGATTAGAAACAAGGATGAAATTAGAAAGAATGGGAGAAAAAGGAGATCGAGAAAGGATCAGAAAGATTAGAGAAGGGATATAAGTGGAGGGTATAGAAGAAAGAAAGTGTAAAGATGGTAGATGAAGTGAGGGAAAGTAGGGTAATGATGGTATATGTTTATATGGTCTGTTTTGGGGGGTCTTTTTTATTCAGTGTGTGAAATAGAACATTTGATGTCGTATGGTAAAAGAAAACCAATAAAAACTATTATTCAGAGAAAAATATCTTTGCAGCAGTTTTGGATACATGAATGCAGGGTTCAGAAATTGAGCAGGGACTTCAAGATATAAGCTACCAGATCAAAAGATGCCAGCCCTGTGTGTTCCCTCTGTTTCACAAAACATGACTTAGAAGGGTGCCCTTTTATGAGATTAGATTAGATTTTATATATATGTTTCCACAGAGGAAATTGGGTTCACAGAAGCCAATAAATAAAGCAATTCATAACATAATCAGGCATGATAGCAATAATTTCATTTTGGGTCTGTTATCTACCTGTTGAGAGAAAGGTGAGATATACTTTAAATAAATATCTCTGTAACAATACATAAAGATTTTTTGTAGCACCTTTGAGATTAAGGGGCATTGCAGACCGGCCTAAAGGGCCAGCCTGGGGGTGCAGTTGGGGTGGGGCAGCCGCACACTGGCCACCCCAATCTCAGCCCAACACCGTCCTGATGCCAGGTGCCCGTACGCACAGCGTACAGCATCAGGACGCCCTCTCAGCGCAGCGTGCAGACACGCTGTGCTGAAAGGGCAAGGAAGAGCCATGACGCTGGCTCTTAGGGTGGCCTTTTGCCGCCCTTAAAAGGAGTGGCATTTTGCCGCTCTTTTAGGGGCGGCCAAAGGAAAGATTGGGGGCTGTGGCATGGGGTTGCCACAGCCCTGATCTGCTACTAGCCAGGGCGGCCCAGAGCCGCCCATCTGTATAGCCCCTAACTGAGTGAAAGAAGTTGTAGCATAAGCTTTTGTAGATTTGGTCTATTTCCTCAGATGCATGGAATGAACTGTTGCCCAGGAAGGTGCTTTATAATCAGACTGCATAAATAGCCATAGAAATGCAAAACCTGTGAGTATGGTGAGGGGGTGACAAGTTCAGTTTTAAGGGACAAAGGCAGGACAAAAAATGTTGCCTACAGCTAGAGTTCTATGGATGACCATATGAATGGTGGGGAGTTTTGGAATGTGCTTAACAAAAGGGCCAGACTTATACCAGTGCAATGTAAGGGTTTATGTTATGAATGCCAAATGTCACAGTGGTTGTTGAGTTCCATCCAAAGCACTTGTTTGCTGGCTCAGTAGTAGCTTAATAAACTGAGGCACAGAAGTAGTTGAACATGATGTTTTAAAAGTCAGTGACGGAGTAAGTGCCAAGGACTATGCAATTGCTCTGTTTTACTACCTGTGTCATTTCAGTTCACCTTTGTAGTAAGCAAGTGGATCTTTAGAAGCATAGGAGTGACAGCTGAATTGATAGACCAGTGAAAAAAAGAGAGTCTTTAAATTATGGTTTACTCTTCAGAGACCTGTCAGGATTTTTTTAAAAAAAGAAAAGCACAACCTGCTTATCCATCTTAGCCTCAGATCTTGTTTTTGAGGTCTCAGGGTGAGCTGCTAGCAGCATTTTGCAGGGCTGGCAGCAAACAGCTTTCCTATATGAATTATATAAGTATAATCAATTTGCTTCAGAAGTTCTTAATTTGTTTCTTCCCTTATACTCTTAAAACACCATCTTGTACATGTCTGTTCAGAAACAGAAGCTTGAAAAAAATCTTACTTGGACTAGAATTTCCCCCAAAATCTCAGCTAAAGGATTCTGGCAATTGTTATCCAAACACAGCTTTTCCAACTTTTGTTCAGAAGCAAGCCTGAATTTAATAATAATAATAATAAAATTTATTTATATCCTGCCCTTTAGTAACCCAATCAGGGCGGCTTACAACAGTAAAACATATACAAATCCGATCCCACAAACCCCTCCCCCCTTAAAACAGTATTCCTGAGGGGAATTTAGTGGGGTTTATTCCTAGGAATTCCTGAATTTAGTGGGGTTTATTCCCAGGTAAATGGGTATAGCAGGACTGCAGCCTAGTCTGAAAGTAACAATGACATGTATTTATTCATAACACTCTTTCCACCAAAAGATGGAACATCATGGACAATAAAACATAACACTATAAAAATACATAAGATACCGAGCATCCCACTGGGCACTACCCATCTCTGCAACCTCAGGAATAACTCAGCGGTTTAATCTGGCAAATTGAAGAGGATGGTCTTCAACCCCTTATGAAAATGGGTGAAATTAGCAATGTATGTTTTTCACTGCCTCAAGACACATTCATGATATAATAGTTCCCATTAAATGCAAAACAGAGCACAAGGTGAGACTGGGGTTCCATGCAGAGAACTAAGCAGGGAAAAATATACCTCTGCACTCTGAGGAACATTAACATGGTATTATACACTGAGTCACCAAATACCTTCATCTAATGAGTTTCTGAAGTGGTACACCATATGGTACCAGCTTTAGAGATGCTAATCATACCTCTGTGGTGTACAGTATATACTTCATAATACACAAAGCCTGGGGGATTAGCCCATTCTCTGGACCAGCCCAGGCCATCAGCTGAGGTGGCAGTTATCCAGCAATAACTCCCAGCTGTGTTCTTGCAATAAGAGGACACAATGGTAGAAGGCAAGAGACTCATAGGACTGGGATAGTGCTTTGAAATGTCTTCATTGTTATCCAAAAATCTGATTTGATTTTTCAGTGGGGGGAAAGCAAACACATGAAGAAAATTTGGCTGATAAGCACCAAAGACATGGCCTTTTTAGTGTAGCACAATACCTTTGTAACTGACTTTTTAAGGGAACATAGGTGGACCCATCTGTAGGGGTTTCTAATTTCCCCTTGCATTTTTTCTTGTTTCACTCTGATTTTAGTCAGATATTGCATGTTGGCTTTTTTATCATTGCTTTTTCTTAAGCTGCAGGGGGAATTCATCATACTTATTTAAACATCCTGGATGATGGTGGTGGTGGTAAGAGGAGGAGGAGGAGAACTGTTGTCACAATCATTATACATACTAGTGTGCAGCTGGACATATTTTTTGCGGTAGGAAATGTACAGTAGAAAATAATTTTTGTGCCGTTGTCAGGATAGGGTTTAATCAAGGGCAAGGTTATTTCTTAAAACAAGTAAATGAGAAAAGGATAAAGAAACAGAAAATGTATATGTCAATTGTTACCTTTTGTTCTTCATGACCTTATATTAATAGTATATTCTTGAGACAAACTACCTGACCGCTTCATTTGTGACCAAGAGGAATGAACACATTATGAAGCCATGGGCATGTCTACACAGGACAAATGAAAAGGTTTCCCACTGTCCTCATGGCAACCTAGTTTCATAATGCAGGGCCAAATCCATAGTTTAAATGCAGACTGTCTTTACAATGTAAGGCCAGTTCTGCACTAAATCCACCCTTCCTTTCCCTTAAACCAGCTTAAAATAATTTACCTTTTGCTCCAGATTTTGCAGTAAAATCCAGAGTACTTCATAGTGTCATCAAGAGGCTGTTTACACACATGTCCCCAATGTGTCACCCAGTGCTGCTGCTGCTGCTGACATGAGTCGTTCCCTCTGAGGTACAACAAGACACCCAGCCATGCGATTGATGCTAAGTGCCTCGTTTCAGACCTCAGAAGGATTGACTTGTGTCAGCAGCAACTATGCTGGGCAGCACAGCAGAATATGTGTGTAGATAGCTACCTGTTGTCTCTATCGCATGCAGAGGTGATAGGGAATCCAGGCAGCTCCAGGACCAGAATACTCTGGGAGCAGCCCATAGTATTTTGGCTGGTGTAGACAAGCCCTTTGTCAAGCTGCTTTGGATACACTTGTGTTGCTGCAGAGACTTCAACTGCACCCAGCCCTCCTTTTCCAACATGGCTGCAGAATTCACGACCATCAAGAAAGTATAGATCAGGGGTAGGCAACCTT
>CM034706.1:247754911-247765418 GCA_020142125.1 Phrynosoma platyrhinos | reverse complement strand
AAGTAGAGGTACCACTGTAGTTCCAAGGTGTGCTCACACACAGTCCACCAGTACATAGAGGCATAGAAAAAACTCTGCTGGAGATGATGAAGGGCCTGACTGGTCAAGCAATGTGTTCATACAGTGGCCACCACAGAGAGCCCAGCAGCACAGTATGAGTGCACCTCCCTCCTTTACCTACCATTCCCCAGTAACTTGAGACAGTGGCATCACTAGGTGGTGCAGGGGGTAGGCAACCTTTCCCCTTTAAGGGCTGAGAGACTTCAGCTCCCAGAATCCCAGGAGCTATTGGCCAACATGGGACAATTGGCCAACATGGCTGAGGCTTCTGGGAGCTGAAGTTCCTCGGCCCTTAAAGGGGAAAGGTTGCCTACCCCTGGACCCAAGTGTATCTCTCCAAGCTTTGCCATGGTGGTGGAGGCCTCATCATGAGGAGACCTCCATTACCATGGTGAAAGAGATGCCTGAGCATGCCCCTTCTGGCTTTGCTGCATCAGAGGAGGCCTCCTTATGAGGACACTTCTGTTGCCACAGTGGAAGACAAGCACCCTTTTGGCAGCCACTATCACCACGCTGGAAGCTTCTCCCCCCCCCCAGCACCCGGTGACACCAAGGGTGGGGATGCCACCAACTGGAGGTGATACAAAGCCACCCTGCAGTCATTGGTGATCTTTCTCATGTGTGAACAAGGAAAGAGCTCCACTTAGGCTTCAAATATTGTTGCCAATATTTTAAAAATGCAGTCCACTCCAAAAAAACAAAAACAAACAACCAGCACAAGTATATGGTCCTTGGCCAAAGAGGTAATCAACTTCAGTAGGAGTAAGACAGATGTACAAAAATCAGTCTTCTGTTAGTTACCATTATATTACACAATATTTTAAAAAGTATAAACCTTTCCAAATTCATAAAAGTGGCTAGAATTGCTGCTATGTAGTTCTTTTTTTTTTTTAAATCTATATATCCATCAATCAGTGTTTTGTTTTTTGTACAGTCACAGACCATTAAAAGACAAAAACAAAATAAAAATCTCTATATTTCAAGCTGCTGGCCTGTAGAACAAAATAAATTCTCCACCCATTCACCTCATTATGACTTTGCCATATATAAGCGAGAAGAAGGCAGTAGATATTCCATATCCCCCAATATAACCCAGCCCAAGTTTTAAGATCTGCATGACCAGGCTACTCTTTGATCCCATCACTATCATAGGCTTGCTTGCTGAGGACAAGGGGAAAAGCCTTTTCAATGGCTGCTACTAGTTATGGAGCTCCCTACCTTAGGAGATTTGGTTAGCCCCCTCCCTGCTGTATTTCTACCAGCCAGCAAAGGCCTTTTTATTTAGGCAGGCTTTTGGTCTTTAGTTGCAGCAGACAGAGCTTTTAATGGAGTATTTTAGGTCTATATCTTTTAATTACATTTTAAATGTGATTTTGTCTTTTTAAAACAGAATTGTTGTTTAATTGTTTTGTATTTATAGTTTCCTAGCTGCACAATAGTTCAAATAACTAAAAATTTACAGTTACACCAGTAGAGAAGAGATGGAATCTCACACTGAATTGCACTTTTAATGTGAGATAGTTTTAATATTATTTTAACTTCTGTTGTAAGTCATCTTGGCTTCTGTAATGGGAGAAAAGTGAGATATTAAATAAATAGGGGGGAGCATAATGTCTGCTATTTGAAAAGATAACTGATTACAGTCAGCCCTCCATATCCACGCATTCAGCATCCACACATTCAACCATCCACTGATTCTGCTTCCACAGATTCAACCATCCCAGGCTACAAATCTATTTTTTTAAAAAATCCAAAAAGCAAACCTTGGTTTTGCCATTTTATATACGGGGCACCATTTTACTATGTAACTATGTATGATGGGGCTTGAGAGTCCATGGATTTTGGTATCCGTGGGGAGGTGGTCCTGAAACCAAACCCCAGCATATGCCGAGGGCCCACTGTGCAATTAATATTTACTTCGAAGCTCTGGAGGAGCGTTAGGGATGGTGTCAAGGCCCAATGTGGAAGCAATGCAGACTTGACCAAGGATCTCAAACACAAGATAATTATGTTCTGTTTCATAACTGCAATATTCCAATTTTAATGCTCACAACTTCCAAACCTCCAAGCCATGCTAACTCTACTGCTGTTCTCACTCTGATGTCTCAAAGCCACCAGAGGATCTGCCACAGTGTTTCTCTCACCCATCCCATAATGCAACATAGCCTTGCCAGAGGACTGGGTTGTCTGTTGTAAGGTAACATCATCATGCTTTGGTCCCAGGTTGATGGCGCTTCTCTGTATCTGAATATATAATGTATTCTTATATTCCAAACTGAAAAACACTTGTGGTGATTCACAGCCTACAGTTTTTAAGCAGACAGTATATAGAGCTTGTGTATAAGAGTTGTGTTTGCCCACTGCATTCGTCATACTAATTTTTATTTAAGTAAGTATACATGGATGAAAGAGAGAGAGAGAAAACGCCACACAGGCTTCAAGTGTTCTTTCCAAGATTTTATTTAAAATAAAAAAATAGAGTCTGTTCAAGGAAAAAGCCAGTATGAGAGCACTGTTCTCTGTCAAAAATAACCAATTTCAGTAGGAGCAATATTTCATCTTTCCTTTCAATACTGACTATGGTATCCGCCTTTCTTGATGGGAGTTGGGGGCACTGTTATGCAGTAGTTCCAGTCTTTCTTGGAGGGGCGAACTCTGAAGGTGGTGTTGGGGGACTCCTGTTTGACTCCTTGGCCACTGGCCTGTGGGGTCCCTAAGGGTTCTGTTCTGTCCCCCATGTTATTCAACATCTACATGAAACCTTTGTGCGAGGTCATCTGGAGTTTTGGGGTGTGGTGTCACAAATATGCTGATGACATCCAAGTCTTTATCACACGGGGGAAATCCCATACAGAAACGGGGTTTTAAATTGGAGGGAAAAAACCACAAAAGCAGGTAGATTTTCACATGACGTCATTGTTAAACTGTTGTTAACCTGAACAGAAAGTAGTCAAAAGCTGCTTCTTTTTATTTTTGGAAAATCCCAAAAGTAAAAAGGAGTGGCTTTTAACTGCTTTCTGTTCAGGTTAACAACAGTTTAACAGCGATGTGTGTGAAAATCAACTCGCTTTTGTGGGTTTCCCCCAGCTTTTAAATCCCATTTCTGCATTTGATTTCCCCCATGCTGGGGGGGGGGGGGCTGCCAAAAAAACCACTTAACCAGGATAATCAATACCAGTTTGTTTCCCAAGTTTTTTGTTTTTTAAAGATTCACATCAGCAGTGTGAAAAGCCAATGTGTATGGACCCGGGATTAAACTCTGCATGCTTTGAATGTGTTTTGAATACATTCGCATCTTTGATTCCATGTTTATTTGAGTGCTTGCATGTGTGAATGACTGAACTCACAGAGATGCACAGAAATGTGGTTCCATAGTGTGAATAACAAACCCAAAATTCATGAGTGAGGTTATTCACCTTTTCCTGCTAAAAACAACATCCGAATGACTCCTGAGGTCATTAAATACAAACTATTTTTGCATTTTGAACTCAGTTTGCAGCAATGGAAGTAAGCTGAGGACGAAGGAAGAAAGTGGGGGAGGAGAGAGAAACTGGGACATTTTAAAACCAGCTGAAAATGTAGGATGAGAGAGAGTTAATTGGGATTTCCCCTGCCAAGTAAGAGCAATTGAAGGGTCTGCTCTTTAGATCAATCTGTAGGAGGCGGCATGCCAGCAGCAGGAGCATCTGAAGTTAGGGGCTTGATGGAACCAGGATTGAATGTAGCAAATCTAGCCCTTTTCTTTCTCTCTCCCACCTTTTCTTTTTGTCTTTCACATGTTGTGTTTTCTCTTTCCCACTTCCTGATCTCCCATGGGCTACCAGAGTATAGTGGACTGTCCTCTGTAAAGCAAATCACAAAAATCATCTACATACAATCCTGCTTGCATGACTTCTTAGGATTGATATTAAGGCAAAGACCAAGAGAGAAACAGAGACAGAATGTGAAGTCATAGGCTTTCATGGCCAGCATCCATAGTTTTTTGTGGGTTTTTCAGGCTGTGTGGCCATGTTCTAGAAGAGTTTGTTTCTGACGTTTCGCCAGCATCTGAAGATGCTGGCGAAACGTCAGAAAGAAACTCTTCTATAACATGGCCACACAGCCCGAAAAATCCACAAACACTATAGAGACAGAATGACTGAGAGCAGAGTTTGTTACCATAGTTGACTTTTTATGGAACAGTGTGTAATTCGGATGCAGCCGTAGCAGCACCTGCAAGTGATGTGAAGGAATATTTATCATGCTGAAATGAGGTGGGGGGATTCAGAATATATGAAATTCAGTGAATATGGTTGTTCAGAACTATGGCCTAAAAATAAATGGAGACAAAACAATGGTTTTACAGATGAGTAAGAAAGTTGCAGTAAGATGCAGCAGATACATAAGCAAATTTATATAAGTGCAAGAATGGGGATGAAAAGATGATAAAAAACTCAAAGCAAAAGTTTAAAAGAGAATACTTATGGTAAAAGAGATACAGTATATTGTAAGAAAGCACATGAGGATAGAGTAATACCCTTATCTGTGAAGAGTATTTTTTTTAAAAAAAACCAAACCTTATCTTTGGACTATAGTTCTGTATAGATGTAAAGCACTGTGACAGACAAAATAGAAGAAAGAAATCTAAGTTATAGAATTGCAGAATAATGTTACAGTGGGGATGGGGAACTAGAGGCCCTCCGAAGGTTGTTAGACTACAACATCCATCATCACTAACAAGTAGTCGTACTGGCTAGAAATAAATAAGAGTAGTAATTCAGCAACAGCTGCAGGGCCCTAGGATCCTATGTGTTGAATAGAAAAAGAAACTCATGAGGAATTGTTGAAGGGACAAGAGGTGCTTAATAAGACCTACAGCAAGTATGATAGGGCATCTCTGGAGATACTGTAGATCTAACAAAGAGCCCTTTCTTGCTATACAATTAAAGATATACATCTGTTAATGAAATACAGTAGATGTGTTCCTATAGGAACTCCATTCTAAAATAGGAAAGTCACTCCTATGCTGATCTAATCTAGCTTCATTCTAGGGAAGAATTGGCTGGGAGAGAAGAGGCAGAGAGACATCCCTAAGAGTATCAGTTTACATCACAGAAGGGTCAGGATAGGTAGACAGGGAGGGAGGACACTTTGGGTCACTCAAGCTCATGCTACAACTTTTTTCACACAGTTGTCTCAAAGAAGCTGCAAGATCCCTTTGCATACTATCTAACCCCATATTACTACTGCCCACTCTGAGGCATTCTTGGGTCCTAAGCATTGTTACACATCTAAAACATTTAATAATCAGCACAGTATTCTTAAAGGTTCTGCATAAAATCTTAACTTACCCCACAGATTTTGACTTTTTGTGGTCCTGATTCACTCAAACCAAGGTGTAAAATTAGGAGAATGCTCCAGTGTTGATTTTTTTTTATGGTTCATTATGATCTGTCATAATTACCAAAATGATCATGGCAGGAGGTCCTTCCATCACCACTCCCCAGCCCCACGCCTTTCATGGGTTAGGAATATCCATGACATGCACCCCATGCACACACACACTTCTACCCAGGCCACTCTGTTGTACCAAATCTAGAGTATGATGAGATGCAATGTAAAGCAAACAAGGCTCTGATTCTTAAACAAGAGGAGAACTCAGACAAACTGTGCAATGATTGAATTATTAGTTATTAAATGAGATGATAATGACTCCAGGACAAAAGCTATATGAGGACAGTGCAAGGGAAAGTAACAGCAGCTGCAGAGAAAATACTGCATATCAATTCTAATTTCACTTCTGCTGCCTTTTGCTTGCTGCTAGCTACCACTTGGGGAGAATTTTCTCACTCAGAATGGATTTCATGGGCTTAGCATCAGGGGAATGCCTTGTTTTCCTTTGGCCAATTTTCTACTTATTTTTAATAAGGGCATTGTGTGATGTAGTTCTTCAACTGCATCAATAGATTCTGTCCAGCTGTTGTTTGTTGGTTGGTTTTTGGGACATCCCCTAAGGACAGAAAAGTTAATTTCACAGTCTCACTGTGGAAACAAGAAACCCTCTTTCTTTAAGCCATCTGAACCATTTGTTTTTCCATGTGGTACTTTTTGATTACAGGGTGACTACTTAAATTCCGCATGCTGCTTCTTACCTAAAAAGTCCTAAGCATCTTTTGAAGTTGTCAGAAATGCCACTTCTGCCCAAATATTTTTGAGGGAAAAAATATATTTATCATCTGAGGTCGTGTTATGTGTCTCAGTTGACCCAGAGAGGGGAGGTTGATGGGTTCGTAAGACTGAGCCTCAGATGTAGCAGTATTCGTTGTGGAATTCCCACACTAGGGGGGTTAGTTTAGTTTCCTATGTATCATCCTTTAAAGTTTGATAAAGACAATGATGTTCTCCTAAGCATTTAAGAGTAAATCCTATCCTCTGATTTTACTATTAATGTTGGGTTTTATTGTATAAAATGTTGTCCAGCTTTTTATACTTTATTAATGGCATCCTGCTAGTGGCATGTCCATGGATACCTTCACCTTTTGTTAAAAAAAAAACAAAACTTTGTGGAGGTTAGTATTCTCTTCTATTCTCTGAAACAACCAGACATACACACACCCCACTGAGTTGCTGTTCAGCCACCTCCCCCCCCCCACTCTCATGGCTATTCCATGGCTGAACATACATCTGAGAAGCATCTGGCTATGACCCCCATAGCCAGATGCACAATGATTGTATCATCTGCTGAGATGTGTAGAGGATCCCAGAGGATCTCATGAAATGATATACAGTAATCATTCTGTGTCTGACTAGGGAGAGAGAGAGACATTTCCCCAACTTCTCCACTTTCCATCACCCATAGAATGGCCATTAGGAGTTGGGCTGCAGTGGCTAAACAGTGAGTCCTGGGTGTGTTGAGACAACAGGTGTCATGTAGTTCCACATAGAATCCATGAGTTATGGAATAATGCAGAGGCTCTTTCAGAGACATCAACAGAGCAATGGATGTGATTTTGTTTTATGTAGTCTATTCACAGAATCATAGAGTTGGAAGAGATGAGCCATCCAATCCAACCTTGATAAATAATAATTTCTTGTGTAGATATTGTTTCACACAGCGGGCATATAGATACAACTTGCCCAAAGTACACTTGTGGGTACTTACCTTTTCCCATGGGGCTCCAGGTGGGTTTGGGCCATTTCGCCATCAGCAAGGGGGCTATTGGTGTTCTTCAGGAGCTCACAACTTTCATCCCTGTTTTTGACGTGGCATTTTATTACAGTTAGCCCTTCGTATCCATAATTTTTTTATCAATCAATTCAAGCATCCACGGTTTGAAAATATTTTTAAAATATATGTAGTTTAATTGACTTTTTAAGGGGGGAGGGAGTTATACTATTTTAAGTTGTATGTATTTTAGCCTTGTAAACCGCCTAGATTGGTTTGCCACCAGGCGGTATATAAATAAAATTTATTATTATTATTATTATTAACCTCCTGCCATGCAGGAACACAGAATCAAAGCACCCCCAATGAATGGCCATCCTCTGTTTAAAAACTTCCAAAGAAGAAGACTCTACCACACTTTAAGGCAGCATATTCCTCTGTCAAACAGCTCTGACCAACAGAAAGTTCTTCCTGAGATTTAGGTGGAATCTCACATGAGGATCTATTACACAGTGGCATCACAAGGATTGGTGTCAGCTGGTGCAGTAACCCATGGTGTCACCCTACCATTGACCTCCTCCCATACCAGACCATATATAATTTTTAGTAATGTTTTTGTACAATATCACTCATAAATTGTAATTCTCATATATCACTCAATGTAATGGCAATAGTAGTGACACAAATTACTAGCAAAATTAAAATTACACCTTTAAATTACAAAATATTACGTAAGATTTCAGCCTGTGTGTTTTACTCTTCTTATTTATGCATAGCCTAAAATCCTTGCTGAGTGGGAACAATCCAAAAATAATGTAAACAAACAAATTTACATTTTTGAGATGGGGCTCTGCAAAGATACAGGCTCCCTGGGTTCTCAGTCACTTGGAGAAGCCTTGCCTATGTATGGCTTCTTCATTAGTAGTGATCATGTGAACATGGAAGATGTGGGCAGTGGTTACAGCAAAATCAGGTAGTGGGTGACATGGATGGTTGGTGCAGTCCAGCTACTTCCTTATGGATTTACTGAGCATGGATGGGAAAGTGCTCCCCATGGGCTGCGTGTGGACCGCAAGATTGTTTTTGTGGTCCTCATGCACCAGCCATATCTTTTTTAAAATTAAGAAACCCATAATACACTCTAGGATAGTAACCCACTCACCCCCATGTAGGGAGTGATGGATGCCTCATTCATTTGGATTGTCAAAACAAATATTGACTACTGAAGCTGTGTGGAGAAAGCCATGTTTTGCAAATACTGTATATAGCTGCTTTGCAGTGAATTGATGGAACTGACAGTTGGCATGATCTAACTTTGTCTATTTGCTATGGGCTGAGATGATCATAAGAATAAACCCTGACCAGAAAATAAAATTAACTCCCACCCAGAGAGTCTGGACAGATAAACATGTAAGGAAGAACAGTGCATAATATCATAGATGGCAGTGTTATTTTTAAAAGCTAATATGACTGCATTTTTTTAAAGGTTGCATGCAATTCATTAGGCATTAAACTATAATAACATGTTGGTAATGGGTTGCTTTACCTTAATTTTATATTATTCTTTTGTTTAGCATAGCATATTCTCTTCCCCAAACTTATCCACTTGGGGTGGGATGAAGTTCTGGATATTGAAAAATTAACAAAAAGAACAACAAACTTGCATACAGGTTCTTAATTTGCATCCTTTCTATCATAAATTCAGCTTTTGTTGGCACAGAGTGTAGATTTCTTTGTAGTGTGGAGTACATGCAGTCCTCTTTATTATTAGTAGTTTCCAAGCGTGACACTTGAGAAGAATTGAACCCAATCTGATTAACATGTTTACATGATCTTCACAGAAAACCAAACAATAAACACATAATTTTAAAAGCAGCTGACACCGATAGTACATGGAGAAAGAAAAACAGATCAACAAGATGGAAAACATGAATATTTTACACCAATAGGCTTGTCTAAATATCTTAAGGCAATTAGAATTTTAGGTTTCAATTATAAATCTGCGTAGATCAATGCGGGGGCGTGAGGGGGACAGGACAGAGTGCTGGAGCCTAACCTAGGATAGTGTTTAACTAAGCCAGCAAAGCCATGACCAAATATTCCTTGGCACTTTTGTATATAGAACATGAGGCTCTTACAACAAGTTACTGTTAGAGCAAGGAGTACCTGTTTTGAACATTTTATCCTTCCGTTCATTTGAAAAAAATCTCCAAAAGAAACGTACAGAGATCAATAATATGTCAGTCCCTGCCTTCAGGCTTACTGTCTAAAAGACATGACACTAAAGGGGAAAGGATTGGGAAAGAGAAGGGGGGGAAACAAACTGAGGCACTAGTTCTTCACTGAAACATTTTTTAATAACTAGTTGCACAGTTTGAAGTGAGGAGTCAAAAGCTGCCATTGTTTCAGCTGAGCCAACTGAATGTCCCTCTCTCCCTTTGTGGCAGCCTGTCATCTAACAGGTTGCCATCTAACTACTGTCGTCTAACAGTCAGTGGAGAGGAGTCAGATGGACTTGCCATCTTGGCAGAGCTGATGGCCCTAATTTCCTTCCCCCTCCATACACACACACACACACACCTCAAAGTCTGTGAGTACCTCTGCTGTAAACAATGATTCTATGATCTCTGCCCCCTTACAGCTTGTAGTATTCAACATAAGACTCCTAGTAGAACTACTTTCTTCACAGTGGAACTAGCTTCTCTTTCACACTTTCTAATTATGGCATTTTGATAGCATTTTAAGTGCCATGGCTGCAATCCTATAAAATCCTGGGGTTTTCAGTTTGGAGAGGTACTAGAACTCCCTGGCAGAGAAGTCTAAATGCCTTACAAAACTACAGATCCCAAAATTCCATAGAATGCAGCCATGGTAGTTAAAAGGATAATTGAGTAGTGCGAAAGAGACTAAAGTCCTAGAGCAACGGCAACTGGTGGCTCTGATGTCAACTGAGTGGTGAATCTGCTATGGGTTTAAAAAGGTGCTAACCAAGGTGCTGAACCTATTGAGGGGATATGTTTCAGAATCTTGGATAGCTCCTTTGACATTCCTGTTAAAGCCAAGGGAAAATTTACTGACCCTCAGATGCTGGAGTCATCAGCAGCTAATGTCTTGGAGCTAATGCAGTTTTCAAGGGCTTGAAATTTATCACAAGCATTGTATGGTCGCCACTGCTTAATATCATAAACTCAACCACCACACTGTTTAGTGCCCTTACGAAAATTAACTTCAGATGTTTGACTGTCAAATGGAAGCATGGGAACTACTACAAAACTCCCCCAACCTCTTTACTAAACCAGCTCC
>CM034706.1:247721595-247731934 GCA_020142125.1 Phrynosoma platyrhinos | reverse complement strand
AACTCTATGATTCTATGATTCTATGAAACAGAATTAAATGGGAGAATCATACCTACTAGAAACCTAGGGAAGAGGAAGTTGTCCATCTGAGGACTAAAATGTTGTTGTTGTTGTTGTTGTTGTTTATAAGAAAGTCTTAGGAGATCTAAGTAAAAGAATTTGTTCTAATTTGGCAGGGCCAGTCCCAATTAATCCTCTATTGTCCCACTTCTTCAGCTCCCTTTAAAATGTCCCAGTGTCCCTCTTTTCCTCCCACTTTCCACTTTTGTCCTTAACTTCCTCCTCATGAATAACTCTTCCCATCTCAACAAGACTTTGGTGTTGGATAGCAAGGCGTTTTCCATTTTCATCTGAGAAATATTGGAGAGTGTGTTATGTTCGTCCCAACCTGTTTTGGGCCCAGAGGAATGCCCTTTTATTTAAAAATGGAAGTAAACAGAACTCACTTCAGGTGTTCAAAAATGTTCCCTGGGTTTGGTGCAGAGAAAACTCTAGAGGACATGAGGAGCGTTTTTCAGCTTCAGATCATTGCCCACCTCTGTACTACACCAGGACTTCTCTAGCTACCTCATGTGGAAAACTGACATTTCACCACCACCCCCATACGCCGGGGACTGGTTCCATATTTAGGCCATAATCTTATTGTAATAGTATAGTTTCCCAAACACTGTGGAATGCCAGCTAAAGATTTATGGACTGGTACTCCATGGACTACCATTTTGAGTGACACAGCACTACATTGTGCTGGTTCTCAATACAAGTGATTGGTTCATACCAGGGATAGGAATCACACAGTCCTTTGTGTGTGGCTCTCTGGGGTCCTTATTATTACTTACCAAAAAAATTTCGATGTGTGAGTAAGATGTGTGGTTCTTCAGTTCTGCTATCTAGCTGTTCACCGTTGGTGGTTAACTTCAAGGTTCCTGCCTCTGCACCATATGTTTCTTTATCTTTAAACTGGACTTAGACTGGACAATCTTTCAAACACAGAACTGTCCTGTCTAAAATAAATCACATGAGCTTCCTAGCTCACCTCCCTGCCTGTTTTAAGAGTGTGGTGGAGCCTCCTTCTTTGGATGCTTTTAAATAGAGGCTGCATGGCCATCTGTCGGGGATGCTTTGATTGTGAGTTCCTGCATGGTGGTGGGGTTGGACTGGATGGCCCTTGGTGTCTCTTGCAGCTCTATGATTCTATGATTCACTCTCAAAAGTCAGACAAGTGTGAAAACAAGAGAGTAACTGTGCTCTTCTCCAGTTCACATATTAGCTTGGGATGTACAAATAGACCAGCTCATATTGGAATATGAAATAGCAAATATCACCCCATCCTCATATTCCTGCATGTGCATCCTTACATTTGTTGGGAGATAAATGGGATCATCTTATTAAAAAGCAAATGAAGATAACAAATAGAGTAAGGAAGGCTCAGATCTGATTTTGGTTTGCTGGGAAAATGTTACAACTCTGTAAAACAATTTGTAAGCAGCTAGAAAAATGGTGGGCAACTTTGGGCCTTTACAGGCTGCCAGAAATATTGCAGATTGAGGTCACTTTAACTGTCCTGGCTCAGTGTTAGGGAATCATGGAAATTTTTTTTTCTGGGACATTGAGCCTTCTCTGTCAGAGAACTCTGGTGCCACAATAACCTACAGTTCCCATGATTCCTTAGCACTGAGCTAAATTGGCCTCAAGCTGCATTATTTCTGGAAGTCTGTAAAGGCCCTTTGTGGAGGTCAGGGACAAATTTCTCCCCACTCACTTTTGCATACCATCCAGCCTTTGACATCACAGGGAAATACTGTATCTTCTTCTTTGGCTGTATTGTAGCCAAAATGGTGAGCGAAAATAGCATTGTTTGACTTCCGGATGCCACTTTGGCTGGGAACAGGTGCAGAAGGAGGTATGTGGGCTTGGAAGGTTCTGGGGGTGTTTGGGGTGGGTGAATGTTGGGGTGCACTTCCATATATTTGGGGTGCTTTTGGTATGGTTTTCAGGCAAAATCACCTAAAATAACACCAAACATTTTTTAAATGGGGAAGGCCTTTTGGAGTCACCAAAATGTAATCTGGGGTTGCATTTCCCCTGCTCTTTGAGTAAGAGAAAAAAAAGTGATCACTGGTAGACATTGTGGATGTGTTAAGAAGAAATGGTGACAGATCGGACTTTATGGTCAAAATCCTGTAATGTTCAGTCTGGCTCAGTAATTTCACATGCAGAATTATGTTACAGCTGATCATCAGCTATCCTCCAGACTTACTGTGGAGCTGGTACACATTGGCTATTCTGTGCTGGGGTAGGGCCTCCTTTTCCCAGACATATCTTATATTTCAGCCTTCTGTCCAGAATTCCAAAATGTTCTCCATTTTCAGCATGACTAAATTTATATTTATATTGGTATTTTTAGCTTTTATTTTGTAATATTCTACATTTTTCTTGAATAGCCGACATTTTATGGTGTCTTGTCCTCCTTTGCAGTTATGACATCTGGTTAACCTGGCTAGAGCTAGATAAGTATATGTCCATGTCTCTGCAGCCATATGTGAAATAATTACATAATCCAGCGAGGTCCACCAAGCATCTTCCAGAGGTCTCAGCAGATGATGTAATCATTTTGCATCTGGTTATGGGGACATAGTCAGACACTTCTGCAATCCCTGTTCACCAGACACAGAATGTCTATGGGAAATGTGGGTTACACCAGCTCTACAGTAACTCCTGAGGTGACTTTGGTCATTGGGATACTAACCTCTACAGTGAACAAAAAAAAGACATATACAGGTGTAAAGTTGATTTGCAATGGCAGCCTTCCCTCACCAGCTGTTCCTCTGGGTCTCCCTCCTTAGTCCTTCCTGTCTGTTGGAGAATAGAATTGTGTTGTGGTGGTGGTGTGCCTTGAAATCATTTCCTACTTCTGGCAACCCTAAGGCAAACCTATCATGGGATTTTCTTGACATGATTTGTTCAGAGGAGGTTTGCCATTGCCTTCCCCTGAGGCTGAGAGCATGTGACTTGCCCAAGTCCACCCAGTGTAAAAAGGTAAAGGTATTCACCGTTGACAAAGTTGTCAAGTCATGTCTGACCATAGAGGGCAGTGCTCATCTCCCATTACTAAGCCGAAGAGCCAGCATTGTCAGAAACTACTCTGTGATCACGTGGCCAGCATGATAGCACAGAATACTGCTTACCTTCACACCGAAGTGGTACCTATTTATCTACTTGCATTTGCATCTTTTTGAACTGCTAATTTGGCAGAAGCTGGGACTAGTGATGGGAGCTCACCCCATCATGCAGCACCCAGGCCTCAAACTGCCAACCTGCCCATCTGGCAATCAACAGAATAAGCGTCTTAACCACTTGAGCCACTGCATCATGTGTACGTCTCATGAATTGCCCTCTGCTGGCTGAGGTATAATAGAGGATGTTAGCCTGTCACCAGTGTTGACATAACATTCAATTGCTAGTGTGTTCATCTCTACACATGGAATAAAGAGGAAACCACTTGTCCTTTGCATTAGGCCCAAAATATCCTGGGACAGCTGGACCAAGAATCTTTTCACACTGCATAGCTACAGCACTTTGATTCCACAGTAATTGCTTTAGCAACATTGAATGAAATCAATGGAGCCTTTTCCCACTACACAATTATAGCACTGTGATTCCACTTTAATTGCCATGGCTATAGCCTATGAAATCCTGGGATTTGTAGTTTGGTAATATACTAGCATTCATTGGCTGTGAATTCTAAATGCTTCTCCTCTGCAAATCCCAGTATTTCCTTAGATCAGGGGTCGGCAAGTTTCCCTTACCTGGGGCCGGTCCAGGGATCCCCGGGTCTTCTGTGGGCTGATGGTGTGGGGGGGAAACAGCCCCTGCTGCCGACGACAACAACGACAACCCCCGCCGTGCATGCTGCCATGCACCACTGCGCGCGTCACCGCTGCGCACATTGCGGCTGCCATTTTTTCCAAAATGGCGGCCGTGTCTTGTTTGCGCATGCGCAGTACTCCTGCACATGCACAAACGAGCCGTGGCCACCATTTTGGAAAACAAAATGGCAGCCATGATGTGCACGGTGGCGGCACGGCGGCAGGGGCGACGGGGGCTGGTCGGCAGGCCTCGGTGGGCCGGGTGTGGCCCACAGGCCGTAGGTTGCCAACCCCTGCCTTAGATCATTTTATAGGATTTCAGAGTAGCCTCTGGCATCTAACCTGGGTTATAACTGAAGGGAGCTTTTGTTGATCTGCTTTCAGGTTTTTTAAAACATGTTTTATGGATTACTGTATATACTCATGTATGAGTTGGAAATGTTAGTCAAAAATTGACCCAAAAAAGCTGGGTCAACTTATCCATGGGTCAATGTAAGTACTGTATTTTAATTCTTCCCATTCTCTGAATAGAATGGCAAAAGGTAAAACTTAGTCTGTCTAAAAGAAGCACCAACCCTCTCTATTCTTTTTCCCATGGTGCCGCTTCTGGCCTTTTTTAATGCTTGGACAGGAAAATAGCAGTGGGGGCACCTTTTTGGTGTTTCCCCTCAAAGGAGTGCCGAGAGGAATCAGGCTTAGAAGGATGTGAATAAGACAGTTCTGTATGAAGACAGTAAACTTCATCCTTTACATCCTTTGTTACATACCCCTATCTTTGACTTATCCACATGTCATATCAAAATCCATAATTTTGGCCCCAAACCTTGCCTTCAAATTGTTTGTTGTTAACTGCTCTCGAGTCAATCTCGAGTCATGACGATCCTATGGATGAGACATCTCCAATACCCTCTGTCTTCCACTGCTCTGCTTAATTCCTGCAACCCCTTAATACCCCTGACCTCCTTAATAGAGTCCACGCATCTAGCATGTGGCCTTCCTCTCTTTCTACTACCTTCTATCTTTCCCAGCATTAATGTCTTTCCCAATGAGTCTTTCCTTCTCATGATGTGTTCAAAGTATGACAGCTTCAGTTTGGTCATCTTGGCTTCCAGGGAGGTTTCTGGCTTGATCTGTTCTAGGACCCATTTGTTGGTCCTTTTGGCTGTCTATGGGATCCTCAGCACTCTCCTCCAGCACCGCATCTCACATGCATTGATTTTCTTCCTATCATCTTTCTTAACTGTCCATTCTGTTTCTCCATGTTCTTTTCTGACAGTAGCCTCTTGTCCTGAATACAGATTCCTCATCAGCACTATCAGATGTGTTGGCACTCCCATGTCTTTGAGAGCATCCCATAGCCTTTCATGGTCCATGCAGTCAAAGGCTTTGCTATAGTCTACAAAGCACATGCTGATTTTCTTTTGCAGCTCCCTGGTGTGCTCCATTAGCCACCATATGTTTGCAATGTGGTCCCTCATGCCTCTTCCTTTCCTGAACCCCACTTGGACCTCTGGGATTTCTCTCTCTCTATGTATGGTTGGAGTCTATGTTGCAGAATTTTGTGTCAGTGCATGGTGGATGATGTTTGTTGCAGTTACCAAACAGCAGAGTTGTTAGGAAAAGCTGACAATCTTTCCTGCATAATTCCAGACTTCTTCCTTTGGATCCAGATGACACTACCTCAGCTCTCCAGCCTTACCAGCAGTCAGGAAACACACCAGTTGTAGTCTAAGAACACTATCTTTATTCTGCAACTAGATATATTCACATCAGTAGTTTATTTACAGAAACAGATCTTGCAACACATCAAACTGTGGAACACGTTTAGAACCTTCCAAGCCTCCCTCTCTCTCTCTACCCACATGGACAAAGCATTATTGTTATTTCCACAAGCTACCACCCACTTGAGTGTGTCCATCCCCAATGATTGGCTGAGTCCTTCTTTCCCAGACCTACAGCCCAACCCATGTTGCTGACATCCTTGTCCATGTGACATAACATGTTTACGTAGTGTGTTTTGGTTACAATGTGTCCTGTTCCCAAAACACATTAGTGCTGGCTCCTTTGTTATCTGGCATGACACCTGTTGTTTGTCTGCCTGAACCATGTTTTTCTGAACTCTTCTCATAGGAAAATTCTGTCCCATACATCTTTTACATTTCCAGCCTGACTGCAAGTCCCATCAAGCATTTCTCTGACATTTTGAGCATGATTTTGCTATTGTGGGAGATCAGTGCTATGGTCCTGTAGTTGCTGCGGTCTCTTGTGTCTCCCTTTTTGTGGATAGGGGTGTATATTGATTGCTTCCAATCTGATGGCTATCGTTTTGTTTTCCATATCTGTTGACATATGTTGGTTAGCACTAGAGTTGACTCTGTCAATGTGGATTGCAGCAGGTCAATTGGAATATCATCTGTTCCTGGTGATTTGTTTTTCACTATTTCTCTTATTGCAGTTTCCACCTCACTTTTTAGAATTTTGGGGTTCATCTTCATATGGCTTTTCATTCCAAGTGTCCTTCATTTTGTCATCTCTTTTGTATAATTCTTCTGTGTATAGCATCCAACATCTATTCCTTCCTGGTCTTGAATTATATTATTTTATTGTTATAGAGCATCCCTATCCTTGGTTTGAATTTTCCTTTGATTTCCCAGATCTTGTGAAATAGATCTCTTGTTCTTCTCTTATGTTGTTGTCTTCTATTTCTCTGCATTGATCGTTGTAGTATTTTTTATCTTTCTGCACAAGCCGTTGTACTGTTGCATTCATAATTCTTAGTTTGTTCCCATCTCCCTTTTGTTTTTCTTCTCTCCTTTTCTTTATTGCTTGTAGTGTTTTTTTTTGTCATCTACGTTTTTTTCTCTTTCTTTTTGTTTATTGAAAGTGTCTATCTGCATTCTTTTTTTATTATTTCCCTGGTTTCAGACCATAGTTCCTCTGGTTCTCGGCCTATTATGCTTAGTAGTGAGAATCTGTTTCTTATATTGTCAGTAAATTTGGTTTAGATATTATTTAGATCATATTTTGATATAATCATTGGTTTTGTTTTCTTCTTGAGTCTTACTCTCATTTTGATATGAGTAATTTGTGATCTGTGCCACAGTCGGTGGCTGGTTAGTCTTGGCCACCAGTATAAAGTTCTGCCATCTTTTACTTCCAATTATATAAGCTATTTGACTTATATATGAAGTTGACTTATAGTTGAGTGTATACGGTGGCTTTATTTGAATTTGTGAGTAGCCTTCTGCTTTTTTAACAGAAAGGCAGGAGATAGACATAATGTGATAGACAGACAAGATAGATAGATAGATAGATCATTCTGCTTTCACTTGTTCTGTACAATGTTTAAACTCTTTTTTGGCCCAAAGGAAATATCCCATGTGTGGCAAAACCCCTAAATTTGTGATATTTTGGAAGTACTAAGTCCATTATATCAATTTTTTTCCTTTTGAGAGCATCTTCTAAATTGATGTCTACACCATTTCATCTAAAATATCATAGACATAAATATGGGCCAGCAAGAGAGCTCATTTTCTATAAAATCTGCATCCTTGCCAAGGGAAGTTTTGCTTATGAATAATGTATGTGGAAAATAGAAGAATCTTTCTTGTTTGGCTTTTGTTAGGCAGGTCAGCATTCTTTTCTTTTAACACATTGGGCCAAATCCTATCATTAGTCCCGTAAAAGTAAACATTTTAAATTGATATGATTTTGTAAGTCAACCTTTATAGACGTCCCATTGATTCAGTGGGTTTATTCTCATTAGTGTTTCAGCCATTGGAATACAGGAACTTGTGTGAGGCAAGCCAGCAGCTATCTCTGCTAAAGTGGAAGTTGAGCTCTTATCTCTCAAGGCTTACATTCAACATTCTGGTCAGTCTTTTCACACACTGAGATTCTCCCTTCATTCAGGCTCTTTTTGGACCTTCCCATGTTCCCATCTTAGATTTATCTCAATTTCTGTAAGTTGTGGAGGTATTTGGTCACTGAGGAATGGCTACAGCTGCATCTACACTGCAAAATTAATTCAGTTTGACATTGCTTTCACTTCCATGGCTCAATGCTATGAAATCCTTGGATATGTAGTTTTGAAGATTTGTAGCCTTCTCTGCCAGAGAACTTTGGTGCTACAATAAACTAAAAATCTCAGGATTCCATAGGATGGAGACAATACAGTTAAAGAAGTGTCAAACTGCAATGATTCTGCAGTGTAGCAGTAGCCTGTGTGGTCTCAGTTCTGACTTTGGTAACATCAACATATATTTGTTTTATTAACTTCACTTTCTGTACCTCCATGGAAAAGCTATAAATGTGCAAATTCAACTGCCCTTGGGTTTAAACAAGCAGATATATTTCTATCCTACTGCAAGATTTAGTTTGAGGTTGGTTTGGGGGCTTTTGGGGGGGGTGGTCTTTGCTCCTCAGCAGCTAGTCCCAATTTATTTGTCTTGGTAAAAAGATTATAAAACAATATCAAACCATTTTTGCCCCCATATTTCCACAGGGGGGCACATTAGTGACTTCTAGACAATCTGAAAATCGCATGGCATAATTTCCTGTTTTGTCTCTGACTGAAAATCAGCTGTTTTAGGTTTCTTGTTGTTCAGCAGACAAACTGCTGGATTTTTTAGCCATTTTGCAACAGTTTGGGCAATGCTTTGCCCTTTTTTATAATTTGGAGGAATCTGGGGTCTTCGAGGGAGCTCTGGGTGGGTGCAGAAAAGGACTTGGAGGAGCCACATTGACCATGGAGAGTACTTTTCCTACTCCTGATGTAAAAGCAATATAACCCAATTGTAGGCTTTACTTTGAAGGTAAAGCTGAGTGAAAAGTTTATGCAAAACAGAGAGTCTGTCTGCAGCATCTGACAGTGTCAATTAGAGATTATTCAATCTGATTGTACGCAAAACATAATCCAATAGGTGAACTCACATGAGTGGCTTTTGCATGACCTTCTGGAAGCTTTACTAACTGCTGAAATGAAAAGAATACAGTTTGATTCTCCTGCATTCAGATTGGTGCTTTGGAGTGGCATAAATTTAAGTCAGAAGAGTAGAACTAATTTCTGTGTCACAGAAACAATGGCAGGCAAGTGCAGAATCACAACAACGTGGCTGCTTTTCATCTAAAAGAGACAGCAGTTTCAATAATTAGAGTGTGTAAATCCAATTTTGCCTGCCCATGGCAAGGATGGGCAAAATGTGGCCTATGGGCCAAATGCATCCTAGGAGCCCCAAAGGGCAACCCCTGAAGCCCCCATACCACCAGTACTCATATAATCCTTAAGGGCAGGAGAGTGATGGGGATTAAGTAGGAGCTACATCTGTTTCAGGTTTGTGACGCCTTCACACAGAGTATGGCATACTCTTACTTGTCACCTCTTGAGTTTTTAGGGTTGTCTATGATGCCAAATAGCCTGGTAAGCTCTACTAGGAGTTTTGATGTTAAGATTACAAGAAAGCTATTTGTCTCACAAAGAAGAAGAAGATTCTTAGTATTTTCAGAACTATGTATATGTGTTTGTGTGTGTTTATATTTTCATCGCTATCAATATTTATCCAGGAAACAGAATGTAGTACTAAATTTTTCATATAAGGTTGGGGAGGAGCTTCACAATTTGATATGGACTCAATTTAGAAGATGCTTCTTGTTGTTGTTTTTGTGTGCCTTCAAACATAGTACTAAAATTTTGCTTCAAAGTTTTCTTTTTCTTCCTTCTTTTAAAATCATTTTTATTAAACAGAAATGCAACCCCTTACACACACACACACACACACAAACAAACTTACATAACAACTACTACTAAACAACAACAAAATGGAAACTTAGAATCCAAAGTTCATCCAAGATTTATTTGCTGTCAATCTACCTCATAGAAAGGTATTCTAGTTATGGCTGGAGACAAATGTAAACTAAACAAACTTAACCCTTTACTTGGTGTTTAAAGGAAAACACTAAATTTTTTCAAATCACTCTTCTCCCTATTAATAATTTATTTCTTAAGAGATTGTCTGTTTGTGGGGGGACACCTTTCAACACTTCCTTAATCACAGTTTAAAATTATTTCCCCCACTGTTTTCCTCTGTCATGGTTTTAGTCTTTTTACTCCCCAAAGTCTCTTTATCATCATTTGCTCACGTATTTTAATCTGTAGAAGCTTGGATCAATAGGAAGTCCCATCAGTTAGGCAGTTTTTAAAGTGATATTAAGTTGACCTTCAGCTCTTGAAAGGGTTGATTGCAGCACGTAAATCTGTGGCAGGTCTCCTGCCTCCAAGCCTACTCTGCTCTACCATGACCCACTGAATTTTGTCCCAGGTGCACACCATGGACAGGCCATGGACTGGACCATTGTGAGCTCCCTACAATGCCCCAGTAATAGGGAAATAGTTTTTGCTGATCCAAAATGACATGGGACCAGCAAACTCCTCAGGTGGTGGGTGGCACCTTGGTACTTTCACCAAAGGCACACCC
>CM034706.1:247692616-247706458 GCA_020142125.1 Phrynosoma platyrhinos | reverse complement strand
CTCAATGTCTCAGAAAAAAATACAATTCCCATGATTCCCTAGCACTGGTCCAGGATAGTTAAAGTGGCCTCAAGTTGAATTATTTCTGGCAGTCTGTAAAGGCCCTAAGAGTCAGTGTGATGCCATTATTACATTGTTGGACTTGGACATCCCAAGTCCCACTGAGCCATGAAATTCACTGGATGAACCTGGAGCAACGCAGCCTCTCATCCTGGCTATCTCACAGGGTTGTTGTGAGGATAAAATGGAAGAGAGACAGAGCTATGTACACTACATAGAGTTCATGGGTGGAAAGGCAGGATATGCCACAAAGAAAGAATATCTCTCAACCCAAGCAACCTCACATGGATGTTGTGAGGATAAAATGGAGTGAGAGAAATGTGAACAATGCCTTGAGCTCCTACAATGAAAGTAAGGATGACAGAAATGTAGTAAATAAGGTTCTGGCTTAGCTCTTTCCTTGACATGCACATTTATTAGGTCTAATTAACCTGCTCAGCAGCTGTCAATAGTCCTCCAGTGTTTTCTGAAATTGTCTGTGCCAACTGTCAGCTTTAATAGTAAAATGCCTTCATGTGGTCTTCCATTTCTATCAGTAGCCCAGGTGGGCTTAAATAGTGGTAGCACTGGGCAACCAGAGTACTTGGTGTGTTTGTACCTAGGCTGTATTTTAATTTTCCACATTGCACCTGAAATTTCATTGCTTGTGGGTATTGTGGAACATTAAGATTGATCCCCACATTAGGCTGTAGTTTTAATTTCTCAGGATGCCCTAGAATGGCAAGATGATGAGATTGGTAGCTAGATACAAGTATTTAGCATTGCTTGGAGTCTGGAGCTGTGAAGAGTAATAAAATAATCCAGGTTCATGGAAGCAGAGTGCTGACACTGACTTTGGAAATGGTACAGTCCAGCAACACATATACCAGGTGAGGTTTCTTCTCACTTCTTACCACTTACTTAAAACTGCAATGATCAATGAAAGAAAGAGGCAGATCCAGCAAAATAAAATGAGAGGAGGTGAATGACTTCACCTTAGAGATAGACTACTAACTGAGCTAGTGAGAAGGAATTTACCAGGTGAAAAACACTTGAAGTGACTCCACTTACATAGATTTATTGATTTTTTAAAAAAAAAATCAGTAAACCTCAGTGGAAAGCAGAGGGGAATACAGAATAATCTGTTATCATTTTAATCCTTGGTACCATTGGTTATGTACCATAACAACAAGCAAGCTAGCAAACAGACCAATTTCTACAGTGGCAGGGCCTTGTACCTCTTATGTATTGTCTAGGTTTTTGCTAGTATTTGACACAATCAACACTACAATGTTAATGAATGGGCTGAAAGAAAGAATACAAACTTTTGCACTTAGTTGGGAGGCAAAGTTTCTCTCAGCATCAAGCTTTTTTCTTTCTTTATATTCTTTTTTAGAAAGGAAATGTAACTGTATTTGTGATTGTGGTAGATTTCTCAGTGCCTTTTCTTTAAAAAAAAAAAAAAGTCACCGAAGCACACTTCAAGAAAATGAAAAGTATTATATGGTGTCCTGTGAATATACACTTTTTATGAAATGTTCAAGAATTAATTATTGCAAAAGAAGAAAAAGATAACCCACAGAATATACTCTGAACAGACTATGTGGTAAAAGGCTGAAGGATTTTTTTAAATTTCTCCTATGGATCTCACTTTGTATTTAATTCCATGTGACATGTTTCCTTAGCAACTGTGGCTAACTTAAACTAGCCTTTCCTTCCCTTTGCAGATAATAAGGTACAATATTTCTGAGCAAAACTATATTCTTTTCTGTAAAAGAAGAAGAAGAAGAGAATGTAATGTATTGATAATATTTGTACCTGTTATATATTTATGTCTTGACAATGATGAATGGTACAAACATATGATTCATACTCAGTATGGATATGTTCAGACTCATGTGGAAGTTACTAAAGCCACATTCTCTCGACTGATACACTCCACATGAAATTTGGTAGATCCGAACAATCTTCTGAAACTCCCACATCATGCCATTAATGCAATCACTAAGTGAAGCAACAATAACAGTGGGTATTCAGTGATGTAGTTGCTACACTGTATGTGGCTGAGGATGGATTCACCCAGCCGGTTCATGAGATTAGTTATCACAGGATGGGCTCCTTGTATATCAGCTTTCCTCCAGACTGAGGGTGTGCTTATTTCCAGTGCTACATTTCTTTCCATGGCTGATTTCCAGGGCTGTTCTTAATGTATTCAGATTGCAAAGTGAGCGGGATTCAGCCATCAGCATTTCAGAAACTGCACAAGTGCAGCTTTTTACACTGTAGACTATGATGAGGGAAAGCTGCACCTATTGAATTCTCTCTCCTCTGTCGCATAACAGTACAGCCCTGCAGCCTCTGTCAGCTAGTTATCCTATTATCTGTTCAGTTTCCCCAAGACCCCTTCAGTGAGGAAGCTGGCCAATTGAAATTTCATATATACCTTGCCAAAATTACTCTCACTTTGTTACTGTTACTATACAACCCATTCTGTTTGGATATGGGGAAGGAACCTCTGTGCAATATCCAAGGTGGACATGTCCACCAAACCCCTTATTATATGATGCCTGTATTTATCCTACCCTATAAAAACTTGGTTGTGGAAATCTACTCCAAATGAGACAAATGCATAGAGTTTTCCCTGTCACTCTTAATCTTAGTCAATTTTTCTTGTATTATCAATTCATATGTTTGTAGATGGTAACACCAAAACAAAGCAAAAGTAGTCATGTAGGTTGCTTTATAAACAACCTGTCAGGGAGAATATGGCTTTAATAAAGTTCTGGTTGAAAGTACAGATGTTTACTGTACCTCCGGTTTGCCATTGTGTTGGCTCTGTAAGTATAAATGTAGGAGAAAGTCATGTGACTTTCATGCATTCCAGAGTAGTCTATTTTTCTGTTCAGATTAAAAGAAACAAAATCATGTAAAAATATATAGCTGTATTTTTAGCGAATTTATAATAGGGCAATTAAGTCAAAATTCTTTTGTATTGCAGAATAATATATCAGAATCTTTGCTGTCAACCACTTCCATAGCTGAACTTCTGACTTCTGTGTGTGTGTGTGTATGTGTACCTGTGTGCACTTACAGGTGCACGAATGAGTGTATTCTGAAGGAATGTTGCAATATCCCTCATTGAATTGTGTCTGCAAATGGTCACAGAATCTGGTGTTGTCATGTTTTTTCTATTCTCCTTATCTGTTGGGTGTTTTATAATTGCAAATGAACGTTAATGTGTTTTTACCCTCCTGGAAATTCAGGGGGAAATCAGAATGGCTCAGACTCTGAAATTAAGTGGAACATAAATATGTAATCCATGAACTTCATCCTTTGACCTCTGTGAGGTTTTTTCCAGATGTACATCAATTGTAACAAGATTAAAACCAATTGGAATGCATAGATAACATAAGGGGCTTGATCCTTTGGGATGGATAAATGGCCCATCAAGAAAGTATCACCCATGCTTCATATGCAAAAAGATAGATGCCGAGAATCCAGATATTTTGAAGGCCCTGCCTTTTGAGACTAAGAGTTGGAGCTAGTTGGAGGAAAGAACTCTTAGCATCTGTTTAGAAGCCCATTATTTAGCAGACAGCAGGAAATTATGTCACAGTCCTAATAAAGACAAGTTAAGTGGTAATGGATGCGATCTGAGAAATATCTCAACTAGGTGTGTCTTTGTCTATGCCAGATTTAGAGCCAAAGCATCCAGACACAGGCACCAGCCTAGCTGCTAGTCTAGCTGACTGAGGGATATAGGGTACTGAAGTATTTAACAGTATTGTTTCCAAACTCTGGACACATTCATAGTGCTGCACATTAATGAACCAAAATTTCCATCTCTTTTCCTTTCCTTTTTAATAATCCCACACACACCATATTTTTCACAAGCCTATAGAAACCCATGACATTCTTAGCTGAATTGTATTCATTTTAACCAATTTGTCTGTGCTTTCTTTTGTGTAACAAATTGGTTCACCTTCACTCGTGGAAGTCCAAATCAGTATTCAGGTGATTTGCCATCTCACTCTATTGTGCCTCTGAAATGACACTTTGTCCAAACTTATCCTCCTCTCTGAGGCAATAAAGTGTTTGTGTGTGTGTGTTTGTGTGTGAAGGACTTCCCTATTAAAAGAAAAAAGATGGTGGCCTTCCACTGGCCACTTTGAATCTATTTGTTACAGACAGAATGTGTCCTTAAGCTCCTCCGCCACCTGTTGAGCTAAACCACCAGCTGGGGGCCACAAACTGTATGAATTTTTTCTAGCCCAAAATGCTATCTGCAAAATTGAGGCAACATTGCTTTCTCAAAGGCATGACCAGCCTGCTAAACTCAAGAATGATTCCTCATGCAGTCAGAGACCTTTATGGAAACAAACTTCTTAGTGTCTGGATGACAGAAGTGCTCCAGTAGCTTTAGCAGCTGCCTGACACAGAAAAATGTAGGAAGTCAAGCTTTTTCCAACACTTCATTGCTATGTCAGAAAAAAGAACAAGTAAGAATTGCTCACTAAATTATTATAGCTGTTAAAGGCACAACTACGGCTTTGAGAAAAAGCAGGCATCCCCAAAGACAGAGGTTTAGCTGCAGAGGAATGATGGCATTCTCATCACAAACAAGAATTCTCTCCCCATCATGAAATTTTCGTCAGTCCTCACATTTCTAGCATTGCAATAATATTTAAAGACAAAGCTGTGTTAATCTGCATCAGTATGCAAAGGGTCTCATCTGATGAAGTAGACCCAGTCTACAAAAGCCTATTCTACACACTTCTCTCCGTAAATCTCAAAGGTGCTACAAGATCCCTTTGCATTCTAGCACTGCAGTAACTTAAAACTTAATTGGATCATTTAGAAACACAGTTTAGGCATCCAAAGAAAAGGGACACCAAGAGAATGCAAGCACAAAAAATATAAGGGTTCTAGATGTGAACAACTTTCAATGTGTCATTCCCTGCAATGCTAGAAATTTGGGAAGTGAAGGGGGAGAAGTCACCTGCGGCGGGGGGGGGACTGAATTCTCATTTGGATGGGCAATGCCCTCATTTTACCCCCTCCTACAACCCTGTGTTAAAGGGGAAAGGAAATTTAATCCCACTCACTAAGGGTTAAACATATGTGCCCAGTACTTTTGTTTAGGGCAAAGTTGCAGAGCTAAACAGCAGACAGTCACAGAAACTTCAGTCACTTTTGCCTGTTCTGCCTAGCACTTTTGAATATTTCATAAAATCATAGAAAACAACGGTAACATGAATATGGCCAATTCCCCTCCCCTCATTTCTTTATAATAAAAAGATGTTTCCAGTTATTTTAACAGCCTTAACTGTGTGAAATTTTTCTATATAGCCTCTGGCTGTAAAAAGCAAAATTAAGATATAATCCAGTTTTAGAGTATATGGAAATTCTACAAACAAACACTACAGACAAGTTGATTGATAGGAACTGGTGCCAGATATCTAATGGTAGAAAGAACTAAGGCAGATCATATCAGATAGATTAGATAGATAGATCTAATTATCAAAGAATGAAGGAATTTCTAATATAATAAAAAAAGCGAGCCTGTGACTGCCTTGTGCTGTACAGAAACAATTTTACCATATAAACCCTGTCATAACTAGAAAGTATCTGTGATAGGTTCACCTTAGGGTTGCCATAAGTGAGAAGTGACCTGAAGGCACACAAGAACAACACAAAGGAGTCAGTAGTATTCGGTAATACTAGAGAAAGGAAATTAATTGTTCTTGGCAACAACATTGTAAATTGGACCTAAGGACCATGTATGTGTTAAGTGTATACTAATGTTTTTTTAAAAAAATGCAAATTGCTTAAATTGCAGTAACTAATAATAAATAATATCATGGCAGACATGGAGAGGGAATCCTCCTCTAAAATCCAGAGCTTGGAAAATTCCCAGCCTCCCTCAACCATAGTGGGAGGATTCTAGAATTCATAGTTTAAAAAAAACAAAAACACCCATCCACAACTTCTTATTGGCATAGCTTCCTGGGAATAGCCACGGACTGGTAGCTGATGGTTTGTGACTGGCATCAGCATTTTGAGTAAGACTGGCTAGAGTGTACAAGACAAAGCTCTTCCCTTCAGTGGAGGGAAATAGAATCGAGTGCAAGTTTGCAACCAATGGCTTTTTCCACACTACTGAATATCTGCAGCCTGAGGTGACTTTCTCATCCTCCTTAACAACTGATCCAGCTTTTAATTTGTATGACCACATGATAAAATATCTTGGACTTCATATTTTTCCAAAATTCTCTTTTGCTTTTGCTTTGTTGCTTGTGAAATGTGGTAAGCTGAACCTACAGTACAACTAGTTACTGCCTCAATCTCTTTGCCAGGTCATTGGTGGGAAGATTTTTCTAGAACCCAGCCCAACCTAAAAGCTTATCTTCACTTCATGGCTGCCCCACTTTGTTATTGTTGTTCATGCAAACACCAATTGTCCTTTTAACAATATATTGTCATTGGTTAACCATTATTATTTTAAAAGTTGGTTTGGATGCTTACAAATTCATGAGAAGCCCACAGAAACACAGAAGAGGAAGAGGAAGGAAGAATCCTTTGATCTGAGAATATCGTTTTTAAAAAATGAGTTTTTAAACAAACTTTAATCAAGTTTAGCACCACTAGCTTAGTTATACTGCTAGTGTTAGGAGCAAATGAAGAAAAGTCTAAGTACGCTGACAGAATAATTCACATTACTATTAGTAACTGGTCTTTAATGCTCTTTGAAATTCAGACAGTATATTCAGCTGCCGGATCTCTTCCAATAGGTCATTCCCACAGTCTAGGAATGGCTGAAGGAAAGGTCCTCTGAGTGACAGTTGCTAACCTAGTGCTGGGTGACTTGAGTAAGCAGCTTATTGCATGGTGTTTAAAAGGCAACTTACCTCTTCCAGCTTGAATCTTCTTCTGAGCTGCACCCGGGTACTATCATATGCAAATTGCCACTGAATCCACCGGCCGAATCTGGCCTGGGTAAACCATAGCTCCCAAGTCACGCTCATCTAGCCATTTTTCGAAAACAGAAGCTTCCGACTTTGAAAATTGGCTGGCTGAATGTGGCTTGGACCTGCGTCTTACCCAGTCTGTATTTGGCCGGTGGCATAGTGGCAAAATTGGCAGCAACTTACATATCATAACACCCAGATGTATCTCAGGAGACGATTCAAGCTGGAAGAGGTAAATTGCCTTTCCAACTCCATGTGATAAGCTTCTAAATGTCCCCCAGAGGATCTGAGTTTATGGGGCAGCTTATATGGGAGAAGGCAATCCCATAGGTAACCTGACCTCCAAACCATGTAAGGCTTTAAAGGTAATAACCAACCCTTTGTAACTTGCCTTACGGTTGTATGAGACTCAATATGTTCATATAATGTCCTTCTCCATCTAGAAGGGTTTTTCCGTTCTTCTATTAAGTGAAGTGAAGGAAAAGAATCTACTTACAGTGTCTCCAAAGAGCATCTGAAAGTCAGAGTAGACACTACTGAGATATATGGACAAATAGTCTGAAAGGTGCTACAGTATCACTTTGCATAGTGATCCAGACTAACACAGCTATCTCTTTGAATTCTAATAGCATAAGGCAGTTTCCTAGAAATACAAGACTAATTCACAAACAGATATATAGACTTCAGGTAATTGCATTTGTTTCAGCAGTGATCTGTTTCATGTCAAATCTACATATTACTTTCCCAGAAAAGTACCCTTTTTTGCATCTAATCTTTCACATGATGTTTTTTTGGTTTGAATCAGTTAGGGCAGGGGTAGGCAACCTTTCCCCTTTAAGGGCCAAGGGACTTCAGCTCCCAGAATCCTCAGCCATGTTGTCCAATAGTCCTATGTTGGCCAATAGCTCCTGGGATTCTGGGAGCTGAAGTCCCTCGGCCCTTAAAGAGGAAAGGTTGCCTACCCCTGAGTTAGGGCAATGAATGATCCAGGTGATGATCCTGTGGGTGTGCCTGACCCTTCTTCCCTCAGAATCACAGTGGCAACCAAGCTGTATGATATCTTAGTAGCCTTATGGAAACCTTATTTCAGAGGCAGGGGGGCATAGCCTGTATCTGTTGATAGTCCTAACTAGAGTAGAGCCATTGAGTTAGTGGAATTTACCTACACCACTCAACAATTGATTCAAGTGGCTTCAGTTAGCCCCAACAGGATTCAAGCCCCTTTCTTTCACTTTTAGATGCTTCTTTTTCAATTACTCCTAGACTTTTTGAAGCTTTATATAGCTACAATGCAATATAAGCCTGCTCAGAAGTAAAACCCTATCGACTTTAGTGGAATTCGCTAAATATATGGAGGCATATAGGGTAGCAATTTCAGCCTTAATTTTGTGGAGGTTGATACTCAGCTTTAAGCCCCACTGACTTTGGTGGGACATCCCCTGGGCTAAGGCATATAGGCTTGCATTGTTGGTCTGTGTCAACTTCTACCCAGTTTAATCTCAGTGAGAGTGCAGTGGGAGGCAGGAAAGTAAAATTTGACTGTCTGAGAGGAATTGCAGTAATAATTCTTTCTTTGGAACAGGAAAAAAAACAACCCTCTCTTCTTTCCTGCGTCTTACGAGTGCTTCTGGAGGCACGATGCAATGTGTGTCTTTCCAGAAGAAAGCCCCATTGACTTCAGTAGAAGTCCCTCTTACACTCAGATGATATCCCTTCTCCCCTGCTTCACTAGACAGAAAGAGAAAAATTGAGAAGGATCTTCTGCAGGCACTTGTGGATATCTTCCCTGAGATACAGAAGAGAAAAAAGGTTAGAGACTGAATGAGCAAGAAGGTTACAATGGAAAGAAGCAAGGGGTGCTGCTGATTCTGCATAATAACTACTGTAAGGTAGAAGATCTTACCCTCCAACTGTCCCACTTTGGCAGGAGCAGTCCCAACTAATTCTCTGTGATCCCACTTTTTCAGCTGTTTTTAAAATGTCCCAGTTTCACTCTCCTCATCCCACTTTCCCCTTTGTCTTCATCTTATTTCAATTGCTACACACTCAGCTCAGCAGAGGAAGGAGCAGAATCCTGCTCTTCCCTATACACTTGAGCAAAACCAGACTGCTCCAGCCTCTCCTAGCATGTGTGTTCTTCTTCATTAATAACTTTTATTGTCATTACTCTGATGTTGCTTGGCTATACGTACCATGGTTTTCATCTGTGAAATATTAGAAGGTATGGTGCACCCGTCAGCCTGAAAACATGGTCAGGTGAAACAAGGCAAGAGAGGAGTTTGAAAATGAAGCCACAAAGTTCTGACTGATACTACAAGAGAATGCCAGATCTACAAATTAAGTTACAAAGTTAATGGGGTTAACACATCCCACATCCATAATTCCATGCACATAATCCCACATATGCACCATAGCTAGGCTGGCTGGGTATTCTGGAAGCAGTCATCCAAATCTGTATCTTTTCCAAGCTATGATAAATACATAATAAAATACAGTATGTCCAGTAGCTTGCAGAAGCATGAAAGAGGACTATGTTGATCCATAAAGATGAGAAACAGAGGGAACTGTTTTCATTCATTCAAGAATTAAGGCCTCAATCCATATGATTCCCAACCAGAGTAGACCAATTGAATCAGTTGACTTTATGTAGATGTCTGAGTAGCCAGGTTCATGTTGATTCAAAAAAATTTACAGCAGCTGGAATTAATAACTGAATTTATGCCTAATGGCTAGTTTTAGTGTTTTTTTTTTCTTTAAAATCAAGTTGTTAATGAGCACAAACAGATAGTTTTTAATTATTGAATAATTCAGCAGATGAATCTACTGTCGTGTTTGCTCTGGCATTCATAGATATCTACTGTTTCTTTTCCCTCCCAATTTATAGTGTAATACAGGGGTAGGCAACCTTTCCCCTTTAAGGACCAAGGGACTTCAGCTCCCAGAATCCCAGGAGCTATTGGCCAACATGGCTGAGGCTTCTGGGAGCTGAAGTCTCTCGGCCCTTAAAGGGGAAAGGTTGCCTACCCCTGGTGTAATAACAAAGCTGATGAAAAACATTGTCTATCTGCTAAAGTATATTTAAGTAACGTCTCCTGATCTAACCACCACCACACCACCACCATCCCCCCCCCAAAAAAAACCCCAAAAGGAACATCATTCAACCATTTTCCGATCACTGGCAGAATGTATTTCTTTCTCCCCCATGCAGTTCATGCCCGGTAAAGTAGATTGGGGAGAATTTATGACTGTGACAGTAGTGTCAAAATTGTGACACAAAGTAGCAGGTACAGAATTGTCGCTATTAAAAAAAAAAGATGGACAATCTAGTTAGAATCATCTCTATAATTTTCTTTAAAAAAAGAGGCCGTTTAACAATAGTATGTGGGAACCTGGAGAAACTGGATTTCCAAAAATGACAGCTAAGTCTGCTACTTAGATGCAGTTAATACAGAGAGGTCCATCACTTGATAACCTCACTGTCAAGGGATGCTATTAATCTAGGTACCAGAGATCAGGTTCCCATATTGACATCCTCTAAAATGCATTCAAATATGAATCAATTGTTAACTGTACACACCTGATTTGCAAAGAGCTTGGAAAATTACTTTTTTGAATACCCTCCAAACAATATGGTCGTGTTACTTTTCCAAGCTCTGGATAGACATACACATGTAAACAGGCCTTTTCTTGACCTCTATAGTCTATCCCAATCTGTAATTATTTACAGCATTATTTGCACCTTCAACTCTGCCTCACAGTCATGGGTCACTGAACAGTGTTTCAGCTTGGGTTAGCCTTCTTGCCTACTTCTTTTCCTTGCCATTATTTCCTCTCCTGAAATAATTGTTGCAATGTGATGCCTCTAGCCATTGAGGATTCTTTTTAAAATCATTCTTGCCAGGGAAGTTGTTATAGACCTCTTCCAATTTATTTTTTGTGTAGATAGAGTTGTCACTTATGTTCCCTTGGCTTGCCTTATGGGACACGCTCCATATTACTGTGAACTTTTAAGTCATGATTATCTTCATGGCTAGAATCTTAATGACTAGCCACAGCAAAACACTTCCTGTGTTAAAACAGCAAGAGAGCAATGGCAAATCTTTTGAAGCAAGTAGCCCTAACCCAGATTCAATACCTAAGATGATAGAATCATGTGGTTGTGTTGCTGCTGTGTGCCTTCAAGTTGTTTCTGACTTGTGGCAACCCTAAGGTGAAGCTATTATGGGATTTTCTTGGGAAAATTTGTCCAGAGGGGGGTTGCCTTTGCCTCTGAGAGTGAGAGAGTGTGATTTGCCCAAGGTCACCCAGTGGGTTTCCACATCTGAGTGGATATTCAAAGCTTTGTTTCCAGGGATACAGTCCAATGCTCAAACCACTATACCATGCTGTCTGTCTGATAGAATTATGCTTGGTAGTAAATACATTCTTCAACAGGTAAGAAATACCAAAGTGATGCACTAGCACATCACTGCCTTTGGGAAAAGCAAATACTCAAGAGTAGACCAACATCCTCCACCCTCCATTTCTTTGCATGTACAAAAGTCCAGGAGCAATACCTGGAATCTCCATATAAGACTGAGAAAGACTCCTGCTTGAAAGGAAGTCTGCTACTTTCACTATAGGATATAAATTCCTGATGCAGAGGCATAGGAGCTTTCTTGTCCGCATTGGACTTCCCCATTCCTGCCATTTCCTTTGAGAAAATAAATCCATTTGCTCCCAAGAGAGTACTTTCCCAAAAGTAAATTTAAGGGTGAGGTGTGGAGAGTGCAAGAGGAGATCTTCCTAACCCCCTCCCACATCAAGGTTATAAGATGGGCTGGAGACCCTACACCAGTAACTGATGTTTTAAGAATCCTGCTCATTACCATGTGAGTCACATCTAATTAGGTCCTCAGTATAGACCACAGATGGAGGATGTATGGTTCTTCTGATGTGGTAGGACTACATCAAGCTTTAGCATGGACTAAACTGACCAGGGGGATTGGTTGTAGACATAATAGGAGTTATAGTCCCACAACATCTGAAAAGCCATGCATTCTCCATCCCTGTTATAGAGAATACTTAGGTGGGTGCACCATCTTCTTATTTAGTATATGGCAATGTCTTACCTTCACAGGGATCTCCAAACATCACCCTGCAGTGACTCCATATTAGACACACCTAAAATATTGCTCCATGGAGAACATCACAATGCCAAGGTGAAAATCATTCTGTGTGTTTCTCTACTATGTGAAGTGGCTGAACTGTTTTGATTCAAGAGGCAAAGGCTATCCACAGTCTACGCATGCACAGCCTTTCTATCTTGTGAATATCTATGCTCCCTGCATGCATCATAGAAGAGAATGACTAGAGAGTAAGGCAAATTTATGTAGCCATTCACAACAGCTACATTTAGTGCACTATTAGTTAGCTGTTGACCACATGTTGGTTGCCTAGTGATTCATCAGATCTCAAAGGGAAAGATCAGTTAGATCACTTGCACCACGATGAGAGCCCTGGAAGTTGAGGTTTCTATCTCCCGTGCCATATCATTCATGCTGTTGTCAGTACAATGCATCTCAGTAGGCTTTTTCAGTTTTCCTACCATGTTGGAGCAGGAGTAGGAGCAACAAAAGGCCTGAATGGCCATGATAGAAGTCAAATGGTTTGTGGGTTTTTTTGCAAATCTTCACTCTGTTATACAGAATACAGACATGAGTGTAACAAACATCATTAAGTTTTGGTTTGTTTCAAGACATAACAGTATAAAATCAATGGTCTTAAAACACATACCAGAACAGGAAATGACAAGAATATGTTAAGGCAATTAAAACATGAAAATGCAAATAATAATTCAGATTTGGATCTTTACATTGTAGACTGTACACCCCAACAAACTGCAGAAAGCAGTTAATCAAACCCAAAAAGCTGGATTTGTATGAGAGACAGTTGATGTACAACAGCTACCAGTCTGCTAATTTGTGTACAGATTCTTTCCACTCATAGCCCATACTCTCAAGTCTCAATGCATCCCTTTGAGCATTAAAAATTCCCAGGGAGGGTTGTTGTCTGGGAGGAACTAGGATTTCATTAGCCATATACTAGTGCACTTAAGAGTCTTACTTTTTTAATATTTATTTTTGGTAACTTTAATTTAAACCTTACTTGATGAAGTTTATGGACTTCTCCAATTGTTTCTGTAAAAAAAAAAAAAGAACTTTTAACAAGTGTCTTTATATGCATGTAGTGGTATGAAACTGTGATCATTGTGTGACACTCAAAAATTGTACTGTCTTGTAAAATATGTCCAAATGTCTACAGATTTTAAAGCAATGGACCCTTCCGTCAGATTACAGAAATAAATAAAAAGGTATGGCTAAAATTGACCTTGAGATTCATTTTATGCTTAGCCTGTGGATTTATTTCAATTTAGGTTTAGTTATTTCTGCAGTAACATGCCCTGTCCTGTCCTTATGGTGACAAGTTGTCTGAAAAGATACTTCCCTTTTCCAATACTAGGACATCTATAAAAACAACTTAAGGAATAGAAAGTAGATATTGAGACAGAAAATAAATAAATAATGCTGTCACACAATGCTTCCTAGCTGTTTACCTCTCTACCCAAATGAATTCACAGTTACTGCCAATTTTACCATTGTCATAAAATAAACATTTTCATTGAACACAGAAATCTCTAAAAGTATTCAGAATATACTTGGATGTTTTTCATAGTGTTAAGAAGAAAGTCCCCTATGGTTCTGTTTTGGAATGTCCAGTCCATGTTCAGTAGCATCATGCCATGTAGTTACTAGGGACGTTATCACACGTGGGCCAGAAAGCGATAATAAAGTGG
>CM034706.1:247680100-247692516 GCA_020142125.1 Phrynosoma platyrhinos | reverse complement strand
TTTTGGAAGGGGGAGTCTAATATGGTCTTCTTATGTTCTTAAAACTGTAGAGTAACTAACATGAATCTCCAGCTGCTATTGGACTACAATTCACACCAGCCTGTGTCAGCAAAGCTAGTGGTCAGGAATAATGGGGACTGCAAACCAACAACATTTAGAGGGCCACACATTCCTCATCCATGACTTAAAGCAATTGATTTTAATAAATATCAGTCTCCCACTCAAGGGTTGTGTGTGTCTATTTGGATTCCACACAAAGCATGATGGGTATTCTAAAAGTGGAAGTCCTCCCCCCCCCCCCATATTGAGCTTGGGAGAGAATGAAACATCTGTATGAATTCTGGAAAAATCCATTTCAAAGTACTGGGTATGACCTACAAGGCCCTGTATGCCTCAAGTCCAAGTCTCTTATATGGGTCTACCTGACCTCTTTGTGGGAGGTACTTCTCTTATCCCCATCCCCTTCCTAGGTACGTTTGATGGGCACACGGTAGAGGGCCTTCTTCATGGCTATTCTCAGATTTTGAAACTCCCTCTCTATGAAGGCTAGGATGCCTCTCTCTTTGCTCTCTTTCTACCAGCAAGTGAAAATGTTCCTGTTCCAACAGGCTTTCAGGAATTGTTTGATTATTATTTCTTACCCACCTCTCTGCATGGATCGAAGCAACAATGATTAACAAATACTGTACATGACATCAGTTAAAACACACATCAATTTAAAAGAACAAATAAGATATACATACATTAAAACAATCCACATTTAAAATTGACAATTTAAAAATCATCAGGATAAACCTGCTGGAAAAGACTAGTCTTTGGGCCTTTACAGACTGCCAGAAGTAGTGCAGCTTGAGGCCACTTTAACTGTCCTGGCTCAGTGCTAGGGAATCATGGGAATTGTATTTTTTTTCTGAGACACTGAGCCTTCTCTGTTAGAGAGCTCTGGTGCCACAATAAATTACAGTTCCCATGATTCCCTAGCACTGAGCCAGGGCAGTGCCTCAATTTAATGTGCACTATTTCTGGCAGTCTGCTTAGGCCCTTAGTTCTGACTGGCTGGAGTAAATGTCCACCAGAGGACCTGAGTATACTGGGCAGATTATATGGGAGGAGATGATCCTGTAGGTAACCTGCACCCAAACCATGTAGCGCTTTAGAAGTAATAACCAACACTTTGCATCTTGCCCGGAAATTAATTAGCAGCCAGTGCAGTGATTTTAATATTGGTGTGATATGATAACTCCTGAATGTCCCAGTAATCAAACAGACCACCATGTTTTGAGCAAGTTGAAGTTTCCACATTAGGTACAAAGGTGGCCCAATGTACAGTGCAGCATTTAATAGCAGCTGGTCTAAAAATCCTAAAGGCACCAAATCACATCTGATCTTGGAAGCCAAGTAAGTTAATCCTGGATGGGAGACTACCAATGAATATCAAGTGATGTGGACTATGGGGGGATGCAGACGGGAGGCCATGGGCCACCCTGAAAATGGTGGATTGGGGCCGAGGCTGCCCCACGCCTTGGCCCCAATCCACTCTTCTGCTGGCCCTGGAAGGAGCGCTAAAATAGTGCTTCTTCCTGAAAGCATGGAAAGGGCACCGGAAGAGGTGGCGCACGCCTCTTCCACGTCTCTTCCATTGCAGCGTGTCCGGATGCTGCACTGGAAGGATATCATTGGAGTGCTCACTGTGTGCAATGGCAGGCACTCCGATGACGTCCTCGGGAAAGGATTGGGGTGACCGGCGTCCAGCTGCCCCTCCCCTTCCCTGCCTCCAAGACAGCACAAAGCACCATCTGTAGAGACCCTATATTTCAAAGGAAAGAACTGGCAAAACCATTTCTGAGTACTTTTTGTCTTTAAAAAACCCTTTGAAATTCATGGGGTTGCTATAAATCAATAGGCAACTTGAATGCATGCACACACAAACACACACACTATAAATACTTTGCTCTTCACTGACAATTACTATATCTGTTCCATCACCTCTAATGTGTATGCCACTCTGTCCCCTTTGGTTCAATCTGAAGGGTGCGTACCTTATTTATAGATGTCCTAAGTAGTATTTTCTGTCTTTTTTATTGGGTGTGATGGGCAGTGGCACATTGGGAAGGGAAGGCTATCATGCCTCAGCATACATTTAATGTATTAGTTGCTATGCAAAAGGATCTTGCAGTATCTTGCAGCATCAGAGACTAACTGAAAGACAGAAGTTGGTAGCATGAGCTATTGTAGACTTGAGCCTACTTCCTTGGATGCATAGGGCATTTGTATTTTTATGTTTAGCCATGTATAAACTCAGCAAATATATTATCTAGTTCTCAGCACAGAACCAAATGAGGATAGAAGCATATGACACCCCCACACACACACTTTCTTTCATTACTTTCCCTGCTCATTTCAGTAAGGTAAGTATGTCAATGCATACAAACAGTGACTAAATCAGATTTTTTTAAAAAAATGGAAGATATAATGCTAGAGGGAAACATAAGCCTGACAATCAACAAAGAAATGAATGAAGCTCCCAAATGTCCAGGTGGCTTCATGCCACCTCCTCCCAATCATGAATTATTACAGGAGCAGAGAAAAGGATCAGCACATATGGTAATGAAAGCTACCATATTTTGGCAGCTTCAGCTGATGTCTGTGGGGAAAGTGCCAATTTCATACTGAGAATCTTTGTTATGGAACCTCCAGCATGAACCATAGTCTGATACTACTGACATTTTTTCACGCATTGCTGCGCAATACAACTAGTAAGGTCATGTACTCAAAAATGTCAAAGTAATTCAAAGACCAATTTTAAATTGCCCATACAAGGATCAGGTCAGGAACCATTATTGGCTGGGGTGCGATTTGCACAGATACATGTGTAGAATCTTCCAGAACTGGGACTCAAAAGTGCTCACAACCAGGTTTCCAAAATTGCTAGACACAGAAGTACCAAAAATTAGAAAAGCCCTTCCATAGCAAGCAGTCAATTGCCCAAGTCTTTTGGAATTTTAAAAAAAGTGTTTGCTTGCCAATGGATGGAAAGTAGAAAAGGAGGTGGACAACTGAGCCTCCTTTGGAAGGGTATTCCATACCCTCCACCATGTCACAGATGAAAACAGGGATAAATGTGGACAAAGAACATCAAACTGTGGTCAAGATGACAAAAGTTGTTAATGAGGAAGAATGTAACAGTTAAGGAGGAAGAACTGTTTAAATATTTGAATGGATGCCATACTGAAAATGGAGCAAATTTGTTTGCTGCTGCTCCAGAGAACAGGACCTGGAGCAATGGATTCAAACTACAAGAAAAGAGATTCCACCTCAACATTAGGAAGAACTGACAGTAAATGTTGTTTGACAGTGGAATACACTGCCTTGGAGTGTGGTGGTCTCCTTCAGAGCTTTTTAAACAGAGGTTGGATGGCCATCTCTTGGGGGTGCTTTGATTGTGTGTTCCTGCATGGCAGGGAGTTGGACTGGATTGCCCTTGTGGTCTCTTCCAACTCTATGATTCTAGGAACAACACATAAGTAGCAGTTTGCTTTTGCCTCAGTTTATAGGGAATGGCAAGATTCTACCTCCTCCTTTCCTCTTCCCCACATTAATTCAGTAAAAACTACTTTTGTACTTTGAACTCAGGTCTCAAGGAAAGTGTGCTCTGAGTGGCGTAGGACCACAGCAACGAGATGCCGCAGTCCTGAGGCTGGCTGCCCACTGGCAAGGAGCACTTTTTTTGCATTCCTTTTGTGACAGTATTTGGGACGCTTTTAGTAGTGTGACTTCAGCCCAGTCCAAAGGCATGCGTCACCTGGACATCATGCCCCTGGATCTGCCCAAAGGTGACATTTTTAGCCTGTCTGCTTAGGGCCATAGTTTGCAGTAATTGAAGTAAACTAAGGACAAAGGGGGGAAATGAAGAGAAACTGAGATATGTTAAAAGCAGCTGAAAAGTGAGATGGCAGAGGATTAATCAGGATTATCCCTGCCAAATTGGGACAGTTAGAGGATATGGTGTCTCCCAGCCTGGGAGCAGCCAATTATTATTATTATTATTATTATTATTATTATTATTATTATTATTATTATATCCCGCTTATTGACAAAGACAAGAAAGACCTTTTCACATCATTGATCTTCTTGAGCAAGCCCTGCTCCAGACTTGATGGGATTCTGGGTAAAGTCTACTCTGCTGCTCCCCCTCCCACTTCTCTGGCAGTGTGCTCTGGAAGTCCCTATTACAGTGCAGTTTTAATTTCTAAGAGCAAAGCCTCTTTGGTAAACTTCTGAGAATTTAAATGGCAAGCTGGATCCAAATACCCAGTTGTGCTTGGAATGGTGGGCTGGAGATGTGAAGAATAAAATGGAGAGGAACTTTGTTGTCAGAGGTGGACTTCGGGGAGGTCAACAGTAGATGCATGAGGATGCCAATTGCTAGGTCTGTTGAACCCTGCAGGAACAAATGCAGTGCTGATGTAAAATATCCTGTTGAGTATAGTTGACCCTGGATGAAATATACTGATAATTTCCTCAGCTGTCAGTGTTATTACTTACAGAAAATAAGGGATGTGATGGCTCCTCAGCCAACACTCAAAGACAGGCTGTGAAGGGACCTTTACAGTTCTCTTGGAATGTGTCCAGGGACTGCAAATGAATCAAAGGTGGCTGCAGGCCAGATTCAGCCACTGGGCTGACAAACCAAGACAGATGTTGGAAAAGGTTGAGGAATGATTTCTTTGCCAAACCTTCTAAAGATGACAGTTAAGAATAACTGTTAAGACAGACTAATCCAGATAAATGTAAAAATGTACATTATTTTATAAAACTAATTTCCATTAGCTGTGGTTCACATTATAAGCCTCTTTGCAACTGCCATCCACAGTGCCAAAGGTTGCAATAAATTGAAGACATTAAGATATTAGGCATAAACATCTGAAAAAAGAGTCTTAAAAACATTTTCCCCTATTTTTGTCCTTTTTTCTTTTAAACCCTCTTGCGTTTGGCTTAGGATGTAGCCTGCTAGGACTATTTAGTGATGTACTGTGGATGTTCCCTCCTCAGAACTTGCAACTATATGCATGCATTATTATTTCATTTGATTTCTGTCACTCTTTCTCCAGATACTGGGTGGCTCACAACACACACACTCACATAAAAAATGTAAAACTAAGCACACTGACTGAATTAAGAAGCCTGACATTTCTATTCAATGGAGTTTATCACATGGGGGAAATCCCGTGCGAAAACGGGGCTTTAAATTAGAAAAAAAACACAAAAGTGGTCATGATTTCACACGATGTCGCTGTTAAATTGATGTTAAAAGGAGGTTAATTAGAACGAAAACCCCTCATTTATGCTTCTTTTTACTTTCAGAAAAACCCGAAAGTAAAAATGAAGGGTTTTAGTTTGAATTAACCTCCTTTTAACAGTGCTTTCACATTTCACACAGGGCAGAACGGGAGAAATCCCGTTCATTAAAAGCTTCCGCTTTTGCGGCTTTTTTTCACTTTAAAGAGAGATTTTGCACGGGGCTCCCTGTGTGATAAACTCCAATATAAAATGTCCACATTCAATTCAAGGTTCATAGAATGATAGAATTTTATTGTTGGAAAAGACCAAAGGGAAAACGTAATTAAAGGACTCCTGAAAGAGATCCATCCAACCTCTGTTTAAAGGCCTCCAAATAAGGAGCATCAATTACTTTCTGAGGCAGTCCATTCCACTCTTGCAGAAAAAAAGTTCTTCCTCACGTTTAGGTAAAATCTTTTTTCTTATCATTTGAATCCACTGATTTGTGTTCCAAAATTGGGAGAAAACCACCTTCTACATAACATCCCTTCAGATATTTATAGATGGCTATCACCATGTCACCCATCAGTCTTTTCTTCTCCAAGCTAAACATAACCAGTTCCCTCAGTTGTTCCTTATAAAGCTTGGTTTCTATCTTGATCACCCTTCTCAGAAAATGTTCTGGCTGGTCAACATCTTTCTTGAACTGTGGCACCAAAAACTGGACACAGTATCCCAGGTGAAGTCTGACCAAAGCCTAATAGAGGGCACTGCTATTTCCCTTGAACAGAACACTATACTGTACTCCTATTGGTGCAGTCTAGAATTACATGGCTTTTTTGGCCACCACCTTGCACTGCTGACTCATGTTAGCTTATGCTCTACTAAGACCCTTAGATCCTTTTCACAACCTCTGCTTTCAAGGGAAGTGTCACCGATCCTATATTTGTGCATTCCACTTTTCTTATCTCGATGTAGTCCCTCACATGTTGTTGTTGTTAGTAGCCCTCAAGTTTACCTCAACTCATAGCGACCTTGTGAATGAGACATCATACATAAAGAGTCCCTGTCCTTGACTACCCTACTCAGGTCCTGTAGGCAGAGGCCCATGGTCTCCCTGATTGGGTCTAACCATCTGGCGTGTGGTCTTCCTCTTTTCTACTGCCTTCTACCTTTCCCAGCATCATTGTCTTTTCTAATGATTCATGCCTTTTCATAATGTTGCCAAAGTACGACAGTCTCAATTTAGTCATCCTGGCTTCCAGGGAGAATTCCAACTTAATCTGTTCTAGGACCCATTTGTTTGTCTTCTTGGCCATCCATGGTATCTTCAGCACTCTTCTAATCTTAAATGAGTTGATTTTCCTGTTTTCTTCACTGTCCAACTCTTGCATTTATACATTGTGATGGGGAATATGATGCCTTTTATTCACATTTATTCCTCTTGAAATTCTGGAATACTTCCTCCCTCCCACATGTAACTCAATTTAAATCCAGTTTAAAAGCTGCAGAAGTGGAGTTGTGCATGAGATGCCATTGCACTTGAAGATGCCTATGCAGATACATATGGATACACATGCATATGCATGCAGATCTGGTTGTGCATTTGGTTGGTTGCACATTTTGGCATGTGTTGAATGGCTCAATGGCTCAGTGGCTCAATGATACCATTCTACCCAATGGCTGCATACCATCATCAATGTGCAACTCTACATGTGAAGATCCTAATGTAGGATCTCTACAACTAAGGTGTAATATGGAAACATAGGGCCTTTGCAGACTGCCAGAAATAGTGCACATTAAATTGAGGCACTGCCCTGGCTCAGTGCTAGGGAATCATGGGAACTGTAATTTATTGTGGCACCAGAGCTCTCTGACAGAGAAGGCTCAATGTCTCAGAAAAAAAATACAATTCCCATGACTCACTATCACTGCTCTGTGGATTTTGGATGTTATTGCACTTTGCTATATGGCCAACGTGGCTACACACAAGCACACACACGCGCACTATTGAGTTATTAAGAAATGCATACAGGTCCCAGAAGTTTTAAAGGACAGAGAATAAGTTCCATCATGATTCCCATGATGGACTAAAAACTAGTCTGAATCATTTAATTGCCAAGCCTGACCTCCCCTATCCAAGGATATCTTTAGATTCACTTTAAAGCTACTAGATAAACAAATCTGAAGGTGACAGCAAGGAACCACATACAGCAGAGAGTGCTTCACAGTTGGTAACCATCATCCAGTGTTCCACCCAACACAGCAAGATAACATCACTTTGTTGACTCATCTTCTTGAATGTAAATTACTGAACATCCAAAGAAGGGGGGGGAGCAATCAAAGCTGCATCAGGAAGGATTACACAAACAGTTAACTCACATTTCTTTCCCTCTCAGTTTCTCAATAAAGATGGTCTTTAATGAAGTTTTCAAAATAAGCATTAATGAAGCCACCACGCTTGACAGAGGGTAGGATGTTCTTGGTTTCTACCTCAGGCACTAAGGTTTAGTCTTCTCATTTCCTGGATGTAACCCATGGTACAATATACATCTTCACACCATAAGCCAGAATGGCTGGAGTCTTCTAATTAGGTTCTCCTCCCACAGTTCCTTCCTTCTGCCATCTGTCCTCTGTTATATGACACATCCCTTAGTCAATTAGCAATACCAATAGGATGGCTACAACAAGCCAACAAAATTACTCAGAATCCAGCTCTCCAAAACTCCTCGCCTGTCATTAAGATATACACATTTTTAAATACTTCCTTTTAAACTTCACTTAGATAGCCAGCTGGGAAATAGAGCCTCATCTCTTTTTCAATTTTATACTGGGAAATAGAGCCTCTTCTCTTCATGGCTCTGCTGAAGGAAGCAGCCACCTCAGACAACAGATTTAAGGGCAGCAAATTGTTCACTATTTAATTTTATTATTATTGTATTTTAACTGCCAGGGAGGAACAGAGGCCCTTTCTGGGATTTTCTGCCTCATGGACCAAAATAACTTGGCAGCCTTTCGGTACTGTGAACATTGGCTTGGGCTGAAGGTGCCATTTGCTGCTCGATGCCACAGCAAAATGTATTGGGCCAGTCCTCTCTTTATCTCTCTCTTTCACACACACACACACACACACACACACACACACACACTATTCCCAGTTCACTGTTAGGGGAAAAGCACTTCATCAGCATCAACAAAAGAGACAATGGTCCTATCTCAGAATGAAAAAGAAGATACATATGTTTCTCATCCCCTTGGACACATGTGGCCAAGCAAGATCAGTGTGTGGTCAGAATCCCACAGATATTAGTAAGAGAGAACACACAAGTTAGGAGAGGCCACAGCAGTTTGCTTTTGCCTACAGGGAAGGGCATGGTATGGCCCCTTCCTTGCCTCTCTTCCCTACTGAGTTTAGTGCAAACTACCATTGGCCCTCTGTTTTCATGGGGGATCTGTTCTGGATGCCCCCCCATGAAAACAGAAACTCACCAATATTCAAGCCCTATAGGCTTGAATGGGGTACGCCCCATTGATTTTAATGGAGGCCACCCCTCTGTGAATATGCAAATCCACAGACCTCAAGTCCGTGAGAATGGGGAGGTGACTGTACTTTTGTGATTTGAACTCAATTTCCAGCAACTGCTGAGGAGGAAAGGGGAAAGTGGGAAGAAGAGAGAGAAACTGAGGCATTTTAAAAGCATCTGAAACAGAGGATTAATTGGGACTGTCCCTGCCAAATCAGAACAGGTGAAGGGTATGCCCCTGGAACCCAGAGTTATTATTTGCACGTGTCATGAGGATTTACAAAGAGACTTCAGTTAACAAAGCTTTCAAATATGAAACCTCTTTTTACAAAGGCCTTTGGGCACACATGGCTAGAAGCAACTCCTTCCAACTCTTCCCACTTCATGGAAGAGAACAGCCTCCCAGTCATGCCAGCCCATCCAACAGGCTTGACACTCTAGTGATGAATCAGCCCCTTATCTGTACCAAGGTTTCAGATGGAATAGTAAGTTCTTAGGTTGCTAACAGAGGTTTACAGGAACTATGTACTTATTTACACCAGAGAGGAGAGAGAGAGTGAAGGATGGAAGTGGCTTTCCAGGATTCCTAAAAGCCCTTACCAACTCAGTAGGGTATAGGTGTGTTCAGGTCAGCCTGAGGCCTTCAAAAGAAGCCATGGAGAACTGTGCTCATTTAGATTGCTACATGATGAGTCAGCATGGATTGTATTTTGGACTAGGATTCTGGGAGACTAGGGTTCAAAGTCCCACTTGGCCATGGAAAACCAATGGGTGACCTGTGCAAGTCCTATTGTCTCAGCCTCAGTGGAAGACAATGGAAATATCCCTTTGAACAAAACTTGGCAAGAAAATCCCATAGTGATCATCTTAGGGTCATCATGGTGTAGAAGAGCTGGAGTTCAGGGTTTTATTCCCTGTTTGGCCATGGTGACCCACTGGGTGACCTTGGGCAAGTCACACACTCTCAGCCCCAGAAAACCCTGTAGTACATTCACCTTATGTCATCATAAGTCAGAAATGACTTGAAGGCAAGCAACAACAAAGGGTCACAACACATCAGAAAAAAACTGGATCATGTGAAGAATTTAAAGAAGAGCAGAGATTCTCCTCAAAATGTCCCAGTGCACATGGGGAGAGCAAAAATACAGGAGCTGAAACTAGCGCACCACCTCTCATCATACATTAAGTTTAAGTCTATCCTGAATGCCTGAATCACGCTACTTCCCTACCTAGGGTTGCCAAATGAAAAACAGGACAGGATTGCTCCTGCACTGGTAATGGTTTGAATGCTAGACCAGGACTCATGGAAACCAGGATTTGAATCCCCCCTCAGCCATGGAAACTCACAGGGGTAGCTTTGAGCAAATCACACTCTCTCAGCCTAAAAGGAAAGCAGTAACCAACTGCTTCTAAATTAATCTTACCAACAAAACCCTATGATAGGGTCACCATAAGTAGGAGTTTAACTGCAAGAAAAGAGGGAATTTCAGCAGGTGTTGCTTGTCATACAAAAGTTGCCTAGAATCATGGAATCATAGAGTTGGAAGAGACCACAAGGGCCATCCAGTCCAACCCCCTGCCATGCAGGAACTCCCAATCAAAGCATCCCGGACAGATGGCTATCCAGCCTCTGCTTAAAGACCTCCAAGGAAGGAGACTCCACCACACTCTAAGGGAGTGTGTTCCACTGCCTATTGTAAGGACCTTATCACATGGGGTCTGAAGCAGAGCTAATCCAAAGGGCATCCACAGCTAATACATATTATTCCCCCGTGTTTACATACGACGCTGCCCCAGAACACGGAGCTAATCCGTATTGTTCCCCCGTGTTTACACATGACGTTGCCCCAGAACACGGAGCTAATCCGTATTGTTCCCCTGTGTTTACACACGACGCTGCCCCAGAACTCGGCAGAATACGGAGCTAATCTGTAAGGAGAGGGAGATTTTGACATTCGGTTTGTAGAGGAAGTACCTAGGGAGCCTTCGCATTCATTGCGAATTGGTGGGCAGGGCGAAAATCCCAGCGAGGGGAAGGGATTGCCTTGGCAAAAGGCAAACCGGATTGGAAAGAAGAGGAGGAGAGGAAGAGGGAAGAGGGAAGAGGGAGGCGATCTCTCTCTCTCAAACCATGGGCTGCCTTCCCTTCTCCAGTCCTCCAGCCCTCCTCCTCCTCCCCGTTCCCATGGCTGCCTTTCCTCCCGGCTTTTTGTGACGGGAGAGAAGGGAGCCTTGGTATTAATTGCGAAATGGCCAAAAGGGCGATATTCCCATCATTTCGCTATGGAACCGAATTTATTACTACTTCGGTTAGTCTTTGCTTATTCTTCGCTTCGTGGCCAGCGTTTGATAAGGCCCTAAGTCTCTTTTACATACAGCTGTTAAAAATGCAGGATCCCTGTTTTATTTTTCACCTGGCAAATCTACCCCACCAAATCTGCTTTTTATGAAGCAAAGCCAAAAGAGGGGTGAACTTATCATCATGCAGCCCAGCAGATTATAACATCTTAAAATGCTATTCCAATTTGCTTGCCTAGGTAGTGTTGAATTGGTTTTAAAAGCTGCAGCTTATTAGTCAATATCAAAAGGCATATATTTTATGTCATTTTCAATATTTCGAAAAATTAAGGGCAACACAAACGGTTTTGTGTTGCCCTTAATTTTTCGAAACATTGAAAATGACATAAAATATAACATTTTAGTCATGTTTTATGGATTCTGGATATGTGTAGATTTCATTGTATGCTTTTAAGATGATAGACTGCAAGCAAAATGTCAACGTGAAATCCCCAATAGTACCAGCTCTCTCATTTACTGCAGTTCTGCATTTATATCCCTATAACAGCTACTATGGGTTTCAATATGATTTATGCTCTTATTAACATTGCACAGGACTGCTTATTTTATTTACTCTCCTCTTGGCCAATTGCCTGTTCCAATTGTATTTCCACCTTACTAAAATGAAAACTAGCCTGTTTGCAGCAGTGTAAGCAAAGTCCATGCACATCACTCAAACATGGCATCCTGGATATATTAATCTCAGGACAGGGGACTGCCACCAACTCTCACCTAAAATCTTCATACAGGTCATAGGTAATCTGTGGAATCTGTCTCCAGGCAATGTGATGTAATCATTACACACAACAGTAGCTATTGGCTTCTGAGTCAGCAGCGCAGTGAATCCATTCTGGGTCTTAATCTGAACTTTAAAGAAGTAGCCAAGATACTCCATCTCCAAAATCAGGTCAGCATCTGGAACAGATCCTTTCCAACTGAGCTCTAAATGCAGAATGTATTTCCCACCCCACTGACATGAAGCAACCAGACATCACTAGGATAGAGTGTTGGATGGAAACTTGGGAAATCCAGATTCTGGTCTCCAGTGAGCCATTTACTTATTCCATTCCATTCCATTTCATTTCTGTGCCAGAAAAGGACCCAAGGCAGCTCACAGATAAAATCATTTTTAAAAATTACAATAAAAGTTTAAAAACAATTACAATCATCTAACTAAAAACAGTATAAAATGACATAAATCATACAAAAGTTTTAAAATGTAACTAAAACACACACCTTGTATAAAAGCCTCCCTGACACAATTATACATTAAAA
>CM034706.1:247654867-247675511 GCA_020142125.1 Phrynosoma platyrhinos | reverse complement strand
AATAATAATAATAATATTTATTTATTTGTATACCGCCCTAGTGGAAAACCAATCTGTTAATTTCTTTCTGTTAGTCTCAAAGGTGCTACAAGATCTCTCTACATACTGTATCTGGACTAATTTGCAATGAAACAGTCCCACGTCTGGCTCCAATAAGTCACTGGCAGACTATAAGTATATCCTATCATGGGGAAAAGAGGCTGCTCCTTCATCTCTATCTCCTGTCCTGCTCTTTAACAGCAGCCATGGGGTTTGGGGTCATATTTTCTTTACCCTAGAAAATTTACTATCAGCTCCCGGTATGATGAAAGACTTTTTATAGTAGTTTCCAGGTCAGTTTATTTTAATCCAGTATAAAACTGGAAAGAACAGGAACAAAATCTCAGACCCTTTAATGAGCTTGGGAAGTTGCAAAACCTGGTCTATGCTACTTGCAAGATTCTGATTCTAGTTAATCTCTTTTCACCTATACTCTCTTCAAGCATGACTTGCAATGTTCCTGAAACTGAAAATGGAAATGGCAGAGGGGGATGCTAAAACAGGTAAATGAAACATGAATATGTTCCCTGGGCAGGAAATGTACTATGACTATGAGAGAAGCAGATAATGGAGTTGCTGGAATCCTAACAAAATCACTCTACGTGGCACCATTTTGTTGAAGGGCCCCATGTGATTTGTATAGTGTTATCTGGAACACATACAAACTGCCTTTCTCCAGTAGTTTTTTTTTTAAATCATCTAATTCAATAAATAAATATAGACTCAAGTTAAATCGGTATGGAATTTAGAGAGTGTGCCAGGATGTTTTTGACACACCTCTGTCAAATATTTCACATTAGGGAACAAGATGTTAAGTCAGATTTCTCAATCATTGAGGAAGCTCAATATCCATCTTAGCTGCTAGTTCTTGGAGGCTTAACATTACCCCAAGTTAAACATGAGTCATTTACGACTGATTAAAGATGATTATCCCAGAATTTCACTGTCTTAACTGTGCTATTTTGACATACTAGTTCAGAAGCTGTCACTTTAATTATAAGAATGCTTGAAGATACAGGAAACCAGCAAAAGTTACAAAAAGAGAATTCCAGGTCATTAAAAATTGCATTTTAATTAGATAAACATGGCACCCAATTATTATGGCATCAGAATGAGATTTACAAAATGTTGTGATGAGCTCACACATGCATATTTATTCAGTGACTGCAATGTTAAGTGATGACTTGTTTTCATGGAACAATCTGTAGAATCAAACCCCACAGACAAAGCTTTCTCATTATTTGATATCTGTTTATTAAATATTAATCTCACCTTCCTCCAAGTAGCTCTAAGCAAAGTTCTTCCCTCACCCCCACCCAGCTAATCCTGTGAGATGGTCTCAGTGACAGGGAGTGACTCAGGCGTGCCCAGTATATTTCATGGCTGTATGGGAATCTGAAACTGTATCTCCCTAAGCTGTAGTCCTTATCTAGCACTACAGTGACTTTCCACCTCCAGTGTCATATAAGATAAAGGTAAAGATATTCCACGTTGACATGGTTGTCAAGTCGTGTCTGACCGTAGGGAGTGATGCTCCTTTCCATTACTAAGCCGAAGAGCCAGCATTGTCAGAGACTTCTCTGGTGATCATGTGGCCAGCATGATTGCACAGAACGCTGTTTACCTTCCCACCAAAGTGGTACCTATTTATCTACTTTCAAACTGCTAGGTTAACAGAAGCTGGGACTAGTGACAGGAGCTCACCCCACCATGCAATTCCTGGGTCTCGAACTGCCAACTTGCCAATCTTGCAATCAACAGAGTCAGTGTCTTAACCACTTGAGCCACCGCATCCAGTGTCATATATTGTACACTTTAAGTGAAGTAATTTAACTGGAAGTTCCCAGGTAATGTAGCAATGGCAACTTTTCTTGTTTCAAAACAAGTCAAAACAAGCTTCACTTTTTCAAAATAATTCTGTCTCTTTTTATTTAACCCAACTTTAATTGCAAAGTGTCTGCAAAAGCAACCAGTTTACTTTCCCCATTTCAAGTTTCTGTATCTTTACCCATTCAAAAGCTTTATTCTTTTATTCTTTATTCTTTTCCCCCTTTTCACCTAGTTTTATAAGACCTGCTTTCAGTCTACAATACTGACGTTGCTTAGGAATAATCTCCAATGTTGCTCAAAATAATCCGAAAATCAGGGAATTCACTGAAGCATTGATTAACCACTGGATCAAAATTTAATTTTAACCCCTTAAGTCCAGATGTTAATATTAATAAAATAGTGGTTGCAAAAAAAAAGTGTGATTGAGATTAGTGTTCATTAAGGCAGCAGGAAGAAGTAATAGATTTATCCCATGGTCTTCCCTCAGTTCATTCCCAGTCAAATGTAACAACCCCCAGGATTTTAAGGGAGTTTACAGACACTTGTGGGCACACTCCTTGTACCCCCTTGTCCTGGAAGGAAAACACCAGTAGGAATTTGCCTCCAAACCAGTGTCAATTACAGCTGTCACTCTCTCTTCTACTGAGTCCCACAAAGGAGATATCAGCTGGCCGCTGGCCACACCTAGAAGTATTCAACAGAGAAAGCATCTTCTGTTATTTTTGTTCATTCAAACAATTCTGAACCCAAAATAAAAGAAGATACAACATGTCAGTGCAAAGCCAGCACCTTTGTTTTAAAGGATTGATGGGAGGAATCCTAAATATAATGCTATTAAACTTTTCCCTCACGACTCTCAATACAAGAGTAAAAGTTGGGTGTATTAAATGAACTTCCCCTCTCCTCAAATTCTATGGAAAGAAAAATGGTAGGGAAAGCAGTAGGAAAACACAGGAGGGACCCAGATGGATGATGGTATGGTTTGGATTTCTTGTAAAATTCCCCAAATGGGTCAAGAAAACTGCACAACAAAAAACCAGTTTGAATGCATCTTGGGATTTAGACACACTGGACAGTTTTGACTGGCACCCTGTTAGTGACATGCATAGGCACAAATCCAATTTACACCTATGTAAGATACCGTACTTGCAAAGGGAGACATTCAAGCTTTCTCTTATGTTCCTATGGTTCAGGTGAGGTTTCTTAAATTGGCAGAATACACAAAACAAGCTTTTTTCATTTCTGAAATCACCTCACAATCATCAGTTCAAGGACAAATTTAAACTCTGCCTGAAGCCAGAATTTGTCTTCAAAGGAACCAGCAAGGAACAGGGAAACTTAATGAGCATGCAAAACCTGTTTTTAAGGCTGAACAATACTAAAGTGGAACATTTTTATGTACCTCTATGATAAAATGCTCAAATTCAGAAATGCTAGGAACAAGTAAAAGCAACCAAATATTGTGGTTTTGTTTTTGTTTTTTAAGTTGGTATCCTATTCAGCAATTACAACATTGCTAAGTCAGACCTATAACATTGTGATTCACTTTTATGGTTGTTCTGTCATCACAATGACCAGCAGTGCCTCCAAAGCTTACCTTCTTGGCTGTGCAGCACTCCAGCATATCCATTTCCAAGTTGCTGGAGAGAAGGGAGGTAAGAAATGATGTGTCTAGCCCTTTTCCTGTAGCTGGACCTGCATAAAAACAAAACATCAGAGGAGACTTGTGGAGTCAGAGTACAGCAGCAAACCAGTAGGACATAAGAGGCCCACAAGCAGGACTTGAGTCCCACTGCTGTCTCCTAAGCCATTACACTTTAGAGTTGGGACTTCATGGTGGCCTATCAAAATCTGATCCAGGACAGTAACAAATTCCTTCTGGTCCTATGTGTGAAGCCTCGTTCCCTGATATGCAGAATGCTGAAACATAGGTTGAGATGTCTCTTGTATCAGGAGACATAAACTAAAATTCTGCCCAGTTGAAACAATGCAATGTCTTCCTTCCTGAAAGACTCATCCTTGTCCTGTGAGGGCAACCCATCTGTGCCCATAGTCACTGGTAGAGAATGTGTGGACCATCCGATTCCAAGAAACATCTGGCTATGTACCTATAACAAGATGCACAATGTCAATGTCACCTTTTGGGACCTCTGCAGGAACCTTAGGAAGTCTCAGAGGATGCCTTTGTCATTCTGCATCTGACCACAGAGATAGCTCCAACACTGTGTACCTTTATAGTCAGATGCTTCTCTGATGCTACCATTCTCCACTGGCCACTAAAGCCCTTGCATAATGAAGGTGAGTTCTGCGGGAGTGTAAATGTGCTTTATGTTTCCTAGTACTTAAATAATGGTTTGTTACAAGAGGAATTTAATGAATTCCTCCCTCCTCAATGACCAACATCTTTGTAGCTGTGCCTCCCAAAGCAGGACTTCAGTCCACATTTTGAAAAGTACCCTCCATCTCTTCACTTAAGAAAAAAGCAAATACTTGGCATTTTCCATTATTTAAGTACTAGGAAACATAAAGCACATTTTTGCTATTTACCATAGCAGTAAGAAATTATAGTTCCCATGAAACTGTGCACATATTATTATACTGCATAATTTCTTTTGGGAAACAATCCTGATTAATTGTTCATGTCTACACCGATCCAGACAATAAAATCTTTTTAAATTTTTGATCAAAGCATGGAGCATATCAGACTCATCCTTACTGCGACAGTGATGCCATCTATATGAATCTAATCTTTTCTAAAATTAATTGGGTGAAGTTACAACCCAGCTGACACATGGGAGTAAGTCCCACTGAACTTAATTGCATTTACATCCAAGTAGGCATGCATAGGGGTGCATCATAATTAACCCTGACCATTTTAGCATTTCTCTTTTATTAAGGTCATTCTCAAAAATGTCCCCAAACCCCTAACTAAAAGGAAGAAGTTTGCATCACTGGCTGTTACTGACTCACCAATGCACAAACAATGATCAGAATTTCTGTGCCTAATGTCACAAAAATCTACATGTTAAAATCAGGGTTCATTTGTTATTCTAATGCTAAGGACCAGTTTACAATATGTATTTATTTATTTCTCACTCTATATCTGAAGATCCCACAGTGTCATGCAATAAAATCAATTTAGACAACAAATAACAATAATAACAATAATAAATTTAAAAGACTAAACATATATTGAGAGACAGCATGGTGTAATGATTTAGCATTGGATTTGGACTCTGGAGACCAGAGTTCAAATCCCCACTCACCTTTGGAAACTCACCTTGGGCAAATCACACACTCTCAACCTGAGAACAAACATTCCAAGAAACTGTATTAGGATCACCATAAGTTGAAAATGACTTGAAGAGACATAATGACAAAACATATTAAATAATTTACAGCTTAAGACCAGAAATTTAAAACCAATTAAAATATTTTAAAATAATACCGAGGCCTTAAATAATATAGGTTGATTCTCCCTTATCCAAAATGCTTGAGATCAGAAGTGTTTTGGATCTTGGATGTTTTGGGATATCAGAAAACCTGTATTTGCACATACATAAATAATGAGATATCTTGGAGATGGGTCCCAAGTCTAAACACAAAATTCATGTATAATTCATATAGACTTTATACAATAAACACATAGCCTGAAGGTCATTTTATACAATATTTTTAATAATTTTGTGGATGAAATAAAGTTTGGGTACTTTGAAACTATCAGAAAGCAAAGGTGTCACTATCTCAACCTCCCATGAAAAAAGTTTTGGGTTTTAGAATATTTCAGATTTTTGAATTCCAGATAAGGGAGACTCAGTTTTTACCAAGTTGAAGTCCCATACCATTACCCTGCCTAATTCAAACAGACTTTGTTCATATTTAGAGCCCCCTTTAATCTGAGAGTTACCTAGTTTATACATAAATCTGGCACTGATGGTGTGTCCAGGAGTCTGTTATTATTTAACTTTAAAGGATGTATCACAAATCTGGGAGTGATCTAGCCAAATTGGCCTCTACTCTGAAATCACCAGAATTAATCAGATTAAAATTCTCATCTTCCTCAGCCAGCTCAGGGATTATGATAGTTATAATCTAGTAACATCAGAGAAACCAAGGTTAGGAAACATTGTTCTGTCCAAAGCTTAGCTGTTGTACATTCCATTTTTAATACTCTGCAGTTGAAGTCAGTGTGATTTGACTTTTGATCATATTCAAAGTATCCTTAGCTGCCAATGGAACATGTTGATATGTCCTTATTTGGCTGACAGACTCACTAGATTTCCAGGAAAATTACCAAAGAGACTATTTATAGAAATGGTGTAAAGACTTGCGATAAATCCCTGACAAAACTGTAGCGAGCCCAAGAATTAGACATACATTCAGTACTCTATAAAATGGCATGCGCTTAATTCCAGCACTCACATACTTCCTCATTAAAAGGCTTAAATACATTCATTAAACCATTTGCAGTCAAGCATGAGCTGATTAATATACAGCCAGTGTAGTTGTAGCGTAGATTTCAAATTATAACGGTTTAAGAAACTATTCCTAAAGCAATTTAGAAGTATGTGGGTATGGGTGCAATAAGTTATTTGTTGAATGGATGTTAAAATTGCCAAAGCTTACATTACTTTGCAGCAATTACACTGGGGATCCTAATGGCCCAACTACTAGTGAATGAATCAGACCCACCTGTGCAACAAATCAAGTGAACTAATTTTGTTTGGTTGAGGGAAAAATGTCAATTGTCACCTCTTCTTCATACTTAAAAAGAGTGTTTCAAGACAAGGTCTCCAATATAGCAACCTCTTAGGCAAGGGTGAGGAACAGGTGACCCATAGATGCTTCTGAATGGCAATTTTCATGATTGCTCACCACAGGAGAATAACTAGGGGTCTAGGTGGAATGGATCGCACCACATGACACCCTAAGGAGGGGTTACACCACTGCTGCCCAAACTCCAGACTTTTGGCAGAAATTGACTGTGGCATTTGCCTGTGTCCCTTTAAAATGCTGCAGCTCAGCAGAAGAGATGGTGTGAGTGGGGCAGCGCTCATGGCAGGAGAAAGGAGAGGCCCAAGGTTTAAAAAAATAAAAACATACTTTTTAAAAATTCTTTTTTCATTTTTTTTTAAATCACACCTTACCAAATTTTCACTTTAACCACATGAAACTGTGTATTTTTAGGCTGTGCATATAATATTATAGTTTAAAAGTATGATTTTAATTTGGCTAGTAGTTTATGTCACACCTATTGCCATTACATTTGCCACAATAGGGGAATTAGGATTTACAAGTAACATTAGTGCAAAAACATTACTGAGAATTTGGCATGGTATGGTATGGTATGGTATGGTATGGTATGGTATGGTATGGTATGGTAAGGTAAGAAGTCCATGGGTGGGGTGACACCATGAGTTACCACACTATGTGACACCAACCCTATTGATGCCACTGGCTCACTAGGTTACCACTGGCTATGCTCACTAGAACTGATTGGGAATGGCATTGCAACAATTAAGCTTATCGCATGGCACTTAAGGAACGGGAATAGAATGGAATTCAAGGGAATGGAACGGAACGGAGCAAAAACACATTTTACTGCACGGGAAAATGCCACCAAGAGTCCCCGATCCACTCCCTAGCCGTTCCTGGCAGCTGATTTTTGAAGGACAATTTTGAACAGTCCTTCAAAAATCGGCTGCCAGGAATGGCTGGGGAACAGATTGGGGACTCCCGGTGGCATCAGTGGCATTCTCTTGTGCAGTAAAATGTATTTTTGCTCCATTCCATTCCCTTGCGTTCCATTCCTGTTCTTCAAAGTGCCTTGCAACAAGCTTAAATATCTGGAAGGCCATATATTCCTTAGTCCATCTTTTAACAATGTGTTTCATTTAATTATTGTAAAATGGGAAACCTGACTATTTTTGTTAAAACAGACCAAAAATGTGTTATCATAAAAAAAATAGTTGGAACTTCCCAGGCCACCAGCAAAGTTAAACTGACAGAAAGCAGCACCAAGTAATACCCATAGTATCAACATTAATTTAGCCCAAATACCTTACCAAAATAAACAAATAAACAGGTTTTCGTTGGACAACTGGGATTATGTCACTTAAGGGCCTGGGGTAGGGCTTCCTGGGGAAGGCATTCAACAATGGTTGCCCTACGTGTCCATCGTAACTATTCAGGCAGAGGCAATCCAGAGCAAGGCCTCAAATGATGGGTAGGATAACGCATATAATATAATATCTGCTCCCATCCACTAGTGCTTTCTTGTAATACACAAATTAAAAGGGGACAAGTTCAAGGATGTTAAAAAAGATTGTCTTTAATTGCTGAAAAGCCTGATGTATTTCAGCCTGTGCCCTTAAATCAGGGGTCGTCAACCTTTTCTTACCTGGGGCTGGTCCCTTCTGGAGGTCCCTTTTGGCGGGCCAGGGGGAATGGCGGGGTGCACGCTCATGTGCACGTGCGTCCCCTGCCACCGCACACACACCCACTGCGCACATAGCTGCCACCGCCGCCACCGCTCATGTCGCAGCAGCCATTTTTGGAAAACAAAATGGCGGCCACCAAAACACTCAGTGGAGGTGGCAGGCGGTGGCAGGTGGTGGGGGCTGGTAAGCGGGGGTCGGCGGGCCCTGCCTTAAACACACAGTGGCACTTCAAATCCAAGCTACAGAAATTTCTGAGCCAGGAAAACCTAAAGGCACTTAGTACTCTACTAGCAATGTATCCTCCAACATTCACAGATAAAAACTAGGACACATTGTATCAACATTTTTACATATATTTATGTAAATTTTAATGTTGTAAGCCGCCCCGATTGTGCTGCAGAGGGGCGGGATATAAATAAATATTATTATTATTATTATTATTATTATTATTATTATTATTATTATTATTATTATTATTATTATTATTATTATTATTATTATTACATGACCAAGCAACATCAGAGTGTGGTCAAAATGACAAAAGTTATTAATGAAGAAGAATATGCAAGTTAGCAGAAGCTGCAGCAGTTTGCATTTCCCTGAACTTGTTGGAAAGAGCAAGATTTCACTCCCTCCTTTGCTCTCCACTTCTTCTGGGTTAACAGAGTGCACACTACTTTAACATTTTGAACTCAGGTTGGAGCAAATGAAATAAGCTGAGGACAAAGAGAGAAAATATTTTGAAGTGCCCCCCTCATGCCTTATAAGCATTCACAGGTCAAAATGAGTCAGGGTTTTTAGCAAATAAAGCCTATCTGTTTAGCATCAGAAGGTTAAGAGGTGATATGATAGCCCTGTTTAAATATTTGAAAGGATGTCATATTGAGGAGGGAGCAAGCTTGTTTTCTGCTGCTCGAGAGAACAGGACCCGGAACAATGGATGCAAGCTACAGGAAAAGAGTTTCCACCTCAACATTAGGAAGAACTTCCTGACAGTAAGGGCTGTTCGACAGTGGAACACACTCCCTCGGAGTGTAGTGGATTCTCCTTCCTTGGAGGTCTTTAAGCCGAGGCTGGATGGCCATCTGTTGGGGATGCTTTGATTTGGATTTCCTGCATGGCAGGGGGTTGGACTGGATGGCCCATGCGGTCTCTTCCAACTCTATGATTCTATGATTCTATGATTCTATGAGATATGCCTCCTTTTTCTTTATGAATTCCATTGGCTGCTCTCAGTTTTTGGTCCTAACTCTATTGCAGTAGCATTTCCCTACTCCTTTGCCCTTCTGCAGATGCACAGTTCCCTCTCTTATCCCCAAATGCTACATTTTCAGTTTGCATTTGTGTCAAACAGGGATGAATGGGGATTTTGCTTTGTTCATGTTTTGACAAGAATGTATAGAAATACCTCCAAATCCACAACAGGATGAAAAGAAATGAAGATTTTTAAAATTCATGTGGGAGAAAACAATACTGACCGATTTTCTAGTCCATCCCTATAGTCCAATAAATCCTAACAATTAGTTCAAAAGCTGGCTCCTTGCTTTGCACTCCTGCAGAAGAATTTGGCTGTTGGTTCCTTATTCACAGAACTCCTCCCAAAGATCTATTGTTTCCAAGTTCACTAGGTTTTGCACAGAGCTTGAATAAATTATAAACTCTAACTCCCAGATTCCCACCTAGCCAGATTCTAGAAGTTATGGTAAAAAGAAATACATACTGTTCCAAGCACTGCTTATAGGAACAATTAATCTTGTTCTTACACACACACACACACACACACACACACACACGTGCATATATGCACCTTCAAATTACATGTCAACTCATGGCAACCTCATGAATCTCATAGGGTTTTCTTAGGCAAAGAACACTCAGAGGTAGTTTTGCCAGTTCCTCTGCAATATAGCCTACAGTACCTGGTATTTGTTACTGGTCTCCCATCCAAGTATTAACCATGGCTTCCAGAACCAGATAGGATCTGGTACCACACTCATACACCTCTCCTTTACCTATATTTTTATTGTACATAACAATTAAAGCCTTTTCAAGTAAAGATTGCCTCCTGCCAAGCTATTCTGTTCATTGCAGCAGTTTATTTTTTTTTACCCACTGCAAAGGGTAAAAGGAAAAAGACAAAAAAAGAAAGAAAGAAAGGTGGATTTTGCAGTATATTAAGCCTTTCTACTTCTGCCTTGACTGTAGATAAACATCCCCTAAGGCTCATCAGCAAGGAGTAAGGTTGTTTCAAAGGATCTCCTTCAAAAGGCAATCAGACTTTCAAACCTTACTCACCACATGCCTTTCCTTCTATTTCTAGTATCAGACAAATATCACATTCAAGAATTTCAACATCCCATCCCAATGGATAAAAAATCAGAAACAAGCAGATAATCATAGTTTTAATTGGATAAATTACAGCACTAACATTGGGAGGGAAAGGAATAAATCAGATTGAGTCATTTTATCAGAACAGAACAAAATCCTTGCATGCACACACACATACACACATATTTTAAAAATCTTACACACATATGCAAGATCTCTCGATCTCTGTCTCTTTCTGCCCCCTTCCTTCCCTTTATCTTTCTCTCCAGGTAGGCTGAAGGAATGGTAACCTGTAACCAGTATTTATGAGAAGTGGCTGATTCTAGGACCTATTCATCACAATTCATTTCATCCTCTGTCCCAAGAATCTTTTTTTTTTTTTTGAAAGTATGAAGAATTGTACTGGGGCAAGAGGAGGGGGTTGGGTTCCCCTGTTTCAGTCTTTGTTCATGTTTTGAACATGAACCCCTGATGGCATTGGGTTCCCAGTCAAATTGTAGTCAGATTTGAATGCAGGGTGGAGTTTTTCTGGATGGAGCTGAAAACTCTGCTCCATTCATTTTGCAGTTCCTCATGTGAAAGAGACAGATCAGTGTAAGGGAAGATTCTAACAGTTTTCTCTGATCACTAACTGAAAATGAACAAGAATTCATCTTTCCACCATCCTGTAGGGCTTGGGTAAAGACATACCTCGAGTCTCTACCACAGTGGTCCTCAACTTTTGGTCCTCCAGAAGTTTTGGACTTCAGCTTCCAGAATCTGTCATAATTGGCCACGCTGATGGAGGTTTTGGGAGTTGGAGTACAAAACAGCAAAAGGATCACACATCAAGTACCTATGGTCCATCACTATGGGCTGGGTTTTTACCATGTCCAAAGGAGATTAGGCCTACTATCCAGATCTTGTATCCTTACCCCAGCCTTAATACCACTGTTAGTGCTATAGAGATCTACCTGGAACTTCCAGATGGCAGGCTAACCAAGTAGATGAGGAAACACAGAACTTCTGGAGCTTTAAAGATTGGTAAAAGAGAGAACTCCACCAGCAAGCATGGTGTAGTGGTTTGAGTGTTGGACTACAACTCTGGAGACCAGGGTTCAATTCCCCAGTCAGCCATGGAAACCCACTGATTGGCCTGGGACAAGTCACGCATTCTCTGCCCCAGAAAACCACATGATAGGGTCTTAGGGGCACCATAAGTTGGAAACAAATTGAAGGCATGCAACAACAAGAAGAGAGGATTTTGATGGGTCTAGGGAATTTTATTAGTATTAGCTCAATATGAGGGCTGGGTTACAAGCAGCCCAAGGGACCTGTCTCAATTGTTTATGGAGGTGCAGAGGCATAGAACTGCAGAGGCAGAATTCTCTATTAACTAATTTTATTAAATAAATTAAACATACACACACACACACACACACACACATGGGACTAAGAATCAAAAGGAATGAGGTTGAGGTAGAAAAAAGGCTTTACAAGCGGTTATAGTTACCAGTAGCAAGGTTGCCCCAGTAGATGTGGTCTGGAGTTGAGGTGTGACTCAGCCGTTCCTGCATGCTTGGATTGACGGTGAGCTGGGTCTAGCAGGGTTCAGATGGATAGCGTGTCTGCCTGCGAACCAAACTAGTCTGAGGAGCACTGAGATTTGGGCCTTTTATAGGAGAATCCCCCTCTAGGCAAAGGATAGGGCGGTCCCATGGCCAGTGGTCCAAATTGTATGAGCTAATAGCTTGGGAAGAAGGCTTCCGAGGTGAGAATTGGTGTGTAAATGAGCAAACTCCAGATTTAGGTAATCCACAGGAGTGTGAGACAGGAACAAACATAACACCTGGAAATTGGTGTACAGACCCTTGATTGGATTACCTAGCCTTCATGAGGTGTGTGTGAGTGAGTCGACCCTTGTGCAACTCCTAAACTGCCAACGTGACCCTATGCTTAGAGGCTTGTCGTGAGTGCATTTAGAGTCATGAAGGGGTGAACCCCACAATATTTCAAATATTAAAATGGAAGACGTACAGCAAGTTGTAATACAGCATAACATGAGAGGGCAGTAAAGTTGTTAAATTGTTACATGAAATGATTGGCTGCATAGCACTGTTAATCCAGTTGCGGAGCACAGAAACATACAGAATAAAGTGAAATGCACATGTGCATTTTAATAAAGGTGATTCCAAGGATGATGGGTCACTGCTTTAGAGCTAAACTATCCAATGGATATGTGTGTGTCTCATCCCTGGCTTAAGGCAGGCCACACTATCAAGCCATTTAGCCTAGTTATGTCTCCTATGGGTGGGATTGATCTTCAGGGTCTCTGACAAAGAAGGTCTTACCCATCATTTTCTTCCAGGCCCTTTAACTGGAGACACAAGGAAATGAACAGAAATGATGTGTGTGCTCTTATCAAAACTTGGAAAAGTTACTTTTTTACTACAATTCCCCAAAGACCCCAGTGGCCATGGTGGCTGGCAGATCTGGCATGGTTGATAAGTTTTCCATCCTCTGCCTGTAACACTGAAATGAGATGCCACAGTAGGCAAGAATGAAAAACAAACCTGATGTTCCTTTCTTCTCATGCTCTTTTTTTTACAATGGTTGACTCCCTGTACTTTTCCTCCATTCTCCTTTCTCTCTCTTTTCCTTCTCCCTCTTTCTCCTTGGGACATTTCAGGACAACTTCTGAAAAGTAATCTGGAGAAGTTCCACTGCTATAAACTACATAATGTATATTTAAAAGATAAAACAAGCAATATAGGGTTGTTGATGCTTTTTTTAAAAAAATGATATTGATCACAAAGTCCCTCAAATATTACTGGAACAAAAGAAAAAAACAGAAGCCAAGTGTTAGAATCTTTTAATGAAAAACATGTGCAATACATAGGATATAAATCCTACAGTAGTATAATAGACATAAATAATTCAGTCAAGAATATAAAACAGGTAGTCTGTACTTTACAACAAAAATAATTGAAAAAAAGTAGAAAGCTGATTCCTATGCATTATTCAGCTTTCACTTTAAGGGACTTAGAGACCAGATTTCTGAATGTTTTCATCTAAGTTACATTACCAGCAATGGCTTTTTTAAAACAAACCAATATTACCATGATATGAGTAGCAAACAGCTCAGACTGATATAACTAAGGTGACATTTATTTCATTAAAATTGCCTGTCACTGTTCACCATTCCCCATTTCTGAAATATGGGTGTTAATATATTTTCTGATGTTGTATGAATATTAATTAGCACATTGATCTCCATGGAACAGAAAAAGCACTAAAGAGTCTTTTAAGGACTCCTGTGATTTTTCATCAAAAGCTTCAATCCATTTTATAGCTTCTTGCTTAAAGGGATTAGGGGTTCAATGAAGAGGCCATTGCCTTTCTTTCTTTCTTTCTTTCTTTCTTTCTTTCTTTCTTTCTTTCTTTCTTTCTTTCTTTCTTTCTTTCTTTCTTTCTTTCTTTCTTTCTTTCTTTCTTTCTTTCTTGCACAAGTTTCCAATCCCTTTCCTTCCATTGTCCCACTGTGTTATATACTAGTCTCACCCCCTCCCTCAGGATTGGGATTGATCAGTATGTGAACATGAGCCAGCAGTTCAAAAGTAGCCATCTATTCATGTAGATTACATATATCTGAAGTGCTGTATGTGTGCTGCATGTTATGAAGGACATAGAGAAAGTCCAAACCATGTGAAAGAGGATAACAAAATTGGTTTGTAATATGGTGAGTAAGCAGTATGAGGAAAGGTTGAAGGCACATGGTATATTTCATCTGGAGAAGAGAAAACTGAATGGTGAATGAGTAGTGGAATTTCGAAAACATATCAGAAAAGCTGTGAAATAGAAGAGGAAAAAGACTTCTTCTCTGCTGCTTTAGAGAGAAAGACCAATGCCACACAAGCTCCATTCTCACCACAATTGCATTAGTTAATGAAAATGGAAACATGCTGGTTTGAGAGGAGCCAGTATCACACATCTCCAATAGCAAGACTGCAGCTGTTTCTGCCATTGTGCTTTCTTCCTGACACCCTCTTAATCCTGTCTCCCTGCCCTATGCCCTACCTAATGTGCCTTTTGGGGTTTTTATTTTTATTTTTAATGCAATTTTGGCTTTAGGCTAATGCTCTTTAATTTTTTTAAAAATAAATAGAAAATAAATAAAGGAAATCAGCCTGCTTGGGTACAACAAGGGAAGGGAGACCAGGAAACACTGACACCATGTGACTGCCAATATCAGAACTGTTGTGGCAGTGGTGTTTTGCACCTGAGGACTAATAAGACTGCAGCATGATTGGGATCTTATTGACAGGTTTCCACCATCAAAGAAATGGGACATCCTAACCACATTTCAGAGACACAGCAGCAGTGGGTTGGAAGTAATGTGTAATACATATAATCAAAGGTGCCATTTTCTTACTTTAATTGCAGTTTAAAGGCCACATGTAGTAATCTTCCTGATCATGATGGGTGACAGTGGTGGAAGACTTTGATGGAGCATTAGAAGAAATTTCCAGTGAAGGCTGATCTGTCAGAACAAGTGGGGCACAGATGTTTTGGCACACTGATGGCCGTTGAGGTCTCTTCCAAATCTGTGATTCTATGATTCTGTGTTTCTAAGGAATCTGATAATGGAACCCATCACCAAATGATGAGGTGAGGTTTCAAACAGAAACTGGGCACTTCATGGGGTTGGAGTAGGAGATCTTCATGTGGAAGCTGGAGTCTTGGGCACTTTTCCTAGGCTTTGGAACTCCCTCCCTAGAAAGATTAGAATGCCTCCCTCCTTGTTGTCCTTCCAGATTTTGCTATTCTGACAAGCTTTGGAGAACTGACTTTAATAATTACTAAAATGTTTGTGCTGTGTTTTTAGAAACTGGGTTTTTTATTATTTTAATGTATGTTTTAAATCTTCCTTAAAGCTTTTGATAATTCAATTACATTTTAATGATAAGTTCATACATGTTTTATTTATACCATATTCATTTTAACTTTTGAGCCACCTTGAGTTCTGTTTCTGTAGAGAAAGATGGGATACATTCAGTCTCTGGTATTTGCTGAGATTTGGTTCCAGTGCTCACCATGGATACTAAAATCTATGGATGCTTAAGTCCCATTACATACATTGGAGCAGGAAAATGGTTTCCCTTATATAAAATGGCAAAATCAAGGTTTTATTTTTGGAATGGGGAGGGGTATTTTCAAGCCATGGATGGTTGAATCTGCTGATGCAGACTTTGTGGATATGAAGACCCAAGTGTAAAGGCTGAGGTGCTACATTGCCCACTAAGGGCCTTTGCAGACTGCTAGAAATATTGCAAATTGAGTCCACTTTAACTGCCCTGGCTCAGTGCTAGGGAATCATGGGAATTGTATTTTTTTCTGAGACATTGAGCCTTCTCTGTCAGAGAGCTCTGGTGCCACAATAAACTACAGTTCCCATGATTCCCTAGTACTGAGTCAGGGCAGTTAAAGTGGATTCAATTTGCACTGTTTCTGGCAGTCTGCAAAGGCCCTATGTAACATCTCCTCGCCCAGCTCCCCAAATCTTCCTTAACAGCCAGCAACTGCACCCAACAAAGAACTGTTACGCTGGGAATCATGGCATAAAGGAATGATGTTTCCAGCCACCTTCAGCCAGTGGTCAAGGCTGTGATGAGAAATTGCAATAAGAGTCTTAGTACACAGTGGCATCACTAGGGTTGGTGTCACTCAGTGCAGTAACTCATGATGTCACACATCCCCAAGGACCTCCTCCCATACCACACCAGACAAAATTCTTAGTAATATTTTTTGCACTAATGTTATACATAAATCATAATTCCCATGTCCCTGAATGTAATGGCAATAGCTGTGACATTAAAAAACTAGCAAAATTAAAAGTATACCTTTAAATTACCACATCATGCACACAGCCTAAAAGTCTTTACATGTACATAGTTTCATGAGGTTAAAGTGAAAATTTGTTAAAATGTGATGTTTTACAGTTTTTTAAAAAAAATAAATTGTAAACTTTTAATTTTTAATTTTAAAAAACTAGGGTTTTCTTTCTCCTCTCACTATACCTCACCTCACTCACATCACTTCTTCCACTGAGCTCCTGCATTTTAAAAGGACACAGGTGAACGCCACAGCCTGTTTCTGCCCAAAGGCAAATGTTTGGGGAGCAGTGGTGTCACACTTAGGGTGTCACCTGGTGTGGTCTGCACCCCCCATGTACTACTATTGACACCCCTGCTACTACAGGTTATAGCAGCCTCACTTGCTTGTGGTAAGGGCAGGAAACATCATCCTACTGCACCCCTATCTCCAGCAGAAGAGACCTCTGTCACTTGTAGCAACTTCTGGCTGTTCAGGTAGGTTGGGAAAGCATTTATGAATGCAATAGTGTTTCAATCAAGAATAGTGTTTGTTTATGAATTTGTTATGAATACATAACTGTATTTGTTATAAATCAATAACTTGATTTATGAATCCATAACTGCAATACAGAATGCCAGCCAAAGAGAACAACTGAATGAATAGAGAGGCTTCCACTATGAATGCTTTAGGATGGGATTTCTCATATCAAGCAAGCATTGGCCTGGATAACCTACAATATCCCTTCTGACTCTGTGACTTACTATTCTAGCAATGCAATGAAATATAGTGCAATTTTACTATTTTCAAGAAATGAAAAGGGGAAAAAAATACAAGGAAGAAAGTAATCAAGCTCCTGCTCCCATGGCAATTGACAGTGATGGTGTAACAATGAAAACAGTCTTTTTCAAGGGCCAATTTGACATTTTTCCTTTGTTATTCTCCTATTCACCCTCAACAGGAAGTGATAAAATACCCTTTATGAACTGAATTTAGTTGACTGCACATTGTAGAGAAGGACCTGGCTATATTAAGTACAGTCAGCCCACCACATTTGCTGTGGTTAGGAGCACAGTACTCCTGCGAAAGGGAAAAACCACAAATAATTCTACTCCCACCCCCAAAGAAAACCTATTTAACACACACACAAAGAGTACAATTCAAAGCCTTCAGCTTCACATTACAATTCAAGGATTTAACCCAGCACAGATGCCTTCTTTCCAAGGCAGCAGTGGGCCTCTGATGGGGCTTGTCACTGCCTCTGTTGCTGCCCTACACCATTTTCAATAAGGACTTACAAGCCTCTTCAGTCTCACAAGATTTACAGTCCCTATTAAAAATGGCAGAGGCAACAGCAAATAATCTGTGAATAGTCAAACCCACAAATGTCAAACCCACAAATGTGGAGGGCTGACTGTACTGCATGCAGCCTTCATTTTAATCCCACTTCCTGCTAAAAGCGTTGCCACCACAGTGCTTGAGGGATGGGATCCTAAAACAATCTTATATATCTGAATGCAATGTTTTAGCAATTTCCATTCATTTTGATACCTAACCTGTAATACATATTACTTGTGTTAGGAAAGAACATTATTTTAAATTCACTGGGTAATGTCTCCATAAGAGCATTCTGTTGCCTGCTTCTGTCAATGCATAGGGCCAGCCCTATCATTAGACAGAGTGAGGTGGAAACCTTGGATAGCAAATTATAAGTTTCATAAAAGAGTAGCAAATGCTATTTGTTCTTTTACTGCTAAGTATGGGAAGAATGCTTGCAAGATTGGGGGTAGGAGTGCTAATGTGCCCAAATATCTTATTTGGCCTTAAATACTGTAATCTGTAATCAAGGAGGTGGAAGAAGTTGCTCCTCTGCTTCAGGCATCAAAATAACATAGGCTATCTTTGATTTTGTACCACACAATGTAGCTTCCTTGATGCTACTTTTAAGCACCAGCATAAGGCCTGTGGCCACCACTACCGCCCCTAGAGGTGGTGGTTGAAATCCAGATATCTGCATGAGTAATTTTGCATTCCTGGTCTAGATTTTAATTTTCCATTTCTGAGCAGCAGCCCAGAGGGATAGTTCAAAAGCACTTTGTTGTGATAAAGATTGGGTGTTTGCTGTTCCAAGAAACAAGTTAGAAATCCTTCAGACCCATGCTACACATAGCTTTCTGGATAGTGTCCATCATCATTTCCTGTTCTACATCTATCGTTCTGTGGACTCACATAACAGCGACATCCCAATCTGTTGCACAGCTTTTGAAATCTGAGTCAAACCATTTTGCCTCCTGCTTCAGATTCTGTTCTGTAACTCACTTCCTATTAAGATTCAAACTATCAGTAACACGTGGAACATTCATGCTGTTGAACTGACAATTATATTATTCATCTCATTTTTGTCTTATTTTACACACTGCAATATTGTTGAGAGCTTCACTGAAACAGATCCAGTTTTATGTATTTGCAATGCATCTATCTTCAACATTTTCTGCTTCCAGGAAACCTTTATTATTCACTATTAATTCTGTATCAGTGAATGCCAAAATGCAGTCAGGTAAATGGGTCAGAATGAATCTTGAGGCCTTGGTTTTCTCAACCATATCTCAAGCTGTTATATGAGGGGGGGAATTCAGGCGTACATGTCTGGTGTGTGCTAAGAGGAAACTAAAAGTGTTTTACAAATATTGACCTGACCCTGCTTGTGTACCATAACTCATGACATAACTCTTTTATGAAACATTATCTTATAAGAATAAAAATTATAGCAACAATTCACCTTCCACATGTCTTCCAATTGTCCCAATTTAGCAAGAACAGTCCCATTTAATCCTCTATTTTCCTGCTTCCTCATCTGCTTTTAAAATGTCCTTGTTTCTCTTTACACCTCCCACTTTTCTTTTTTGTTCTCAACTTACTTCAGTTCTTGCAAACTGAATTCAAAGTGCAAAAGTAGTTTGCTCTCAACTAACTGAGCAGAAAGAGAAGAGGGTACAAAACCTTGCTTTTCTCAGTAGCCTTAGGCAAAAGCCAGCTGCTGCAGCTGCTCCTAGATTGTATATTCCTCCTCATTAATAACTTTTTATGTCTTGACCGTACTCTGTTGTTACTTGGTACACATGTCTTGGTTGTCATCAGTGAAATATTGGAAGGCCTATGAAGGGCCACATGTTTCCCACTATTGGTGAAGACTGGAGGGGGTAACTGCAGGTGAATCCCCTTTTTAGATATTGTGTTTTAAAAAACTGTAATTTGAAGGTGTCTATGTCAAAGTCCCCCAGGGGTGTATGAAGCCCATGGGCTGCAAGATTCCCACCCTGATTCAAACAGTAACAAAAACATACATCTAAGGAAGAAGGCTCAAGACTATGCAAGCTCATGCTACCAGCTTCTTTCTTTCAGTTAGGGCCAATGCAAACAGCTCGTAAGGGGTAGCTCTGTGCCACCCCTGGGAGTGGCAGATTGGGGCCGCAGCAGCCACACGTCACGGCCCCAATCCTCCTTTTTGCCACCCCAAAAAGAGCAGCCAAATGCAGCTCCTTTTGGGAGCGGCAGAAAGCCACCCTAAGAGCTGCTGCTGCAGCTCTTTTGTACGCCTCTGGTGCAGCATGTGTACACACTGGGCAACAGGGCACCTTGATGCTGTGTGCTGTGTGATGAGGTGTGTGGCATTGGAGCAGAGTCAGGGTGGCATCAGGGCAGCCGGAGTGCGGTCGCTCCTCCCCAACTTCACGCCCAGGCTGGCCTAAAGTGCTGGTCTGGATCCCCCCTTAGTCTCAAAGGTGCTACAAGATTCCTTTGCATATAAATGCCTTATTAAGAGTGGTTATTCACATTGAAAGACATCCTAGCAATGGTAAATAAATTAACAAAGGCTAGCTTTGGGGAGGTTGGCACACACTACAACTACTCAGATGAGTGGAAGGCCACTGCTGGCCATCCAACCATTGGAGTGAAACTCTCTCCTTAATCAGTGTACATGCTGCCTTGGCATGATGGAATCTGGAGTCCAATGTCATCTTTCTAGCACATATCAGAAATATTGTCCAGAAAAGAGCAAGTAGATATATACAAGAAATATGAAAGTCATCTTCACTTGATTAGCTCAGCAGGAGGGAGAAGGTAGGATGGAGTTTTGCCCTACAAGCTTGGTTGGG
>CM034706.1:247601145-247611879 GCA_020142125.1 Phrynosoma platyrhinos | reverse complement strand
GACTAATAAACTTGATGATTTTATATATAAAATCAAGTTTATTTGTCTTTGGCACAACGTCCATTACACACACACACACACACACACACATATATTGGAATGCCTCCTCCTGGACCAAGGGTTGAAATGGAGGACGTGCCCTAGAAAAGGAGGGCGACTGGTCACCCTGCTGCTTCTTCATCATCATCATCATGATCATCATCTCAAAGTCTGACTCTATTTATTTACTTGTGTGTGTGTGTATCTTTGCCTTCAAGTCATTTCCGACTTATGGCGACTCTAAGGACCTTATCCCACGGGGCCAAAAGCAGCAAGAATCGGCTAAGAATCAGGCGCTATAGCGCTATAGTTTTCCGGGTGATCCCACGACGTCGCTCAGAATACAACAAGAAACCGCTCGGAATGCAGCATCATTCGGGTTCTTTTGTATTCCTGTTTTCATCGGGCATTGCAATAGCGCTAGCTTATCCATAGCGCTATTATAGCGCTAGCGCCATATTATACTAGCGCTATAGTACTGCAATGATGCTCATACGGTTTCTTGCCACTTTTGAGAGCAGCGTGGGATAAGGTCCATAGGCTTATCTTGGGGTTTCCTTGGCAAGTTTTCTTCAGAGGGGTTTTCACCTGGCCATCCTCTGAGGCTGAGTCCTAGTCCAGCACTCAAACCACTACATCTCGCAGGATCTCATAATTACTTACATAATTACCAAATTACTTCAGGGGGTGGAAGTATTTGGATCCAGACTCACAAGCACAGTGGAGTCTGGGATCTGAGGCAGGGTGGCCAGATGTCTTCACTACAAAGGAGGACAAGGCACCATCAAATGGAGGACATAAAAAGTAGGACCTGACCAAAGAAAAGTTCAAAAAAATACTCATAGGACCTTATCCCACGGGGCCAAAAGCAGCAAGAATCGGCTAAGAATCAGGCGCTATAGCGCTATAGTTTTCCGGGTGATCCCACGACGTCGCTCAGAATACAACAAGAAACCGCTCGGAATGCAGCATCATTCGGGTTCTTTTGTATTCCTGTTTTCATCGGGCATTGCAATAGCGCTAGCTTATCCATAGCGCTATTATAGCGCTAGCGCCATATTATACTAGCGCTATAGTACTGCAATGATGCTCATACGGTTTCTTGCCACTTTTGAGAGCAGCGTGGGATAAGGTCCATAGAACTGTAGCTTTCTGCTTCTTAGTGATGCTCAAAATGGAGAACATTTTGGAATGCTTCCTCCTGGACAGAAGGTTGAAATGGAGGACATGTCCTGGAAAAGGAGGAAGTCTGGTCATCCTATCCCAGCTGTGCTGCACCCTTGAAAGTCCCCTCAAGACTGAAAGTCTGGGTAACTGATGCATCACGTCCACACTGAAGACATAAAGCAGTTTGATACTGCTTTAACTGTCATGGCGCCACCCTGTTGTTGTTGTTGTTGTTGTTGTTGTGTGCCTTCAAGTCCTTTCCGCCTCCATAATAGTTTGAGTGTTGGACTTCAACTCTGGAGACCAGGGTTCGAATGCTGGCTTGGCCATGGAAACCCACTGGGTGACCTTGGGCAAGTCACACTCTCTCAGCCTCAGAGGATGGCAATGGCAAAGGCAAACCAGCTCTGAACAAAACTTGTCAAGGAAACTCCATGATAGGTCTGCCATAGCTTGGAAATGACTTGAAAGCACAAAACAACTCCCAGACACACACACACACAAACAACTCCTGGAAAGTATAATGGTTGGGGGGTTCTAACCATTTCCCTTCACCTCTTTCTCTATCTACCTATCTACCCACCTACCTACCTGTTTGCCCTGTTACATATACATAAGTCAGAAACGCAGTTGAAGGCACACAGCAACAACAACAAAAAGCAAACAAATCCTGGGGGTTTTTTGGCAAGATTTCTTCAATGAGGGTTTGCTATTGCCATCCTCTGAGGCTGAGAGTATGTGACATGCCTAAAGTACTCAGTGAGTTTCATGGCCATATTATGGTTAAAGACAGAGACACAAGCACACATGGGGTTTTGTTACAAGAACTGCCTGGTGGCAAGAGCAAAAGGTTCTCTCCTGTTGCCCCAAGCAAATAGTATAGGTTGTTGTTGTTGTTGCATGCCTTCAAGTCCCTTCTGATTTATAACAACTCTAAGGTGAACCTGTCATAGAGTTCTTGTTCTTGTCAAGTTTATTCAGATGGGGTTTGCCTTGCCATCCTCTGAGGCTGAGAGTGTGTGACTAGCCCAAGGTCACCCAGTGGGTTTCAGTGCTAGGAGGATTTAGAAAATCAATATTTTTCATAGCTTATGAAATCTCTCAAAGTTGCACTGTCTATGCACACAGGAGGGAGGGGTATAATTTTCTTAGCTAATCTTTGTTGCTGTCACAATGTAAGTGTGAAATATCCTTACAAGAGTCACAAGCAGCTGCTGATGTTTTCTTTTCAACCCAGCCACACTCAACAGCTTAAAAATGAAGTTCAGAGGATTCTCTGGCAGACACTGAGTCTGTCTGAGATCTAAGACTCATGCTAGCCAGCATTTGATAGAAAAAAAATAAATGCATCCCTCTCTTCCCAAAGTTGTTTTCAAGGACTGCCTAAGAGGAGAGGGGATTTTAGGCAAGCTATATAAACCATCTTGTATTCCTGGGAACTTTGGCTCCCAAGTTCTAATCCTTGGCTTTTCCACTGACCTGTGCAAATTCGGGCACTTCTGTGTACTTTGGCTTTCCCCTTTTGTAGAAAGGCCAGGATAATGCTCCAGAAGAATTTTTACTAACCACTTAATTAGGTAGCATGTACAAAGGCAGAGATTTGCATTAACAATTGCTACTTTGCAATTTGCCATCAGGTCTTCTGTGGGTGAATGGAAGTGACAAATCTAAACACATCCATTTGGAAAATATTAAGTGATATACCTTCAATAGTCTTGAAATCCTTACTGCCAAAAGAATATTGAAGACACCTCAATATTCTTATATCGCTATGAATTGATGTGTTCTAATTTGAAAAGGCTCCTTAGTTCAAGATACAACAGAGGCTTTCCATGCTCAAGTCCCTGACTAACTTCCCATTTAAAATATGTCTCGTACAGTTGAAAAACAACTGTACCTGATACATTATGGCTAGGATTTAAACTGGGGTAGTATTACTGTGGTCCTCTAGATATTTTTGTATTGCAACTCCCAGCAGCCCTGCCAGCACAGCCAGTGAGGAGGGATGCTGGTAGTTGCAGTTCAACAGCATCTGGAGGGCTATATAATTCCCAACCTATTATAAACTATAGAAGATACCAGTATATTAAAACACTCTGGCTTGCTTTAATATGCTGGATCTGAAAGTCCCTCTCCACTGAAGGTTCAAAAGAGACACGGATATGCAGAAATTTGCACAAACCATATACCCACCATAATTTATAATGGGATGGGATTTATGAAAATATTAGGAGGGGGCTTGGGGCTTGCAGGGGTTAATGGAAGTCCTAAGAGCTACACTGGGCACCTCCTCACCAAGTCGTATTTGGCCTGAGGGCCACATGATTCCAACTTCTAAATGACCGTTGCTGGGGATAATAATAATAATAATATAATAATATTTATTTGATACCCCGCCCCTCTGAGCGCAATCGAGGCAGCTGTCTTTCCTGAGTAGAAAGAGGTAACCCTTTTCCTCCTTGTGCAATCATTTTTCCCAAGATGTGCAAGGACTTCTGGATGGTGCCTGGCTGCAACCCAATATCCTCCCCTGACACACATACACAAACACACTTAACCAACACTGACTGGCAGGGAGGGCTCCTGTGCACCATCACCCTTTCTGGTATATTACGGTATGACTTGATAAGCTGCACCTGAGAGAGTACTTAATTTCATGATTTCCTGCCACCACCACTGCCTTTGCCCAGGAGTGTAAACTAGACTGTATTGGTCCTGTTGGTTTCTTCCAGGGAAACAGTACCAGCTCTGTTTACCAAGCAGGATAAGAGGAGCCCATAGCAATGCCTTTGACTCAAAGGACTTGTGCCTGTTTGCCAAAACCACACCAAGCACAGGGAGTACTTTATCCACTCCTTTGGCACACAGTCTTTGCTGCCAGCCACTTGGGAGTTTCCTTTGCTGCCTTAATTAAGAAAGTTGTACAGTGGTGGAATTGCCAGTGACCCAGTTCCCAGCGGCTCTCACTTTGTCCCCTTTTGTTAAGCGGGTGGGCAGGAAGAGCCTGGCAGCTGGAAATTGACAGGCACAAAGGAACAGTTATTCTCACTTTCACTGCTGGCTGGAATTTAGGATTGTTAATTGCTCTTCCTGGCCAGAGGGTTGTCTGTGAGCAACAGGGAAACATTCCTGTTCAAGGAACTAAGAACATCCGACGTAAGCAACCTGTGCCAATCCCAGCAAACTTGGAGGAAGCAATCTGTGATAAGAGCTATAAGATAATAATGTTCCGTGTATCAGTCTCCTTGCTCTTTTCTGGACAATATGTTTGGCATGATGTTGGATTCCAGCTTTCATCATGCCTAGCTAGCATGTACAATGCTCAGGGATTATGACCCAATCAGTTCGGAGATTATGAGAGTTTCATTGCAGCCCAACATCTATATGGCCAGCATTTCCCTATTACCCATCTAAGCACTTACAGTGGGTGCTTACCTCCCCATAACTTTGTTGTTGTCATGTGCCTTCAAGTCATATCTTACTTACGGTGACCCTAAGGCAGTGAACCTATCATGGGGTTTTCTTGGAAAGTTTCTTTGGGGAAGCAATAGCAGCTTAATTTATATACTGCTTCATACTGTGCTATGCAGTCTCTAAGCGGTTTACAACTGTAACCTAATTGCCCCCAACAAGCTGGGTACTCATTTTAGCAACTTTGGATGTAGGATCCAAAGCATCTGGAAGCACATACATTCTGCAGCCACCCAACCCAGTCTCTACCAAGAGTGAGGAGCATGTGGCCTTCCAAATGTATACGCTCCAACATTTCAGAGATGCAAACCAGGGCATGTGTGACTGTAGCAACAATAGATGGTGGTCAAGACAGAAAAAGCTATTAATGAGGAAGAATATAAAAAAGTTAGGAGAGGCTGCAGCAGTTTGCTTTTGCCTGAGGCTATTGAAAAGGGCAAAATTCTGCACCCTCTTCTCCTTTCTTCCTTGCTGAGTTGAATACAAACTACTTTTGTACTTTGAACTCAGTCTGCAACAGTTGAAATAAGCTGAGGACAAAGGGGGAAAGTGAGAGAGAAAAAGAGAAACTAGGACATTTTAAAAGCAGCTGGAAACATGGAATAATAGATGATTAATTGGGACTGTCTGTCAAATCAGGACAGTTGGCAGGTGTGGATCATATATGCAATATGATCTCTGTACAATAGGAGCCATGGACAGCCAGCAACATGTACATTTCTTTTACAGTTCTTTTTATGGGAATGAGTGTTCTGTGTCTGCTTGGCATTATGGTATACTGGAAGAGACAAAATAATTTTCTTTGTCTTACTAATGTTGATGGTTTCTTATGTTTTTTATTGAGCTACTGATATTTTTTTCCTGCTCCTCATAAACTGTCAAAGTCAAAGAGGTTCCATACAGTTTAGCTACTCCTTATAATTCAAATTGTAATTAGTTTCTGAATAATAACTTGTGCTTTCACTATATCAAATAAGATAATTTTGTGTTAAACCAAGTTATACATAATTTGTTTTACATTCCTAAAGGAACAAATTGACTTCTAATCTGTTGTTGTTGTTCTTGTTGTGTGCCTTCAAATCATTTCTGACTTATGGAGACCCTATCATGGGGTTTTCTTGGCAAGATTTGTTCATAGGAGATTTGTCATTGCCTTCCCCTGGGGCTGAGAGCATATGACCTGTCTAAGGTCACCCAGTGGATTTCGTGGCCAACACTCAAACCACTGCACCACATTGGCTCTCTTTTGGTTTTTCCAAAAATCTCTATCCCCTGAAAAATAGGGAAGAGAGTCCCCCCACCCCACCTATGCTGAATAGCTTCAGCATTTTTTATATATTTTACATCTCTCATCATGCTTCATTATCATCTTAACCACTTTCTCTGTCATACATCCTTGACATATTCTTTGGCTACACAGAATAAATCCTGGTGATTGTTTGATGAAGAAGAGAAGGAGACAAAAAACTTCAGTTTGTATGTCATAAGCACACACAAAAAAATCAGTTTTATGGTGGCACAGTAATATTACTCTTTTGTTATAAGCAAGTGGTAGGGAAAGCAGTGACAAAAGCAGATGAAATACTCTGGCTCCTGGGCCTTATTATCCATTAAACATCCTTTTCACTCAGCTAATTATGTGTTCACTTCAGTGATCCAACAGAAAGGAAAATTACTGAAATACCTCAGCCAAACTGCATATTGAAGTGCTCAGTCATTCACGTTTCCTGAATGGCGGTTCCCTCCAAATCTCTCTTTCTTGGAAAACAAAATCCCCATGAGAGGCAGAAATAAAACATGATGGCTGTACTTACCTATTAGCATCCTGGTGTCTGGGTAAATCAATTATTTCAAGAGACTTTTGCCAAGATGCCATCTACCTGTCCCCACCCCCATAATTTTATCAGCATTTCCAAAGCCAGCCTGTTTTAAAAATCATATTTACTACTTACTTAATGCCATTTTTATTCTGTCTTTCCATTAAAAATATTCCAGTGATACATGACTTAAAAAAAACTTTTAAAATATCCCATAAAATGCCAAATCTTTCTTGAAAAAAATATATAAATCACACCTCTATCTCCCCACTCTCCAAAAGTTGATTGCAAAATTATAAATGCACAATATGGTTAAAAACAGCACAGAATCTGCTAAAATGCTGCAAAGAATAATTAGTCAACTGAAGATACAGGAGTTTAAAATGTCTAACAAAACAGAATGGTTTTAACCGGCTGCTGAAGAGAATACAATATCTGTATTAGGCATATCTTCCTTGAGATGATATTATAAAGTCAGAATTCAACCATGGAAAAGGCCCTCTCTTTTGTATATGCTTAAAATGCTTCTTCTAAACATGGAAGATGGAGAAGGGCCTAACCAGTCTTATTTTGGTGTTCTAAATAGAGTTAAAGTAAATATGAAAAGAGGGACTGGGACAAATATACTCAATCTGCTTCACCTCCCTGTTGGCCTTCTTCATCTGCAGAGAGCACCTTTTTGAAATATACAACCTCTTCTGTCCATGGAGTTTCTCCTTAATTTTGGAACTTTCCAGCATTGCAATACTACTTGAATTGCCATGGTTCTGTCCAATGGAATTCAGCGATTTCTAGTTTCATGAGGTATTTGGAATGCTCTGTCAGAGAGCTGTGGTCCCTCCTGCAATCTACAAACCCCAGAATTCATGTAATGCAGCCATGGCAATTAAAATGAACTCAAAATGCTGTAATAGTGTAATGTGAAAAGTCCCCTTGTCTTCCTGGGTAATTGACGTATAATTTTACTAACAGAAAACATATCTGGCCATTTAAAAAAAAATTCAAGGAGTCCTTCTCTTGTGCAAAAAGTCGTGTCTCACAACCCCTGAAACAAGGACAGCCATATGTCCAATTTTGTAACCTCTGTTTAATGGTTATTGAGGGTGAGGGGAGAGCTAAGAGCATCCTTCCAGATGTTACTGGACTGCAAATCAGAGCATTCCTTACCAACAGCTATATGAGTTAGGGCTGATGGGAACTGAAATCCAATAATATCTGGAAATTGATACTTTGATCCTTAAGAATAAAGCCCACTTCCCGTTCAAAGCTATGGCACCCTAAGAAGAGAAGTGTTGTCATGATCCTATGATTCTCATAGGGATCTGACAACAAAATGTGATGAATGTAAGGGGGAAGTCAAAATGTGATGGATGTAATGGGAAAATCAAAGCAAATGTGAACTGGAGGGAGTGTTGTTTAACCTGGGAAAATTCATAATTGATTCTACCAGTTATGGAGTAGTTTGTGTGTCGTAGAAACCAGAATAAATGCAATAGTTAATTTTCACTAAAATGCTGTCCTGGTTCTTCGAGTCTCTAACTTCCAATCATGACAAGTGCCATGGCTGGGGAGCTGCCCATCAGCAGTCAGCACCTGGACAGCACTTGGCACACTGGTCAACTGTTCACAGGGCAACTCAGTAGATATGTGAATATGCATATTTATTTATTTATTTATTTATTTATTGTTCCCAAGACAGCTTACAACATAAATTTAAGCAAAGTACAGCTAAAAATCTCATAATAATAATTTTAAAAGTTTTTAAATAAATTAAACAAGTTGTCCCGTTAAAATTGAGCCAGTGTGGCATAGAGGTTTCAATGGTGGACTACAACACTGGAGACCAGGGTTTGATTCCCAGCTCAGCCATGAAACCCACTGGGCGATCTTGGGCAAGTCCCATACTCTCAGCCTCAGGCGAAGGCAATGGCAAACCACCTCTGAACAAGAAAACCTCATGGTAGAGCCTTAGAGACACCATAAGCCAGAAATGACTTGAAGGCACACAATAACAACAACAACAACCTATTAAAATACCACTAAATAAAACAATAAGCAATTGGAAAATGTAACAATAAGGACAAAAATACAGAACACACATACTATGAAAAGACCCTTTTATACAACCACTCAGTTGCCAAATACCTATGTATACATATATATATATATATATATATATATATATATATATATATATATAGGATTTTCCCTGCTTGCAGAAAGTGAGCAGAAAAGAATTCCACAGTCTGGGAGCAGCCACCAAGAAGGCCTACTCACAGGTCCACACCAAACAGGTGTGTGACAATAGAGGGGCCAAGAGAAACCCTGCAATGTACTGCTGTTTGCAGTATAGCAATTATATCTAAATTAGCACATAAATTAGCACGTGCAAATCCATGTAAATGAAATGTTTTCCCTCCTTTTTTGGCAACACAAAAGAGCAATCATAGCAATGACTTCATAACAGGAGTCACTCTAGCAAGCAGCCATACATTATTATCACAAGAAAGGCCAGGATGGCGCCATCCATGCTCTGCTTTCTGTGAGAGGTAAAAATACTTTTGTGCCATTGGGCTCCTTAAACTGCTGAGGGTTGGGCTTTTAAATGCTGTGCAAGTCAGATCAAGGTTTGTATATAGGTCTTAATAGATTTTTAAAAATTTAATATGTAATTGTTTTAACTTTTAAATTTATTATTTTTTAAAAAAATACATTTATACTTTATTAATGCTTTTGTATTGTTTTAAAATGGTACTGTTTTAAATTTGCTGTTGGCCACCTTGAGTCCCTATACTGGGAGAAAGGTGAGATATAAATAAATAAAATCATTGTTGTAGTTCTTGCTGTTGTTATAATTATTTATTTCATTTGTATGCTGACTTTCTCCCACAGTGGAACCCAAAGCTGCTCCTGGAAAGAGTCAGCTAAAAAAAAAAATCATCACAATATAATTTTCAAAACAATTCAAATCAACAATAAAAATGATTTTATTTTTATTTACATAAAATAGCGTACACATTTCATTGACATATCAGCACACATCAACATAACATAAAATAATCATTACTTTGTACATTACTTTGTACATCTACATTGTTGGTTATATTGACTTCCCCTCCAGTTTTGTCAGTGATTACAGTACCATTTTGTTCCTCCTTAACACTCTTCTCTGTGATGTTCTATTTACATAAATAATTTTTCAGTTTATTTTAACACTTTTACTTATTTATTGAACAACATAATTGAATACGAATTAATAGACCAGTGAAATAGTAACAAAGGCAGAATAAGAGCAAGAGGAGTTTTAAAGAAAAATAACTAGACAATAAGAGACATACAAAAGTTTTAAAAGATAAATAAAACATCTCAATACAATGCTCCCCTGTTTACACATTAAAAGCCTGCATAAATGAAGAGGTCTTTGCCTGCTGGTGAAAGGAAAGCAGGGAAGGAGTCAGCCTCACCTTCCGCAGAAGGGAGTTCCAGAAGATGGGAGCAGCCACTGAGAAGGTGCTTTCTCCTGTCATCACCAAGCAAATCTTTGATGAATAGCAGCGAGACAAGAGAAAGCCTTTCTCTTTAGATCTTTGGACTCTGGCAGGTTTGTGTGGGGAGATACATCTTTCAGAAAGTTTGGGCCTAAGCCCTCTAGGGCTTTATAGGTCATGACCAGCCCTTTGAATTGTGCTTGGAAACAAACCAGTAGCCAGTAAAGCTGTTTTAACAAGAGAGTTATATGTTCCCTACAACTACCCAGGGTGAGCATTCTGGCCACAGCATTTTGGACCCAATGAAGTTTCCAAACAGTTTCCAAAAGCAGTCCCACATAGGGTGTGTTACAGTAATCTAAACAGGATGGAATCAAGGCATACATCACTGTGGCTAAATCTGACATTTTGAGGAAGAAGCACAGCTGGTGCACAATTTTTAGATGTGTACTCCTGGCCACTGCTGAAATCAGGGCATCCAGGCTCAGATTTCAGTCCAGGAGAACACCTAAGCTGTGAGCCTAAGATTTCAGAGGGAGTACAGTTGTCCTCCCTCCACATTTGCAGTTCTGACTTTTGAGGATTTGATTATTTGCGTTTTTAATTAATATGTTATCTCTAGGAATCTCTAGGGATGCAGTGGCTCAAATGGTTAAGATGCTGATTCTGTTGATTGCAAGATCCGCAGGTTGGCAGTTCGAAGTCCAGGTGCTGCATGATGGGGTGAGCTCCCATCACTAGTCCCAGCATCT
>CM034706.1:247583138-247601045 GCA_020142125.1 Phrynosoma platyrhinos | reverse complement strand
AGGTAAACAGCGTTCTGTGCAATCATGCTGGCCACAGGATCACAGAGTCGTCCTCTGACAATGCTGGCTCTTCGGCTTAGTAACAGAGATGAGCACTGCCCCCAATGGCCGGACACGACTTCACAACCTTTGCCTTTTAGGAATCTCTAGGTCCTCCAAAGGAACTCTTCCAGAAGTTGACCATAGAGTTGTGCTGGAGAACATAGAGGTTCTTAGAGAAAACACTTCTCTAGGCATTTGTAGGTCCTGCAGCATGATTCTATGATCAACTTCTGGCAGATGTTAACCACAGAGTTGCACTAGAGGACCTGGTGTATTTATATCCTGCCTTTAGCTAAGGCTATCAAGGCGGCTTACAATTTAAAAATACAATCCCATACAATACAAAAGACATATCACCCCCCCCCTTAAAATATATATTAAATCCATAACAACATTAAAATTTAACTTAAAATGAGATGTTCTCTCATGGAGATGTTCTCTCAGGTAAAAAGAATAGGGTTGTTGTTTTTTTTATTTGCAGTCCTTCCATATTCACAGGGTTCCTTCACCCCTAATCCAGGGAATGTGGAGGCACCACTGTATTTTGGAATTCCTATTCTCTGGTCTGCCTTTTGACAGACCAGAAACATCTCTGTCTTGTCTAGATTAATTTTCAGTTTGTTTGCCCTCATCCAGTCCATTACAGCAAAAGACATTGAGGAAGATATATTGTGAGATTAATTGCTTTCTGACATCCTTGTATAAGGCTTTAACAAAGAGAGGGAGGACTTCCAGTAATATACATGGTCATATTTTGTACTTGCAAAAAGCACATTTGTTCAATAGTTTGAAGATGGCAGATCAATGTGCTAAATTGCTTTGCCAAGATTCCAACATCATTTTCTCAGACTGCTGTAATTTATTAGTGTTTTTTTCCCCAGTTTAATAGCATCTAGTCTCTGTCACTTTTGTAACAAAAATAGATGGAAGAGATTCAGCTCCCCCCCAACAACCCACTCAATCATAAATTTATCCACTCAATATGATAATAAAAAAAACAAATGAAATAGAGAGATAACAGGATTCTAGTGTTTCAGGAATCTGCCTATTTGAACAAATATCTGGGAGCAGGTATTTAGAGATATCTTTTTTTCTTCTCACCTTCTGTGAAAATAATGACACTAAAATCTGTTAAATTAGATTATTTATATTCACAACTGCTCTTAACTTTTCAAAATCCTCAGCTATGCCTATTGAATGATGGACATAGGGTGCTCTTGATAGAAAACTGCAAGTAAAACTGCAGGAAGGGTTAGATTGGCAGATGACACAGTAGGTTTCAAGAAGTAGAAAAGATTTGTGAAGGAGTTTTTTAAAGTAAGGCCTAGGACAGTCTGTAATTTTTTTATTAGCAGGGTTTCAGCCAGTCTATATGAATGATTAACCATATAATATAAACTGCCTTAGATGGACTTGTATTACTGGTACCTGTAGCCTAATGCTGTGAAAGCTAAATTGTATATCTCTTCAAATTCTTAGCCAAAGATATTTTTTCTGGGTCCTGACACCTTTTTAACTGGAAATGCAGAAGGCTAAAACAGTACACACTGTTAAAAGCAAGGTAGTATCAGATGGCATCCTGTTTGTGACAGATGCAAGTATTAATTGCCTTACACCTGTGAATCAAACTTTTGCACCATTGCACAATGGAGGTATTCATGTTTTAGGCATAGAAATGGCCTACATGCTATGCTGTTGCTCATTGGTGCGCATGGTGCATTGAGCAGGGACATGCATCACACATGCACAACTATGTTCAATGTGTAATTAGTTGTGCATCATCACTTTTCACTAACAAGGGGGCATTACACAATTTTCTTCTTTCCATATACAGATTCTAACTGGACTTGTATGTGAATTTTAGTTCAGCACTGTCAGCAGAACAGCATCCTCCATTGGCACTAAGGCCAGTGGGCTAGTTTTAAGGAGTGCCGGATAGGGATAGCTAGTGTGTTGTATACAGCTCTGGCATCCAACAGAGGGGAGCAACTAGGGAACTGAGTTGGAAGGTTTGGGTGCCCCCAACTTGTGCCTCCAAGGCAGTTGCCTCACTCTTCCTAATGGTAGAGTTGGCCCTGACCAGTACAGTACCTTAAGTGCTGTGAAGTTTATTTGGCACTGTTTGTACATGTTTTTATTGCAAGGTAAATATATTAAGATGTTTTATAGGTATGTTAATGGAGAGATGAAATAAGGCGTGAGAGCAGCCTGGGATGAGTAAGTAAAGTAAAATGATGGAGCATGCTGGGTGCTGGATGGCTGGGGGAGAGAAGGAAGGTGATATTTGAAATGGAAACTTTAATGACAGGAGATTTTTAGTACTGTGAGTAAAAGGTACAGGAGGCAGGAATTATACAGATAAGATTTATTGAGACTTAAGTTGCAAGGCATAGCAAACTCTAACTTCAACTTTAAATTCAATACTAACTTTTATGAATCCATGCTTTATGACAACTGGTATATTTTTCATACTGTTTTATCTGTTTGTTGTGTGCCTTCAAGTCATTTCTGACTTCTGGTGACCCTAAGGCAAATCCATCATGGAGTTTCTTGACAAGTTTTATTCAGAGGAGGTTTGACTTTGTCTTCCCCTGAGGCTGAGTATGAGCTGCCCAAGGTCACCCAGTGGTTTTTCATGGCTGAGTAGGGATTCAAACCCTGTTCTCCAGAGTCCTAGTCAAACGCTAAAATATCATGCTGGCTATCAGTCTGTAAATGTTGTTTTCTCAGCCTGATTATCTGGTGAATCTATATGGGACATAGATATAATTACAATCAATGGAAGGAATATTTGGAGTGGTGGGTGCAGTGGATTGCCAGAGAGAGGTGGAATTACAAGCAGAGAAAGTGAAATCCATAGCTACAAAGTAGTTAAGAACTCATTGCAGGATTAAGCTTTCAAATCTACCTAGATATTTGCAGAATGTAGGTACCAGGGAAAGCGGAACAATTTATGAACCAGATTTTGAACTAGTATGATGGGTGGTATGAGATCCAGCATGGCATAATGGTTTTAGAGTTGGAGTACAACTCTGGAGACCAGGGTTTGATTCCCAGCTCAGCCATGAAATCCACAGGGTGACCTTGGGCAAGTCACATGCTCTCAGCTACAGGGGAAGGCAATGGCAAACCTCCTGTGAACAAATCTTGCCAAGAAAACCCTATGATAAGGTCACCTTAGGGTCATCATAAGTCAGAAATGACTTAAAGGCACACATCAACAGCAAATGAAAAAAAAAATAAACCTCTTTGAAAAGTGTTCCTAGGTATGAGTCTAAGTGGGAGATACGACATTATGTAATATATAATATTATATGATTGTTCTGGTCTCTGAGGGAGAGAAGAACAGCCAGGAACAGCTCCACCATGCCTTTGTACCATCAGCTGGTGAAAGTCCCTTCCTCCATATTCTAATTGCCATTGCTCTGGTTGCTGAGGGAGAAGATGATATAGGAGGGTTGCAGACTGCCAGAAATAGTGCAAATTGAGTCCACTTTTAGGGTTAGGGTTAGGGTTAGGGAATCATGGGAACTGTTTTTTATTGTGGCACCAGAACTCTCTGACAGAGAAGGCTCAATGTCTCAGGGGGGGGAAAAACAATTCCCATGATTCCCTAGCACTAACCCTAACCCTAAAAGTGGACTCAATTTGCACTATTTCTGGCAGTCTGCAACCCCCCATAGATAGCTAGACAGATGCACATAGCTTAGGACTTCAGGGAGTCTTAATTCAGCCATAGGCAATAGAGTGAGAACCAACCTATCAGTAATTCTTGAAACAAAGTAGGTGGAAACCATTACGGCAAGAGCAGCTGGTTCCAACTTCCATCTTTACAGTCCTATTTTAAGTACAGCAAGGATCCAGTATCCTCAGGTTTGTTCAGCTGGGCTGACACATTGACAGTTTAATTCCTGGGATCTAAAACTATGCATGACTGCAACCAGAAGCCTTATTTCGAAAGAAGAGCTTTATTCATGTAACTGGAACCAGTAAATCAACCTCCATCTTTCGTTAGGATTCCATACCATTTTTTTGAGCTATGCAAATCATCTTTGACCTTTGGAGAAGACACATATTGTGGACTCATTGACCCAAAGCTGATTCTGTTAGCTGCAAGCACAACTGTGACATTGTTATATAAAGGTTTTATCCATTTAGTCTTAGTTTTGTTATCCTGTTTTAACATAATGCACCGCAGGGGTTCTCAAGATCTGAGCTAGCGATGGGTAAAATATAGAGTGGGGTAATAACTGGCTTTCACTGAAATCAGTGGAGGGCAAAAGTGTCCTTCTGGGAATGGGCACATGTCCAAATTGGCTGAGCTATTTTTAGGTGAAAAGAAAAAACACACAAATCCATTTCATCTACATCTATATTCCCTAACAACGAGAGTGAAGAATCCATCTGATTTAGAGGCAGTTATAGCTCCTAAAGGCTTCCTTCTTTCTCACATTTGCAACTGTTTTCCATGGCCAGAAAATGCCTTCAGAAAAAGTTAGCATACATTTTAAAAATAATTTCTGGATCACATGGATTTCAGGTAACTGTTTGGGCTAGACTGAGACCTAACATTAAATTAAGATCTAGTGCTACAGATATAAGTCATAGATTAATATAAATTAAATTAATATGAATATGCATTAAAATTAACTGCATCAAATTACATTTGTAAGGAGGAAAATTTAAGCCAGAACATAAAGTACTTTTCCCCCAATGAAACAGTGTTATTTGGGGGGGGGGCATTTTCCAGAGAGCAATATGAGGGTAGAGTTTTTGTCTCCTGTGTTGTTTCCACACACATGCTCACTATAGCTCATCTGCAGTGCAGAAATAATGCAGTTTGGCACTGCTTTAACTGCCATGGCTCAAGGCTATGGAATTCTGGACTTGTACTTTAGCCTTCTCTGGTACCAGCCCAACTAAAAATCCCAAGTGCTGAGCCATGGCAGTAAAAGTGGTGTCAAACTGCATTATTTCTGCAGTGCAGATGAGGCCTACACCCCTTACTATAATTGCTGGAGATTATCACTCCATAGCAGGCAATGAATGCAGTGTCAGGTGCTGCTCCCTAGAGATCACCTGCCATTAATGGTTATATGTGATTGTGGGTGCTGGGATTGCAAGTTCCCTGTTGCTATAATTCATGCCTTGAGCCAGAGCTAAGAGAAGGTATGTGCAAATGGACTGATGGGATAACTGATATGCAAATGTTAAGTGGATTAATGCTAATGTATGGATGCCTGGATATTTATAAGAGAAGATGATGGGATATATGATAGTTATTAGTAGATCAATGTTAGAAGATATTGTACAGTTTTAATAAAGGGTTGATGTGTGTTAAATCAATGTGACAGTTCACCCAGGTCTGACTACATCCTGAGAAAGGAGAATTGTTTGTGAATCAACCAGATGGGGTTATCACTGTGAGAAGAGAGAGTTGTTTATAGTCGTGGATATCTGGAGGCTCAAGGAGTTGAGGACAGGGAAAACAGTCTGTGTGAAAGAATGTGATGTTTGGGATTCATAGTACAAATAATATGGTTATGGGAATGTGGTGAGAAAGTTGCCTGTGCAAGAAATTTTGGATTAAGTTGACCAAGGGTTATTGCTGTCTGGATGTGGGGTGGGACCCCAATTGAACTGTATAAAAATGTATATAACTGTATGTTCCTCAGAACTGACAATATTCCAAAGTCATTTGTGCCTGTTATTCTATGTCTTCTATTCTTTAATCAATCGTTCTGAGAAAACTGCCAGAGCTTGGTCATTGGAAGAGAGGAGAGCTTGTTTAACAATCAACTTGACATGCATCAGCAGTGAGCAGCAAGTATGAGAAGCAGCAAACAATAGGAGGAAAAGAGGGAAAAGCAGGAAGAGGAAGCCTGCAGTGTACTTCCTGATGGTGCAGAGGTGTGCATGGCAAAAGACTAGTCTCTGCCAAAAGTGATCAGGGAGAACTGTGGACACATGGAGACAAGATGAGATGACAAAAGGGGGAGTAGTGGAAGAGAAACATAATGGGGGAAAATAGAGCATGAGACTAGAGACAGTGGCATCACTAGGGTTGGTACCACTCATGGGGTCACACACACACCTTTGACGTCCTCCCATTCCACACCCATGCAGAATCCTTAGTAATGTTTTTGTACTAATATTACTCATAAATAGTAATTCCCATATATCGCTGAATGTAATGGTAACAGTTGTAACATAAGCAACTAGCAAAATTAAAGTATACCTTTAAATTACAATATCATATGCACAGATTATATATGTTTATATATGCATAGTTTCATGTGATTAAAGTGAAAATTTGGTAAAAGGTGATGTTTTTAAATAATTGTTTAAAAAATTAAATTAATTTTTTAAAAAACTAAATTTTGAAATTTAAAATTTTATTTTTTTAAAAAAAACCTGTGGCTTCTTCTTTCACCTCCCACTGAACCTCACCCCGCTCACACCATCTCTTCTGCATTTTAAAGAGATACAGATGAATGGCACAGCTTATTTGTGCCACAATGCAGATGTTTGGGCAATAGTGGTGTCCCCTTAGAGTGTCACCTGGTGCTGTCCATATCCCCTGCACCCTCCTAGTGACACTACTGACTAGAGATACACAGAGAAGTAGAGAAAACACACTGAAGAGGGAAAAGATAAAAGAGAATGGGTGGACAGAAAGACATGTGGAGTTGCAATAGAGGGAGAGGACATAGAAAGAGTAAAGAAAGAGGGTACAGGACAGCAGCAAGGAGACATATTGACAAGAATCAACAGAGATGAATATTTGAACAGGATTGTAATTGTGGGTCTGTCTCTTTGAGATGCCTGAGAACTGTTCTTGTGGAGTCTTGTGGGTGAGGGATGTAGTAGTATAGCACTGATGAAGGTGAAGGGCAGGGTGGGGTGGGCCTAGATTATAGCTTATATCAGGGGTAGGCAACCTTTTTAAGCTCTGAGCCTTTCCCCCGAAGTCCTCCTTTCCACCGGGCCGGGGGGAGGGAATGGTGGCACGCGCGCACCCCCTGCCACTGCACGCAACCCCCCGTGCGCTGCCATCGCCGCTACCGCTGCTGCCACCACCCATGTCACAGCCGCCATTTTGATTTTCAAAATGGCGGCCACAACGCGTTTGCACATGCGCAGGAGTACTTTGTACTTACTTGGCAGGTATATGTACACATGGAGCTTTGTACTTACTTGGCAGTACTCCTGTGCATGTGCAAACGCGTCGCGGCCTCCATTTTGAAAATCAAAATGGCAGCGGCAGCATGTGCAGCTGCACAGAGGCAAAAATTCACCACAGCAGCGGTGCGTGGCGGCGGCGGCAGCGGCAGGGGTCTGCCTGGGCCGGGAAGTCCGGCAACCTGGGCCGAAACCGGCCCAGGGGCCATAGGTTGCTGGCCCCTGGCTTATATTTATAGATTGAAAGTTTTTGTATCCTGCATCACTCCTCTGTGAGTGTATGTATTTCTTTTTAACATCAGCAATTTCCTTTAAAATTAACTCTAAAAATCAAAAGTGAATCGATCAGCCATACATCTGTAAACAAGAAATTCTACAAATAGCGCATGACACTTTGGAAGTTGTAGGCCTGATTAAATTGTCCGAAGCATTTGGAACAAGATCTCCCAAGACAGTCCTAAAGCATACATGGAGATTAATGCAGATGAGATGACAAAAAGGGGAGTGGTAGAAGAGAAAGATGATACGTTTTTAATTTAAATTGTTTAAACAAATAAGTTTATAACCAATAGTACAACTTGCATTTCTGGCCTTCTGTTGATTTTAGGTATCCTGCTATCTCCAAAACCTCTCCTGCAGTTTACTTTTATGCACCAGAACTTAACTAGCTCCAGCCAGGATAAAACTATTATATGCTTCTTTTACTAACTTTGTCATATTCCTCCAATACTGTCTGACTGTGAGAAACTTAATGAAAACAATCAAAAGAAAGATGTCAATGACAAATGGAGTCACTAGACTTTAAATAATGACACTCTAAAAGAAATGAGAACTTCTAAATAACATGTTAAATGAGCAGGAGTAATTGGTATTGTAGCCCCAAAGTTTCATTATGAATAGCAGTAATCCCTCCTTGTTATCTCTGTACATACCGTAAATTGGGGAAGGGTGAAGGAACTCTGTTAGCCAGTTCTCATGTTATATTGTCAGACCAAAAAGAAATCCAGAGAAAAAATTAGAGAACACTGGGGAAGCTGCCTTATAACAAGCCAGACTATTGATCCATCAAGTAGCACATGGAAAAGTCATTTTTTGAACTATAGTTCCTGAATCAGCATGATCACTCACTGTGAAAATCTCCGCCGTGTGAGGGATTATCCAGCTGACACTTGGTTTAAAGATCAAGAATTGTAAGAAAAGAGAGCTGGGACCTGAAAGTTGCCTATAAAAACTTAGCACCTGGATAGCAAATGGAGCAGTTCCACAATCTTACACAGTAAATATACAATGAGAGGTATTTATGTGTACACTGCACTAATCAGTTCTAAATTTCCACATATACATTAGAGCATTAGAAAATATTTCTGGCAATTCATAAGTAGTAACCTTAACTGAGACATATAGCCAAATAGTAATAGGATTGCTGCTTATGATTCATTCCCTCAGTGTACCTCCATGTGTACATATACCTGCCAAGTAAGTACAAAGCTTTACGTGGTGAAGTGGTCTAGTCCTTGGCAGTTCATGGCATTGTAAATTTGTTACTACAAAGTGACACAAGATTCTGTTGTTTTTCGAGAATAAAGGTTATCCTGTAAGAACAGGGTTGCCAGGCTGAATACAGGACGAAGTTCCTGTATTCAATAATCATTAACAGATCATGGATCTGGAAGAGGTGTGCTATGTTTCATCAGATGAAACTATCACATGGCTCCTCCCTCAGTCCTGTATGTTCCCTTGCAGGAACATAGTGTTAGTAGATGTATGTATTTAACAATAAAATAAAGAGTTAAATGTAGGAAAGGTGTAATAAGCAAGACATGTGATTGCAGTCAAGTTACAGGAAATGCTGAATTACTCTGTAGCTGCCATAAAAAGAAATGTGAAGGAATGCTGGAGTTTCTGTTTGTTTATGTTGCTGTGAAGACTTTGAGAAAATTATGCAGGAGGGAATATTTAATGTCTGACCCATTGAGAACTATGGTTTTCTGAACCTTGGGTCTCTGCAGACCGGCCCAAAGGGCCTGTCCGGAGGCAGAGATGGGCTGGGGCAGCCGCACGCCAGCCATCCCAACCCCACGCTGGCAGTGTCCTGATGCCATGCGCCATTACGCATGGCACACAGCGTCAGGACACCCTTGCGTTGCAGCATTTTGATGCGCAGCACCAGAAAGGGTGATAAAGAGCTGTGTGCTGGCTCTTATTGCAACCTTTTGCTACCCCTGAAAGGAGCAGCATTTTGCGGATCTTTCAGGGGCGGCAAAAGGAGGATCGGGGCCACGGTGTGCAGTTGCTGCAGCCCCGATCCACAGCTAGCAGGGGCAGCCCAGAGCCGCCTGTCTGCATAGCCCATTTATCTTTATTATTATGGCACAGGGCCAGCATAAAAATAAAAATAAAGCAATTGCACAAATTATAAAATGTATAATAAAGCTTTAGCGTAGTCGCATGATTATCTACTATCAAACAATTCCAAAACAGAATTATATATAACACTTAGAACAAAATAATTATAACCCAATATATAAAAAGCAATAAAATGGTGACTCCTATTAACCTAATTTCATAAACATTACTGCATCTGTCTTTTTAAAAAATTATGGCAAATAATTGTAACTGCAGTCAGAAAGGAAATAGTTTATATAAATATCTCCTGTCTACTGAGTAGATATTGGAGAAGCGGGAACATACATAGAGCATGAGTGTCTGTATAAAGGGAACAATGGAAAAGAATGTGATCAGTTGATTCAACTTCTTCAGAACCACAGCGGCATAGCCGGCGATAAGGCATGTTTTTATATCTTCCTTCTACTACAGCTGATGGGAGGATATTCAATCTTGCAAGCCTAAATGCCCTTCTTAGCTTAGAGATATTCAGGTTATCGAAATATTTAGCATATGAGAAAGTTCTTCCTGTTTCCCCAGTTATGGGATATAGAGTTGACTGGCTTTTATGGTTTTGTAAATCTATACCTAACAAGTTTCCAGGGAACTAGCATTCCATTCATAACAGATCCAAGCATTATAAGTAGAACCAATTTGTATTCCAAAACAGATAATTATGAAAGCTTGATACCTTAAATACTTAGAGCACGTTCACACAAGGTTGAGCTGAGATGCGGGAGCTCTGCTTCATCACCACTGCTAAGAGAAGTAGAATAAATTATGTGTAGTAGTTCTAATTCAAGTTGCAAACTGATCCTTTTGCAGTGCTACATTTGGGTCTCTTCCCTGTGATAGGGTAGCCATAAGTTGGAAACAACTTGAAAGCACACAACAACAACCCCCCATAAGTACAGAGTATGTACAATCCCTTATTAATTCCACCTTCATCCCCATCACCCATTATGGGGCTTGATGTGTTCAAGCAGAGTTTCAGAAAATGAGCACCAATAACAGGAGCAGGTATGATCATTTTTTAAAAGCCAACAAGGCCAGGAAGCTCCTCACAATCGGGAATGTTCTGTGTGTCATACAAATGCATGCATGCATGCATGCTTAACTAAGTTCTTTGCTGAGAAATTTGAGTGGCTTGTAGCTATTTTAACTAAACAAAGCAAGGGAGATTGCTCCACAGGAGATTTCCTCTTCCACTCGCTTTGAATTTCAATAATAACTGTGTTTCAGACATGATGACATAAAGATTACAAGGTAGTTACACAAAGTACAGAAAGCAGAGATCGGCCATTGTCCTGTGCAAAAACTAATCCCAGTTCTTGTGTGAGCCATTTTCCTGCATAAGGTAGAGGAGTAAATCATGCATCTAAACTAAACCACTGACCCAAACTGAGCTGCATGGTACCCAAAGCCAGTCAAATTATTTTGGCACATGAGGTAGAACTTTCTAGAAGTTCCCTAACCTTAGCAGTAAAAATGTGGTATTAACTATGTCAGTAACTAACCGCTTGCTGCCCATACAGAACACTCAATTTCTGCTGTCTGAGGATATTCTGCCTTATGACAGAGTCTGACCTGTTGGTGCTTCTCTTGTGGATTCCTTTTTTCCTCCACCATCTTCTTCCCATTCTGTTAGGAGGAGGCAGCTCTTAACTCTCAGTTCTTACAATTTCCATATGAAGAGCAATCAAAGTGAGGACAACAAAAAGTTGATAGTAGTGCTGTATCAGTGATGTGTTTCAGTGTGAGCTGAGATGGCCCCAAAGATACAGATACAGATAATGGATGATTACTGTCTTTCTTTCCCTCACTTGACAAGGGAGGGGTAATAGGGTCTCTGGGAGTGTAGGAGGAAGTCAATAATTGTTGTAAATGCTTTTTTGCTTTCACTGACTTTTATTATTTTACCTATTGTTTATATTTTAGATTGTACGCCTTTGGCAGGTTTTTATTCTATTTTATGCTTGATTGTCTTTTGTACAGCGCTGTGTACATTGACAGCACTTTAGAAATAAACTTTAATAATAATAATAATAATAATAATAATAATAAGTGTTGGAACTGTGGAGTTTTTTTAATCAAAAATTTTATTAGTAAAACTTTAAAATATACATTCATTCCACACATAAACAATGCTCATTATACTTATTATTTCTTCACAACATATAAATCTACTATATATCAACAATGTAATTAATTAAACACATGCTCTTAAGTCCTTCAATCCAATGAGGATACTTCAATTGTAACTGTCATACTTAATAATCCTTCAATTCTATTTCTGTCATTCTTTCATTCCCGTACTTTCTAATCTTTTTATTTCTCTTCAACATCTCCTTTTGCTTTCACCTTTATATTCCTTTCTCCATCTTCCTTCTTCCTTCATTCACTACTCTCCATCAACTCTTATTCTTATTTGTTCTCACTCTTTTCTGCTCCTTCCATTTAACTACATTCACTCACCATCTTCTACTTCCTTTACCTTCATCTTAGACCACCCCTTTCCTCTCTTGAGCTCTTTCCTTCCTTTAGTCCAGGGGTAGGCAACCTTTTTGAGTCAGGGGCTGGGTTGCTGTCCCTCAGACAATTGGGGGGCCAAAGCACCAAAAATAAATAAATAAATAAATTAAAATTAAAATTAAAAATTAAAAAAAATTAAAAAATGCATGCACACTCTCTCAGCCCCAGAAAAGCCATGGCAAAACCCGTGGAGATTTTGCCAAGAAAATCCCAATAACAAGTAATAACAACAATAATCAATATCATCATGGCGAGCGGCAGTGGTGGGGGGAAGCGGGCAGCGGTGGTGGCAGGACCAGCCTGGGGCCAGTCCAAAGGCCTGGGGGGCCGCATCTGGCCCCCAGGCCTTAGGTTGCCTACCCCTGCTTTAGTCATTCAATCTTACTTCCTTCTTGTCCTCACTGGATTACCTGATATTATAACTGCCTTCCTTATCTCTCTCATGTAACAGCTTTATTACAATTTTTATTACATTATTTGAAACATTTATTTGTTGTCTTAATAATTTTTTTGTCTCTCTACCTTTTATTTGGTCCAAATATGCATATATTCGTATTACCTATTTTTATTATTGCAAAGTACTATATGTATGTTATCTTACTCTATCTCGTTCTATAGAACGAGATAGAGATGGGGGGAAGCAGACGGGTGGCACGGGGCCACCCCAGGAAGCTGCGCAGCGGGGCCGAGGTATCCGCACACCTCGGCCCCATGGCGCAGCTTCGCCACCCCTGGAAGGAGCGCTAAAATAGCGCTCCTTCCACAAGTCACCGAAGGTGCACCGCAAAAGGCTGCCGGCGCACCTTCGACGACTCTTCCGCTGCAGTGTGTATGGACGCTGCAGCGGGAGGTCATCCTCGGAGTGCCGGCCGTGTGGCTGCCCCTCCCTTTCCTTGTTTCGAAAACGGCGCTTTGCGCCGTCTGCTTCCCCCCTAAGATAACATACATATAGTAGTTTATGTTATCGTTCTATAGAATGAGATAGAATGGAACTGTGGGGTTTATCACACTAGCCCCATTCTCACCACAATCATACTAATACAGTCGGCCCTCCATATCAGCTGTCTAGCCAGATTGGAGCATCCACAGCTGGCCCTGCCACATTATCCTCAATGGTGGCGCATGCACACAGCCATGCTAACATGGTTGCTTGCACGTCCGTAGAGAATAATGTGCTTGAGTTCCCATGATATTTGGTATTGGGAGGAGGGTTCCCACTGACAAGGAGGCCAACTGTAAGGGGAACTGGATATATACCAGTTTGGAAACATTCCCTCTTACACTTTTTTGCAATAGCACAACTGGGGCCCTGCACTCTCTTCAGCACACCTCCCTAACACCAACTCCCTACTCTATCTATGCCCTACCCAGTGTGCCTTTTCAGTGTTTTCTAAATTGGGTTTTTTTTAAAAAAAATGTCATTCCAGTAGTATACTAATACATTTTTAAAATAAAAATAACAACTTTAAAAAGTTTTTTAAAACATGGGGAGCCTGCTTGGGAATAGCAAAGGGGACAAGGCAGAGGACACCACATGACTGCCCAATACTGGAACTACTGTGCAAAGAACTTATCACACCTGAGGACTAATGGGACAGCAGCAAGTTTGGGGCTTATTGATGGGTTTCCCCATCAATAACAAGATGCAGTCTAACCATGATTAGAAGCCAAGGCAACAACAATATAGAAATAGCATTCTGTTATAAATATCACCAAATGCGTTATTTCAAACTTTAATAACAGCTTGAAAGCCACATGTGATAAAGTCCTGAGACTGAAAAGAGGTATGAGACAGCTGCTGATTTTGCCGTCTGCAGAAAAATCTGGAGAACTGTGGCCTGTCCTAAATGTCTGTGAAAAAGCAGGGATCTAGTGGAATGTGTGCTGTGACATGGCTCATCAGTTTTGCATGGCCTACACAGAAATAACATTTTCACAGAGAAATATTACAAGTCTCTATTTACCTCCTTCTCAGCCAGTGGTAGGCAACTGGCTCCATCTTCAGCCCCCTTCTCTTTCCCCTTCCCTCAAGTATTTATATATTTCTTATATCTCTATCCTGCAGGCACTTATCTATTGTTAACCGAGAACTATGAGGAATGACTAAAGAGAGCTATGTTTAATTTTGAGAAGAATGAGAGGTTACGTGATAGTCATCATTAAAAATATGAAGAGGTGTCATTTGGAGATGGAGCAAACTTGTTTCTTGCTGCTCCAGAGACTAGGACATGAACCTATGGACTCAAATTACAAGCAAATAAGATTCCAGTTGAACAGTCCAATTGTCAGGTTGCCTACCTGATCCTTCTCTAAACTTAAACAAATAGCTATTCCGTCTGCATACTTGTAACAGCATTTGATTGAAGGCATGCAAACTGGAGTGTCTGACATACTTCCCCATGAAGACGATGACTTTCATAACACACACAACAGTCCATTTTTATTTGGTGTTTATGGCTGTTTGTAGCATCTGTCTCATGCAGTTGGCACATTGCATTTTCCACTTTATGAACCCATCTCCTGTATCCCATGGAACCCTACCAAGTAGAGTTCCCATGCTGTGTTGATGTTTATATAAGATGCAGTTTTGAGAAATCTTAGGTGTCCAGCTGAGTAGGTGGTCTGGCCACTAGATTATACCTGAGAGACAGATGGCTAGTTCACAGTGATCTTTCAGGGGCTGTAGTTTCCTGACACTCACACACACACACACACAACTGGTAGAAGTACTGGGCCAAAAAACAAAAATGAAAGAGAACAAGGGTGGGATGAATTATTGGCCCATAGCCAATGAGATGTACAGGTTTGTGGATGGCCAAATGGTGACAAGGTTTCTTTGGATGTGCTTGACTGAACTGGCATCTTCTTGCACTGTGAGCATGACTTTGTGCTTCATTGGGCTCATAGTGTGTGGTCTGGCCTCCCAGACTTCACTTTCAATTGCTGCATAGATTTTCTGTTTCTTTAGCACTTACTAAGAAATTCACATCAAGAAATTACACGAATGTATGGCTCAGCACATTTATGGCTCTATGTATACATACATTAATTGATGTAAGCCGCCCTGATTGGGTACCCATTGGGCGGGGTATAAATAAAATTTATTATTATTATTATTATTATTTATTTGTTATGGTTGTATCACACCTTTCCTCCAAAGAACTCACAATTGTGTATATAGCTGTCCTCCTTCCTGCTTTACACTTGCCATAAGGTAGGTCAGTCTGATAGAAAATAACTGGCTGAAGATCACCGAGTGGGTTGCCTAAGAACATCAGGAAAAACTCCAACTCCTTTCACTATAAGAACTATTGAGTTTAAACCACCTTGGAGAATGGTGCACTCTCTTTGTTGTTAACTGCCCTTGAGTCAACTTCAACTCATAGAGACCTTGTGAATGAGAGATATCTCCAAACCCCCTATCCTCAACCTTCTGCTCTGCTCCTGTAGGTTCAGGCCCATGGCCTGCTCAATTGAGTCTGTCTGGTGTACAGTCTTACTCTCTTTCTTCTGCCTTCAACCTTTCCTAGCATATTGTCTTTTCTAATGTGTCATACCTTCTCATGATGTGGCCAGAATATGATGGCCTCAATTTAGTGATCTTGGCTTTCAGGGAGAGTTCAGGCTTGATCTGTTCTAAGACCGATTTGTCTGTCTTTTTGGCCATCCGCAGTATCCTCAGCACTCTTCTCCTGCACCACATCTCAAATGAGTTTTCTTTCTATCTACTTTCTTCACTGTCCAGCTCTTACATCTGTACATGGTGATGGGGAATACAATGGCTTAGAGGACAATCCTAGCATTGGTGTTCAGTGTCATATCTTGTTTGGAGATACTTAAATAAAGGTTGGATAGCCATCTCTCAGTAGTGCTTTAGTTGGCATGGTAGTGAGGTGGCCTAGATGGTGCTTACAGTCCCTTCCAATTCTATGATTCTATACCAAGGTGCTCACTCTGCAGCTACTTACCAATTGCTTCCTAAGATGATCATCCTACAATTGCTTACCACAGGGGTTCATCCTGCAGTCAATTACACAGTCCATTCATCAAACTGCCTAACCAATCCCTCTCTAAACCTAAAATAAAAGCTATTCTCCCCGCTTACCTGTAATTGAATGTGACTGAAGGAACGTGGGGGGGGGGTCCTTAATTTGTGCATGGGTGTCTGTGAAAACATTTTTCCCATTCCAAAAAATAAAATTTCTCCATTTAACATGAAATTGTATGTATCTCCCTAATTTGTATTTGATGGGTTTAAAAAACATTTAAAAATACCTTTCTTTGCAATGGTCTGCTGCTGGAACATAATAAAAAATGTGGATTCAAAGGATTGCTGCTGTTGTTGTATGAGACGGAACCACTCCACGCCCCAGTCCCATTTTAGGCTCATGCTCTTGAGATTTGACTTTTCTGTGTTTATAGTGGAGCAGAATTTGGTTACAGAGTGAAAAGTAGTGTGGATACCTCTCAGAACAGGAAGTTAAATAAAAGAGGACAGGACTCCAAGGTTTTTATTAGTTGTGCAGATGCAGAGGTACTAATGTTGATCACAAAACAAATTTCATAGTCCATAGATAATTCTTTTACTCTCTCCTTCTGTCTAGTGACAAGAAGAAAGTGCTGATGCCATGGAGTGGAAGCAAGTGATGACTTGCCTGATTTAAATGTCCTCCATGATTCAGATGGGAGAGCTTGGTAACTCATTCTTAGTAAAACATATGTGCACAGCACCCCCTGCAGCCTCACAATTAAATCAAAGTCGTAGGATTTCATCCCTAGCAATTAATAAATAGCATGCCTTTTTGCCCATTTTGGTTGGAAATCAGCTTTCCCAGTGACAAATCCTACATGAGAAGAATTCTTACAAGGGAACATTCATATTTGTCTGAAACCAAAAAGCTTATCTAATGGAGGCATTTTGCAGGCCATCTACCTTCCTTCCTTCCTTCCTTCCTTCCTTCCTTCCTTCCTTCCTTCCTTCCTTCCTTTTATTTATTTATTTATTTATTTATCAAAATGCCACATTTGCATGATTGTGCTAAAAATAAACAAACCCAAAGGCATGCTGGGAAAGGAATAGGGCAAGGATGCAGGGCTATAGTGTGTGGAAGCCATGAGACCGGGACAGAAGCAACATCATGGTGATTTGGAAGGGCTGGCCGATATGTGACTGTCCCCAACCCAGTATGTTTGCATTTTGTGGACTAATGTGGCACCTTATAAGCCTGGTGTGCTAAAGTCCTCGGAAACAAATCCTTCAATTAGCATAAGTAGTTCAACCAAAATAACTTGCTTTGAAATAGCACTTTTTAATGAAGAGTTATTATTTAAGCTAGTGACCACATCTGAACTGCATTTTGTGACTTAATTTTCTCATTTAGTCCTACAGTGGGCCCTTGATAACCACAAGGATTTGGTTTCAGGACCCTGCCATAGAAACAAAAATCCATGGATTCTCAAATCCCATTAAATACAATGGTGTAGTAAAATGGCGTCACTTCCATAAAAAGGCAAATCAACATTTGTGTGCATATGTGTGTGTGTGTGTGTGTGTGTGTGTATATATATATATATATATATATATATATATATATATATATATATATATATATATATATATACATACATACATACACACACACAAACTGTGAATAGTTGAATCTGTGGAGAAGGAATCCATGGATATGGAGGACCAACTGTATATTGGTGTGGTCCTACATATTGACAAGGTTCCCCATGACATTCTTGCAAGCAAGTTGGTAAAAT
>CM034706.1:247526716-247545869 GCA_020142125.1 Phrynosoma platyrhinos | reverse complement strand
GGAGAGCATCTGGATAAAAATTAAAGGAGAAGGAAACAACAGGGATGTCATTGTGGGAATCTACAGCAGATCCCCAACTCAAGCAGAAGAATTGGATGATGCCTTTCTAGAACAGATGACCACACACTAAGAAAGGAGAGATGCAGTAGTGATGGGTGACTTCAGCTATCCGGATATTTGCTGGAAGTCAAACTCAGCCAATACTTCAAGGTCTAGCAAATTCCTCACTTGCCTCAAAGACAATTTCTTTGTCCAAAAGGTGGAAGAGGCAACAAGGGGATCAGCTATTTTAGATCTGATCCTAACCAACAGGGATGACCTGGTAAATGGGGAAAGGAGAAGCTAGGCATAGTCAAACATAGTCTAGATTTTAGGACAGCTGATTTCAACAAACTGAGGGAAATACTGGAAGTGATCCCATGGTCAGGAATACTAAAGGAGAAGGGAGTTCAGGATGGATGGGAGTTTCTCAAAAGGGAATACTGAAGGCACAATTTCAAACTGTTCCAATGAGAAGGAAAAATGGGAGGTGTCTCAAGAAACTAGGTTGGATGACAAAAGAACTTTCAACTGAAATAAGTTTTAAACGGGAGATGTATAAGAAATGGAAAAGGGGTGAAATCACTAAAGAGGAATTCAAACAAATAGCTAGCACATGTAAGGCTAAAGTCAGGAAAGCCAAAGCACAAAATGATCTCAGGCTTGCTAGAGAGGTTAAGAACAATAAAAAGGGCTTCTTTGGGTATGTCCATAGCAAAAGAAAGAAGATGGAAATGGTAGGGCCACTGTCAGAGAAAATGGAGAAATTCTAACTGGGGACAGAGAAAAGGCAGAACTACTCAACACTTTCTTTGCCTCAGTCTTCTCACAAAAGGAAAAGGGTGTTCAACCTGAGGAAAATAGAGCAGAGGGCACAAGAGGGGGAAATGCAGCACAAAATAAGTAAAGAGGAGTACAGCAATACCTGGTTAACCTAAATGAATTTAAGTCTCCAGGACCAGATGAACTACATCCAAGGATATTGAAAGAACTGGCAAATGTAATCTCGGAGCCACTGGCAATAACCTTTGAGAACTCCTGGAGAACAGGAGAAGTCCCAGCAGACTGGAGGAAGGCAAACACTGTCCCCATCTTCAAAAAGGGGAAGAAAGAGTCTAACATCAATACCAGGAAAGATTCCAGAATTCTAGATTCTAGAACAGTTCATTAAACAGAGATTCTGTTAACATTTAGAAGGGAATGCCATAATCACTAAAAGTCAACATGGGTTTCTCAAAAATAAGTCATGCCAGACTAATCTGATCTCTTTTTCTGATAAAATTACCAGCTTGCTAGATGAAGGGAATGCGGTAGATATAGCATATCTTGATTTCAGTAAGGCTTTTGACAAGGTCCCCCACAATATTCTTGCAAACAAGATAGTAAAATGTGGGCCAGACAATACAACTGTCAGGTGGATTAGTAACTGGTTGACTGACCAAACCCAAAGGGTGCTCAGCAATGGCTCCTCTTCATCCGGGATAGAAGTGACCAGTGGCGTGCCACAGGGTTCTGTCCTGGGCCCAGTGCTATTCAACATCTTTAGCAACGATTTGGATGAAGGAATAGGGGGCATGGTTCTCAAATTTGCAGATGATATCAAATTAGGAGGAATAGCTAATACCCCAAAAGACAGGATTAAAATTCAAAATGATCTTAATAGATTAGAAAGATGTGCCAAAGCTAACAAAATGACTTTCCACACAGAGAAATGTAAGGTACTGTACTTAGGGCAAAAAAAATGAAATGCATAGATATAAGATGGGAGACACCTGGCTTAATGAGACTACATGTGAAAAGGATCTAGGAGTCCTAGTAGACCACAAGTTGAACATGAGTCAACAGTGTGATGCCGCATCTAAAAAGGCCAATGCAATTTTAGGCTGCATTAATAGAAGTATAGTATCTAGATCAAGGGAAGTAATAGTGCCACTGTATTCTGCTTTGGTCAGGCCTCACCTGGGATACTGTGTCAAATTCTGGGCACCACAATTGAAAAAGGATGTTGAAAAACTGGAGCATGTCCAGAGGAGGGCGACTAAAATGGTGAAGGGTCTGGAAACCATGCCCTACAAGGAACGACTTAAGGAACTGGGTATGTTTAGCCTGGATAAGAGACAGCTAAGAGGTGATATGATAGCCCTGTTTAAATATTTGAAGGGATGTCATATTGAGCTCTAGCTTGTTTTCTACTGCTCCAGAGAATAGGACTTAGAACAACGGATGCAAGCTACAGGAAGAGATTCCACCTCAACATTAGGAAGAACTTCCCAACAGTAAGGGCTGTTCGATAGTGGAACATACTCCCTCGGAGTGTAGTGGAGTCTCCTTCTTTGGAGGTCTTTAAACAGAGGCTGGATGGCCATCTGTCAGGGATGGTTTGATTTTGAGTTCCTGCATGGTGGGGGTTGGACTGGGTGGCCCTTGTGGTCTCTTCCAACTCTATGATTCTATGATTACAAAAACTGTTACATTGATTTATATCATATTTGACAACCACCTGCACCTATAGCAACTTGCCCACATGCTTCCATCAAGCTGTTAGATCCTGTTCTGCATTCCCTCCCCCTTACAGGTATGGTGTGATAAAAGCAGTGACTCTCCAAGTAGAACGCTTAAATTAGGAGAGCCCCTACCTTTGCTTTAGGAGTCTCACTTCTTGCTTTTCAGTGAAGACGAAAAGGGTGTATAAATGAAACATTTTAATCTATCTGGCTTCCATTGTTGTTACTGCTGGTAACATGGGGCACCTGTTTATCAAGTTTCAAGCCACCACAACAGACCATATCCTGCATGTTTTGTTATTTTGTCACTTCTAGGGTTAAATTATTTTAATTTTAGCCACCTTCGGGTGTTCCTAGCCCAATAGGCAAGGCATTTTCATAAAATACATAAAAGATAGATAGCTCTTGCTGAACTGTACAAGACTGCTGAGTGGGCACTGTTTGTTAAAAAGTTCCCTTGCATATAGGAACACAGCACATTAAGGAAGAAGGATCTTTGGCTAGCATGTAAAGGAATACCATATTCCCTACATGCAGGATTTTTTAAAACTGTAGTAACAAAGAACATTCCCTTGCCTTCGTTGCTCCTTAGACTAGCAAGAGACAATTACATAATTATCCAGATCACAAAGATTGCTAAATTTTGGAGAATGAAAAGATAAGTAAAACAAATGCCAAATCTGTAAGTCTCACCAACAAAAGAAGAAACTTGAATACACTTTGCAGGTAATCAAGCTTTCCTGAAAGTAGCTTATTAGAGGTAATGAAAATGATATCAAATTGAAGGGAGGTTGACTAGCTGTATTACTAATTAATAGGTGGATAATACATCAAAATGTAGCACAAGTTCAAAGCTATGTATACTGAAAGTTTATTCTAGTTGGGAAGCTTTCCATCTTAAGGGAAGACTGATGTGAATAAATTTCATCCCTTTTCCAGTAGTGAAATTGGCATGGCTTTGTGCAATAAGGTCTTCATTCAGCAAGCCAAAACCCACTCAAGTATTCTGCTTTTAAACAGTTTACCTGGATTCCCTGAACACCAGAAAGGTAGTTCAACTGTTCAGAGGGTCTAGTGAAAGGTCCATGGAATACATGGCCTGAGGAGCTGTTTTTTAAAATCGTCTCAGCAGTAGGAGAAGTGCCACCATATAATAGCTCTCTAGCAATCATAGCCGTCACTGTAGCCTTGGCAGGATTGGGGGCTGCCCTGCTGAACTCTTTGGTGTGGTGTCCTTGATTGACTCCAACAGCCTGTGCAACCTCAGGGACCATGGGAAGAATGCCAGCAGGAAGCTGCTGATGGCTGAGATAAGGCATCCTGAACTCGTCCTCTTTATTACCTAATAAAGAAACAGAATAAGCAAGTAAAGCATCATTAACTGGCAAGCATTTGTTACAAGCAGATGTGAGCAAGACATCTGAAATCACTTTTGAAACCCAAATCCTATTCTGGCCTCCTGCACAACAGTATGCTTTCTGGAACTATAGTGTTTTTATTTTGAAAATGATTACACATAGCAAATAATACACTTTATAATATACAATGATAGTCTGGAATGTCTTCTAGATGAGTAGACTGGGGGGCATTGTAAAGTTTTAATTATCACTTTTAACAAAATTTGAAAGAAAGTTGGTTTTGATTTGTAGTTGTTAACTTTTCTCTACGTAGTCACCATCCAGATTTACACATTTTCCCCAGAGTTTCTTGACCCTCTGAATAGCATTATTGTAGAAGTATGCAGATTGCACCTTCAACCACTCTTCCACTTCATGAATGACATCATATGTGTTGTCAAATCGGTGACCCCGCGATGGATTTTTCATTTCTGGGAACAAGAAAAAGTCACTTGGTGCAAGGTTGGGAGAACAAGGCGGATGCTGCAAGATCTCAAAGCCACATGCCCTTGCTTTATTAACTGCAACTTGAGATGAGTGAGCTGGTGCACTGTCAGCTGGAGACAAATGCTTGTGGAGAGCATACCACAGTGTTTCTTTTTCAGAGCATCTCGTAACTTGTCCAGAAGATTGCTGTAGTATGTGCCACTGATGGTTTGTCCCTTTGCAAGGTAATCTGTGAGAACTACTCCACAACAGTCCCAAAAAACTGAGAGCATGACCTTTCCTGCTGACTTTTGCACCTTTGCCTTTTTTGGGGGTGGGTGGGAGGAATTGGCATGCTTCTACTCCATGCTCATGGTTTTAATCTTTGGATCATACTGATAGATCCAAGATTCATCCATGGTTACCAGACAAGCAAAAATATCCTCTTCATCCTGTTCCAACAGCGTCAACATCTGTCTTGAAAGGTCACACTGTGTTTGTTTCTGGAAAGGGGTTAGCAAACGTGGAAACCAGTGTGCAGACACCTTAGACATGAGCAGTTTGTCATGAATAATTTTCCACACACTACCATAGTTTCATTCATGATCATTTAGATGGTTGGTCATCTATCTTCCAGGGTTAAACACTCCACTTTCTTCACTGTGGCTGCATCATCCATCAATGATGGTCTTCCAGGTCTTGGCTCATCTGCGAGGGACATGTGACCAGTTTGGAAATTCCTTTTCCACCTCACAATAGTGTCATAAGATGGGCGATCTTTTCCATAAACTACCATCATCTCATCATAAATTTACCAGGCACTATTACCCTTCAAATGCAGGAACTTTATTACACCACGAGCCTTTATTAGCTATAAATAATGTTACTGTTCCTCTCATGTAGATGATCCTAATAACTGCCACCTACCTTTGCCTCTGATGAAGATTACCGGGAAGGGTGGTGATGCAATTACGACAACAATTTTAATTAAAATAATTCATGCTCTGTCATGTGCATAAGGACATAATTCTGATTCTCTGAATATTTATGTGCCTACAGATAATAAGCAATATACAGTCGGCCCTCCACATTTGTGGGTTTGACGTTCATGATTCTGGTTATTCACAAATGTTAAACCCTGAACCCCTCCCATCCTGGAAAGGCTTGAGAGATGTGTCTCCAAGGCTTTTCCAGGGTAGGAGGGGCCAGAAGAAGGGACTGCTCCCACCCTGGAAATGGCTGCTGCAGGGGTGGGGGGTATTCACAGTTTTTCCACATTTACAGGGGTCTTGCTCCCCTAACCCCTGTGAATGTGGAGGGCCAACTGTATATCATTTTTTTAAAATGGTAAAGTAAGTGTGTTGGATCTTCTCCAATAGTACACAGAGGGTTAGAAGATTTTGCTGAATAAGGAGGACAGCGAGAAATCCCACAAACATGAGCAGACCCATGAGCAAAAACTCTTCTGCTAGTAGAAAAGTGTATTCTGAATCTAAGCCACAGTGTTACCTCTGAGGATGTATAAAGGGTCTTTTTAGGTTTTAGATCAGTGTTTCTTAGTCATAGCAACAAGTTAGTATGCATTTAGTTATATGGGCACTATCTAAATGTAACAAATGGAGTTTTTGTAAAACAACAACAACAACAACCAGCAGCTACTTAAAAGTATCTGTCTTTCTTGGTGGCTCATTAAAAGCAATCAAGTTACTCTGATTCAAGTACCATTCTTGAAATGAATAAAATGGTTACTTACTACTAGATGTTTCTTCAGAACCAGGTTCAAAAAAAGTTACTTTTCTTCCATCACCTGGCTTTTTTACTGGTGTCTAGAAGAAGAAAAAACATTTAGAACTGTTATTCAATTAAACCAAAAATGTAAAGTAGGTAATAAATTTAAGATTCAAAATAAAAAATATTATATCACTGTGGGATTATTCTTGCCACCAGTATCAGCAATAAACACTTAATAATCCAGGTCTATCCTATAACAGAACAAATTATATCAGTCCTGACTACCTGCCCACAAAATATTGTCAAGACCACACAACTGAACAGCTAATGTCAATATACAAAGCATTGAAAAAACTTTGTAAGTGGTTAATTTTCATGATAACTGTAGGCAAAGTTCCCATCAGCCTGATGAGGATGAGGTCAAGATAACCATGTTGATTATGCCAATGTTCAAAGTTTCCAAGAAGACACTGAAAGCCAGGCAGTACATGAAACAAAACATATTACCCTTGGTAGCTCTCTCTTTGCTATGCTTATTACAATAACTTCAATTGTTCTAGCTCATTTTCAGACCTGTGAGGGTCCAAAATGTGGTACTGCTCAGAGTGGACAAGATAATTTCTACCATCAAATCAAAACTGCAAAGAATGGCTTATATCCAGGTTATTGGTCCCACACTCACATTCCTCCTGTGAATTCTGAAGCCCAGAAGTTCCTAAGCATGCAAGGTAGTACTTTTTATAGCCTTTAAAGATCTGAAAAACTTGGACCTTGTACTTGAAGAGTGCTTCATCCTATATATACCTGTCCAAGAACTGAAGTCTGCAGGAGGGGCCCCTCTTCTGTGTCCCACTAGTGGGGACAATAAACAATAGGACAATATGGGAGAGGACCTTCTCAGTTGTAGCACTTCTAACTGTAGCATGCTCTCTCTTTCGAAGTTCACCTAGTATCAATGTTGGTTTCTTTCCAACAGCGAACCAAAACATGATTTTAAAGTCTGACTGATTTTCCCCACAAAAATGTACATGTGTGTTGTGTGCCTTCAAGTCATTTCTGACTTCTGGCAACTCTAGGTGAACCTATCATGGGGTTTTCTTGGCAATATTTGTTCAGAGGAAGTTTGCCATTGCCTTCCTTTGAGGCAGAGAACATGTGACGTGCCCAAGGTCAACCAGTGGGTTTCATGGCCAAGTGGGAATTGAACCCTGGTCTCCAGAGTCTCCAAAATATACATGCACATGGTCTTAAACTGTTTTAACCTGTTAAAATGTTGAGTGGGTTTTCAGTCTGTTTAAGTGCTGTTTTATGATTTCAGTTCTGAATTGTTGTAAACTATTTAAATTAATTTCACTTGTAGGACACTCTGACACCCCATAATCAGGACAGAAGACAAATATTTTAATAAATAAAATAAATAATACATAGGTCAAAATTTTAATCCATATGGATAGAAGCATTAAGGCCAGGGCTGGCAACTGCAGTCCTCAAGGTTTTGATAAATTGTAGCCCACTGGCATAGTTGGCTAGATGGAGGGCTCACCAATTTCTATTCCTGTTTGAAGTCATAATCTTAGAGGCTCTTTACCTTTTCTTCTGTTTTTAATGCTGGCTTTGGGGGTTGAGGTTGAGGGACTTTGAATCCTAAGAGCTCCAACATGTTTTCAGCTGCATTGCGCTTTGCCACTTTCTTGTTAGTTCCCATTCCTTCAGCTGTGTGCATGCCAACTTTTACCTAGATGTAGAAAGGAACAGATTGTAATGACATCTTTCTTTCTATCTAAAAAGGGCAAACCAAGCACAGATGAACATTAGCAAACTATCCATTCAAATATAGCTTGACAGGATATTGCAGTGAAGTAGAGATTATTGATTTCAATTCTACTGTGTGTTAGTGCTATTTAGTACAAGCACTGCAGCACAAAGAACACACACAACTGTATTTCACAGCCACCCTCTGGAATTTTATTTTAGTGCCCTAAATATTGCAACACATGTATAGTGTATTTTATGCGCCAATAAGACCAAGATACAAAATGAGGGGACAGAGGATATCTAACAAATCAGTGACAATATTGTACCATGTTGCTTATTTAAATAGTTGATGCATTTTCAAAGCACAAAAGAGCTTCCATAGGTTGAAGAGCTAAGGCTTCCTAAAGTTCCATTTTATTTTTATAATAAATGTATCTCATCCTGAACCTATGGCGAATATAATGATTCAGCCAGGGTAAGATCAAGTTTGTAGACAGTACCAGGAGAACAAGAAAAAGGAAAGGAAGGAGACAAATATGAGCTAAAGAAGAATTTTGTCTGTTGGTTTTATTTACACCCAGCCTTTTTCCAGACATAGGATCAAAGGCAGTTTACAACATAGAATATAACAAAGTACAACTAAAAATATGATGATACAAAAGATTGTAAGCTATCCTAGCAAAGCACCACTGTTTTAAAGCAGCTTAAAGCATATTAAAACCTAGCAATAAGAAAAAGTACAACACACATATCTCATTAAAAGTCTCTTCTACACAACCAGTATATGTTGAAACCAAAAGGTTTACCTGCCAGTGGAAGGGGAACAGTGAATAAATAGCCTAGCTTCTTGTGGAAGAGAATTCCACAGCTTGGGAATCACTTTTGCTTAGAACCTCTGCTGTTTTGACATGAGATTTCAACCAGGAAATACTCTCAGCACTCTTGAACATTACCCATATATAAATCTGAAAGAGCTTAGAGCTATAACTAGTCCCTCAGGCTGCTTCCTACCTGGAAAACAATAGCAAAGGCCTCTGCACTGATTGCAGAATGGCATTAGTACCAGCTGTGGTAAATGCTACTATGCAGAGCTACTATGCACCTCTTGTCCCTGCTCATTCTCCTGTTTTAATAAGAGGTGTGGAATATGTAACCAAAATTGAGCACCAATAAAGAGAAAGCAAGGAAGAATCCATGTGGTTATCAAATTTTTGTGCAGAAGTTAGAATGGGACTATGGGCCTTTACAGACTGCCAGAAATAATGCAGCTTGAGTCCACTTTAACTGCCTTGGCTCAGTGCTAGGGAATCATGGGAATTGTAGTTTTTTCTGAGACCTTGAGTCTTCTATGTCAGAGAGCTCTGGTGCCACAATAAACTACAGTTCCCATGTAGTTTCTGGCAGTCTGTAAAGGCTCTAAGTCTCCTTGAGTCCTAATTTTGGAAGAAAAGTGGGATGGAAATAAATACACCACAACAATGCCACAGACCCTTATCTAACTAAAACAGGAGTGTTATACATTCTTGTAGTCTCCTGAGTACTATGATACACATTACAATGGACTGCCAGTAAAAGAGTTATTGATTTACTACCATGTAAAGTACATCTTTTTTTCTAGTTGTTACCTTATAGATCTATCATATCCATTGTCTGTAAACTTCACTGACATTTTTCTGAATTCAATCCACTATCCCTATTTTAAACATCTGAATTCTTGAATATGGGATCTGAGATAACACCCCCACCCAATATTACAGTGCGCCAGGTATCTTGCTTTGAATAAAAATACCATCATAGTCAAGATTAATCTCTTACAAATAGAAGTGGTGCTGTTGAGTTGTTTTTCAATAGAGGTAGCTATACAGTGAAATTACCTACCTGGAAAAATTCACCATGCCACTCTTATTTTAACAGTGCCACTCCACTTATATTGTATACAGCAAGAGTAGTCAAAGTGTGCCCTCCAGAGTTTGCTGGATTTCAACTTCCATCTGCCCTAACTAGAGTAGCCATTGGTGAGGAATGCAGGAATTTGTAATTCAACAGCTGGAGGGCTGCACTTTGCCCAACTATTCTATTGGCCTGAGAACTTTGATTCTCGAGGCTAAAGGCAGCCTATAAATTCAAATAATGAAAATGAAACATGCACACACTGTAAACTTGATGCACCGCACTGCACATCTCAAAGGAAAGAGCTGAGCTCTGCACAAACCTGCATGACAAACTCCCTACGTCTTGGAAGCCCACGTTCTGTGATCAGCATATACTCTGGCTCCTTTTCTTTTTTTGCCTGCTGTATTTGAGCAAGTCTGCTAATAGGATTCATGCCCTGGCCATATTCAGGACTCGTCTGTAGCTTAGATTAAAAAAAAAAAAAAGTGAAAGTCAGTGAATAGCTTTTAAACACAATTCCAATACGATCATATTAAACACACTAGAGACCTATGTATTTTATGGTGATTGGTTTATTCAAAACTACAACACTAACTGGGCTCATCCAGTGTTACATCTGCACAAGGAAGAACATGCATGCAAAACTTGAAAGCACAGAATGCACAAACCTCTGCTGAAATAGCTACTGGTTTAAAGGGGGGAGCAGGTGGCCAATACAAGACCCTAAATTTAGGCAAAGAAAATGCTTCCTTTCTGCTGTAGCTCAAATGCAAAGAGGTACAAACTAAGGTATCCTTGTTTTCATCAGTGTATACTTTTCTTCTCTTACCTTGACTATTGATTTTGTTTTCTTTTTGATTCGGGGCTTCATTTTCTCAACCGTAGGAAGAGGAGGCAGTTTCTTCAATTCCTCTAGGACTGCTATTGCTGCATTCTTCTTTGAAATCTTCTTGCTCTTGCCTTCACCCTCACCCATAAACTCGCCCACAGATACTTTTGTTACAAAGCTCTTCATATGAGGGGGACCACTTTCCCGGGTCACCTGTTTCAGAGGGAAAAACTGAGTGAAAGCGTGATAAACACTTATTAAAAATGGTAGAGTACAATGGTTGTAGCAAACTTTACTTACATGAACTATATAGCAATGGGGTGAGGGTTAGGGTCAAGGATAAATCAATCAGGGATCTTTTCCCACTACTAAGTTATAGTACTATGATTCCACTTTTAATTGCCAGGCAACATCCTATGGAATCCTAGGATTTACAGTTTAGGGATGAGTGTTTAGAACTCATAGCCAGAGTGGTTTACTGCCCCAACCAAGCTACAAAACCTAGGATTCCATAGAAAAGAGCCCCAGAAAGAAGATTCACTTTAAAGGGCACTGTAAAAACCACTTTAAAAGTACATTATCCCACCCTGTTGCAGGTTAAATATACAAAGCACATATAACATTAACATGCTATAGAGACATTTCATTGTTTAGACAGTTTTATTTCATTATACAAGTATCAGGTTAGTTTCTTGGGATGTAAGACTTACAAGTATAGTGGGCCCTCGGTATCCATTGGGATTTTGTGCCAGAACCCCCCATGGATACAAAAATCCATGAATGCTCAGGTCCCATTATATACAATGGCAAAGTAAAATGGCATCCCTTATATAAACTGACAAAATCAAGGTTTGCTTTCTGGATTATTAATTATTATTATTATTATTATTATTTTGCAAATATTTTTGAACTGTAGATGGTTGAATTCGTGGATGCAGACTACATGGATACAGAGGGCAGACTGTATTAAGACCTATGCAAGTTTTTACTTAAAGAATCAAAGCATATAATAAATCTAGTCATGCATTTACCCTAGCATTCAACAAATACCCAAATATTAATTCACAGGAAAGGAGAAAAACATTTTGCCAGAAAGAATGACAAATGACATGAATGATAAAATCTGTAGCTGTTTTAAAAACAATTTCATACCATGATAACTGAGATAAATGCAACCTAACGGTCATGTCTGGACATTAACAAAACCATAATTAAATACTGACAAGAATGAACCACAGTGAACCTCAAGCACTTCCCCTCCCATTCTGTTTTCCTGCACTGCTAAGAGGAAGATTTCAAACCATACTAAAATCAATAAGTTGTTTTAAACAATTATTCTAAATGGTCGCTTAAAAACAAGCCAGCATCAAACTGCAGTTAGGAACAAATAAAAGATTAAGCTTCCAAACTCCTCCTGGCTGTGCAAAAGGGGAATAGCGGAAAGGGAGGGGATTTACAAGTCTGAGGCTTGCTAATGCTCACTCACATTGTGTTAAATGGTTGAACATATATGAACTCCGTCAATAAAATTCAGCTAATCTAAGTAGACTCCTCCTTCCCTTGGAGAAGAGGGCTTTCCCGCTTCTCAATGCAGCCATTACAGCTGGTCCTGGGGACCAGAGGATGCTCTAAAATCGTGTGGGATACAAGGGTTGTAGCAAAAATCATGGGAACTCCCACCCTCTGTGCAAATAGAAATGTCCTCAACTCATGCACAAGCTTCCTTGGGTTCAAGCTATAACTCCTATGTTAATCAACCAAAGTCATATTGGTTCTTCTGCTCCCTTTCAATATTTTATAATAATTTTACTCTAACCTTACTTAACTTCCCCCTGTAATAGATTTAAGATGTGGGGAAAAACCCTACTGAATCCTGGAAAGAAAATCTACATACTTTCCAGTATGTACCTTTAAAGGTCAGTTGTATCTGACCAAGAGAATCCTAACAAGTGTACTCCTATCTCCAATATACTAAAATAAAACCATTTTAGAGCAATTAACTAAACCTACCTCAAAATTCACAGGCAAGTTCCTTTTAAGTGCAATCTCAAACACTTGGCTTATTTCAGATTTATTGAGATTTTCATCATCAGGTTCTCTCCCATTAATCTAGGAGAAGAACAATTATATTGAAGAGGTTTCTTGTACAGCTGTCATACCGGCTCACTGACAACAATACTGCCACACAGACTGCAGGGTTAGTAGAGGAATTTTAAGCATGATTGCGGCAGAAGCAGATTAAATGGAAAGCTCAAGGAGGTTTCTTACAGAAACTGCCTGACATGCAAGTCAAGTGTCCCAGAACTACCCCATTATCTGAAAATCTATGCAGGTATGGCATGGAAAAGTGTATAATTTTAATGTCTAAACAAAATTATACGCAGGCATCAAGTAAAAGAACTGGCAAGCAAGACCAGAGTTTTAGTATGATCAGAGCTTTAGCACATGCTGCGTTCAATTTGGAAAGATCGTTATTTAACTATTTTCATTTTTTTGTCTTTCCAATCACAGTCATTTTCTGAAAGATGACATTACTATTTCAGTGAGCCTCATGCTAGCTTTGGGTATATTTGTTTTCAAAGGCAGTCCTTTCCCACCTCTTCATGCACTTTATCACAAACCACTTTTTAGAAAGAAGGGGGAGTTTTCAGAAAGTCTGCATTATGGCATGCCACTATGCAGCAAGAACTTTACACAGAATTAGCAAATGTAATCAGAAGGGTAACACTGCAAAACTACTAGTTTGGAATAATCATTTTTCAGTAGGAGCTGCTGTAGTTAGTGTGGCTGGTCACCTTTCATAGTTTCTCCTCCTCAAACATATATCCCATCTGTTTTTGTCTTAAAAAGTGCTATCCAGACAGGAGTTTCATTTGGTGGAACTCCCTATATTGCCAATTCTAGGACAAGCTTCTTCATTGCAAGCCAATATCTTGGAACTTTTTCATATCAATGTGAACACAATTGATTTTTCATATGTGAGTGTATAAACTATATTAACAGTGGAAAATGTGTGGATTTTGGATAATGACTATTTGTTAACCAACAAATTATGTACAGAAGAGATGATGGCTGAATGCCAGTTTATAAAATCCAGACGATCAGATTCTCTGCTTGAGTAATTTTATCATGCCAGTTTATAATCAGAACATTTAAACAAACTTCTATTCATTCATAATGTAGCAGTAACTTTAACCCTAATCAAAGCCATGCATATACAAATGCCTGAACATTCTTCAGACTACTTGTAATAAGTAACTAGTATGCTGATGAAATTATCTACAGCATGCCCTTGTATCGACAGCAGCCAAGCAAAAAAGCCATGCCATGCAGAATTACACAACATAAGCACAGTCATACCCTTTCTAATAATTATCATGCAAAATTACTTAGCAGCAGCTAACTAGAGTATAGATAAAAAGAGATCAAGAGAGCTGAAGCAGACAGCAGTTCTAGAGTGTTAACTATCAACAGGGAATCATGAAAATGGTAAATGAAGGAAAATTTAGAGACTGATACTATTTGGAAAGTGCCTATATAACTTTAGCATGAGGTACTGAAAATGTATTGCATACAGAGGTGATAAGTACAGGGTTTTGATCTCTTTAGTGAAAAGAGTCTCAGGAAGCAGTGGTGGATGAGCACCACAGCAAATGTCCCGGAGAAGTGCTGCTGATAAAAATAAATAGCACTAAAGTAAACAACTTAGCTAGTTTCAAAGACAATGCAAAATTAATCTGTACCAAGGAAATAGCAAGTTAAGCTCAAATTAATTTCCTTTTAAAGATGCATGGAAAAATGATACTAATCATTTTTGTTTCTTCAGGAGAACAGCAATAGTCTTCTGTCTGTAGCTGAAGTGTATTATTAAAACAGAATATGGAGTACTCTGTACAGCTTGTATCCTCAGAATTACTGAAAATATTCACACCATATTTTCAAAAAAGAGATATTTTTACTTATAACCACTGGTCAGCAGCATTGAGAGGACGTATTTACAAGACACTACCCCCTTAAATACATTTTGTGGAAAAACAGGCCTTTGCATGCCATTTCTGTAACATCACAAAATACTTAGCACAAGCTACTACACTATCCAACAGCCAGTTGGTGTATTAGAGACCAGGGTTTGAATCCTCAATCAGCCATAGGGTGACCTTGGGCAAGTCATGATCTCTCGGTTCCAGAGGGAGGCAATGGCAAACCTTCTCTGAACAAATCTTGCCAAGACAACCCAATGATAGGCTTGCCATAAGTTAGGAACAACTTCAAGGCACACCACCACCACACTATTCAAATTGGACTAATCTCTAGAACAAGCTTGGCTGGAGATCCACACAATATGTGCTTCCTATCATTCTAAACAGCACTAAAAAAAGAACTTGGTGCAGATTTGTGTTTTAAACAACAAATGCAAAAAATAAGCTCATTTTCTGTCTTCAAGTTCTGGGTATGTCAACTAACAAATTGGCCTTGATTCTGAAACTACAATTCCCACAACACAGTGCCTTAAAACCAATTGTTTCTTGTAAGAAAGCATTTAGTTTAGCCTGTAATATAATTTAGTCTGCATAGGTTAACCAATTAGGTACAGCTGGATAGGCAAGAATGCACTGGAGTGGTGCAAGGAATAGAATGGCCATGCATTGTAGCCCTGGAAGCTAAAAATCTATGACTATATCTCATCATCCTTGCTAAGCATTACCTATTTGTTCTGTTTATTAAACTTCACTGCTCTAGACCACAACTATTGGGCTAGTCACAATCTGCTAGAGAATACTTTATCACATTAAGCAATTGAGTTGCACTACCATAATGACCGTGTGTAGGATTTCCACCTTATATCTTCTTCATCATTGTCCAAGCAACTCATGAGTCCCTTGGATGTCATAAGAACAAGTGCTTCATTTATCTCTAGTTAGCTGCAAGCATCTGAAGGATTAATTAAACTACACAAAAAAGTCATCCTAGGACAAATACTACTTCCAGCATTAAGCAGAAGTGAGCAGAAGACAGGCTAGGATATATGTTGCAAATATATAATGTGCATGCAAGCTTTCACAGCAATTGCACAAAACTAAGCAAACAAGAGCTTTGCTTTCAATGAACCTCAAAGCACAAATATGAGTTTCAAGTGGAGCTGGACAATGCTCCAGACATACTACCTCTGGTTTCTCAGGCAGGGGCTCGTTTTGCAGGATTTTCAGTGCTTTAGCAGCTGCATCATGCTTAGCAGCCTGTCTTGTTCTACCTTTCCCATGAAACTGCTGTCCCCCAATGGAGAGCTCCACTTGATAGAGCCAGGGTCCCACAGGAAATGGATAGAAGTACCTAAAAACAGAAAGACTTTAAACTTCAGATTTGTAATTTATAGGAAGGTTATCCTGCCAGCAGATGAAGTTTAAATAAGGCTTTAACCTGGAAGCCAATACTGAATACAATGAACCAACTGCTTGCCCTCAAAAGATAGCCTGTTGGATTTTGTAGTGCTGAAGTGTCTATACTCTATTACCAGCAAAGAACAACATTAGAACCAGAAACTGAAAGTAACCATAATCAATTAAAAACATTAAGTCAGTCAGCAGACTGTTCTACCAAAAATATTTTTCTCACTCAATAACAGATAAAAAATAATGTAACAAACCCATTTCTAACATACTGTGCCCAGTTGATTTAGTCAGTTCTGAGAAAGAATACCATTGTTAATATTCAATACTATGTGAGAAAACATCTGCCTCTACTACTGAAATTCCCCTGGAGACCCACTCCCCTAAATCTGCTCAGGGAGCCCCTCCAACTCTTCCATAGTATATTTGGAGAGAGGGGGTCTGGTGAAGAGAAATCTATTTTGCAGCAGAGTTCGATTAATTTGGCTGAGGCAAACCGCTCAATACCATCATGTCACTTTAGAAGTGGATCCAAAAATGCAGAGCTGTTTCTTTTTTTTTAAACTCAAAAAACTTTTGCTTTAACATTTATTGTACTCCCTCAGTAAAGGGAGAGAGAACTTTGTAAAAGTAGGAAAAGTGAGACATTAATTGGCTAGTTGACAAAGCACCAGTTCTCTTATTCTCCAACTGTGTAAAGCTAGAGTTTCTGTCCAACACAATGCCTTTTGTACCAGATACTGCTTACAAATGCTAATGAGTGCAACTCCTTTTTCTGCTAACAACCTGCTCCTTTGAGGTATCTCGGCTGTCAGCCTTTTCTTTGAAATTTCTATCCAAGATAGTGTAGACTTTTGTCACATGACTCATTCACATGTTTTTCCCCACAGCTATGCTTGGGAAGATGCTGTACTATTTTGGGCGGAGAGATAGATTAATAGTTTTATGGTACAATGGCAGTCAGACCATGTTGTACCAATCACTGAAGTATGTAATTGGTTGCCTTTAAGTATGCATTATGCTCATGCTTAAAACCTGCTTGATCTGTGGAAACAAGTCTTCAAAAACTTCAAGCACTGTGAAATAAGGATGATGGGAAATGACCATAGAAACTCATTATACTATACTCAATGAACAGAGGAATTATGGTTGTATGACATACCGTGGGGGATAAGCACCACCTCTCATATTGTAGTTGTAGGTGGACCTCATCTCCGTGTAAGGATCTATGGGCTTGTACATAGGTTTCTTTCCCAACTTCATACAAAGCGCATTCAGTTCCACTGTGGGGGTTACACTATCTAAAGATAAAAAGATACAGCAACAGTTAAAGGTGGAAGTATAAGAGAATTCCAAGCTATGCTTTAAACCAGGGGTAGGCAACTTTTACCTACCTCGGGCCGGTCCGCTGGTCCAGAGCTCTTCCGCGGGCCCGGGGGGGGGGGGGGGGGGGGGGGGGGGGGGAATGGCTCCGTTCGCGCACGCTTGCTTGCGAATGCGCAGTACGCCAGAAGTACTGCGCATGTGTTTGCACGTGCATGCACAGTACTTCCGGCATACTGCGCATGCATGAGCCACAGCCGCCATTTTGGAAAACAAAATGGCAGACATGACTCGTTTGCACATGCGCAGTACGCCAGCGCATGCGCGAACGAGTCACAGTCACCATCTTGTAAAACAAAATGGCGGCCGCAGTGCGCGCGGCGGCGGCGGCGGCAGGACTGGACTGGGGCCGGTTCAAAGGCCTCGCGGGGCTGGCCCGCAGGCCACAGGTTGCTGACCCCTGCTTTAATCTATAGCTATGAGTATTGAATGGTGGCAGATGGAAACTTTGCAGTATCTAAATCTTGCTGTAACTCATCACTTCAACTTGCTGGAGGCAAACACACAAAGTACCAATGCAAATTTCACTGCAGATGTTTTTTGCTGCAGCATGCAGCTTGATTTATATTTGCAAACTGACATTAAAAGCAGGCAATTGAATGGAAAGCCTAGTACTGAATGTACACAGAATATTGTGTAGTAGATGTGCTGCTTTTCAAATTGAATATTATGCATTACTAAGAAGGTTTGCATTACACATGCTTCATTTAATAGAAACACCTTTTCTCTTCACCAAGAGCTTACTTGCGCTGCCTGTCTTGGTGTTTTCTATCCTGTTTTTGCCTGACTGCCAGCCATTTCTTATTTACATACTACTGTGACAAGTGTTTGCAAATCTCAGTTTTGGCAGATATCCAAAGGCTACAGGTGGGTTTCTCCAAGTACAACAGAGCTTTCAGCACATCCCTCCTACTTGAGCTGTCACCCATCATATGTTTCAGGAGTCATTACTGAAAACTTGAGGATCCTGTAAAGCAATAATGGGTGCAGCACAAGTGGCCACAGCTATATGAGAAAAATCAGAGCCCTTTAACACAAGGATGGGAATTATACGGTACTCAAAATGTTCCTGTACTACAATTTCGGTATTCTTCCCTATTGACAGTGCTGGCTAGGGTTTTGGAAGTTATAGTCCAACAACATCTGAATGTGAAGTCATAGGCTTTCATGGCCAGCATCCATAGTTTTTTGTGGGTTTTTCGGGCTGTGTGGCCATGTTCTAGAAGAGTTTCTATCTGACGTTTCGCCAGCATCTGTGGCTGGCATCTGAAGATGCCAGCCACAGATGCTGGCGAAACGTCAGATAGAACCTCTTCTAGAACATGGCCACACAGCCTGAAAAAACCACAAAAAACATCTAGATGGCTGTATGATTTCCACCCCTGCTTTAACAAATACACATAGCTCTCATGATGCCAGCCAAGATTTAAAACAGCTCAAAACCTACACCAAATGGCTTTCTGGATTACTTTGCTTTGATTAAGTATCAAGATTGCTCTAACAGATTTACAGGATTGGGAAAGAAACTAAATTGTCCAGCTTTTAAAGTTCACATTACATAAATAAATGCAACTGACCGTATGAAAGTGCATTTGCCTAAGGCTGTTTATTAAATAAAGTGCTAATACAATGTACCGAAAGAGCCAGCATAGCTCTTTGAGTGTTGATGTGGTTTGAGCGTAGGATGACAGGTCTGGAGACCAACATTCAAACCCCTGTTCAGCCAGGAAAACCTACCTTAGACACATCACACACTCTAAGCCAGTGGTTCTCAACCTTTCTAATGCCGTGACCCCACAATACAGTTCC
>CM034706.1:247514411-247526616 GCA_020142125.1 Phrynosoma platyrhinos | reverse complement strand
TTAAAAAGTAATTAAAACATCTAGTTATTTGTCTTTCTATCTGGGAATTGATTTGCTTAAATATATTCAAAGACGAAACAGAGGAGGGAAGGGACCGTTACTATTTCGCTGGTAATCCTAGGTTTAAAATTCAATTTTTAAAAAATTCCCAAACAGGAAAAAAAATGGGCTCTATAAGAGGGCTGGAGGATGCTTTAGTTTCTCTTTTGCTTTCGTTTTTAACCTCCAAACAATTTTTGAGCTGAGTCCCATTTAAAGTGATCCCATTTTACTAGCATTTTAAGCTCTTGCTGGTCAAGCTGCGACAGAGGCTTCAACTACAACAGTTGACCTTACGATTTTACAGTGAACAATTGGATATATAACACCAGTCTTCCGATGGCTTTAGGCGACCCCTGTGTTTTGGTCATTCGACCCCCGCCGGGGTCGCGACCCACAGGTTGAGAACCGCTGCTCTAAGCCCTGAGAAAACCCTGTGATGAGGTTGCCTTAGGGCAGCCATAAGTCGGGAACTTGAAGGCACACAACAATGTACCAAGCAGTAGAAACATTTTAGTGCAACCCTGATCAAGGCTACCCTAGAGATGGCTTCACATATGACAACACACAATATTCATAGGACTCATTCAGCCAGGATCCTTTCTAAACGCCCCAAGAAACAGCTTCACAAAAAGTGAGAGAGGAGGACAAAAAGTATGGCTTGAGGAGAGTGAACAACTGATTGCTGAAGACATATGGAGCAAAACCAAGAAGACCAAAGAAAAGCAAGGATCTGAGTCACACAGCTGAAATTGACTGATATCTGTGTATAGCCTTAATATATACAATTCTTGTTATACCTGGGTTCTTTCCTTCATTACGTGATGGGCGAGCTGTAGGTTTTGGAAATCTTGTCCCTTCCAAAGCTTTGGCAGCAGCTGCGTGTTGAGCTTTCTTAATACTAGTTCCCTCAGCTTCCCAGTGCTGGTCCCCAAGAGTCAGCTGCACTGTAAACACCTAAGGACAAGAAGCAAGCCTTTATTATAGCAGTCCACTAGCTGATTTTACAAGCATGAAATGTTTGAATACAGCAATAATTCCCAATCTGTGTGTGCTAACAGGGTTGCTGTGGACCACAGCAGCTGTTTAAAATATTTGTAAAATTTATACTCCATGTTCCAATCAACAATCATGGGATCAGTTGACCTGTGGTGTTTCATCTCCTCTCTTCTCCTCTCCTCCCCCACCAGCATCATTACCTTCAACAAACACATTTGGGAGCTAAATCCTACATTAAGCTGCTGGTCACAATGAAACTTCCCCTAAAGTCTGCTGTACGGACTGAAAAATAGCTGCCATGGGTTTCCACCCCTTTAGTGTTGGCTTTGGGGATGTAAAGGGGTTTGCAGTAAAAAGAGTGTCCATCCTCCCAGTTACTAGCAGAACTCTACCCTTGACACTAACTAGGCTAAAAGCAGTCCACTTCCTATTGAAATGACTAGTAAAAAATGATTAGCAAGAAGCTGCACTAACTGGGATGCACTCTCTCTTCCTCAACTTCTCAGAATAATAGTAGAAAATAATCTAGCCTATCACTTTAATAAATCCAGTTTTTTTGGTGAGTACATTCCTGCATATGTGTGTACGCACATAAACATACACAAATACATATACAAACACAAAATGAGAAATCACTGCAGGGTCCCCTCAATATGTTTGATGTGTGGGATTAAATTTTTCTCCAAGCTGGCTTCAATTTAACACAGGAATTAAATTCTCATACTACAAACTTGCACCACTGATTTCTTATTTATAATGTTATTTAGGAAGAAAAAATCCTATTGTGCTACTGAGGAACACTGGACGTTTCCCATTATAAATCATGAGCTCAGTTTCCCTTTATTTTTCTAATTTTCTTTTTTCTCCTTTTTAAAGTTTCCTAATAACTCAATGAAGACTGCCCAACTGTTGCATTTTATCTTTGTCCCAGCTATATCACAAGTCTGTTTGCAATTACTAAAGAAACTGATATTCACTTCTACAATTCTACAATACACTTGTACAATTTTAGACACTCGCAGTTGCTCTGCTCACATGGCTCTCTGTTTGGGCTTTTGGAATATATTTAGTTTGGCTTTCAACATACTTCAACAGTCCTCCAGAATGAGGAAATTCCACTGTCCCAGAGCAGAATCAATACTGTTCTATGGGCTCTCACTGGAAGACCTAATAATCTCTTACAAGGTGTTTTGCACACTAGCATTTCATTGTGGTTTATGAGAACATTTATATAAAACTTTTCTGGTTGTTCAAAGCGGTTTGTAAAGGAGTAATAAAGTTATGTACGTAAAAACTAGCAAAACTTAGATCCTTCCTGCTTCCAGGGAAAATATGCCTTGCAGGCCTTATTTTTTGAAGAAAGCAAAATATCAATTCGCCTAGCCAAAGCTGTATTCAAGCGTTTCCAACTTAGGGCAACCCTAAGGCAAACTTATCATGGGGTTTTCTTGGCAGGATTTATTCAGAAGGGGTTTGCCATTGTCTTCCTCTGAGGCTGAGAGAGTGTTTTGACCAGGGGTAGGCAACTTTTGCTTACTGGGGGCCGGTCCGGTGGTCCCAAGGTCTTCTGTGGGCCGAGGGGGGGAATGGCGCCGGTCGTGCACTCTCGCGTGCGCATGCGCAATACTTCCAGCGTATTGTGCATGTGCAAGCGAGTCATGGCTGCCATTTTGTTTTCCAAAATGGCACCGCGACTCATTTGCGCATGAGCCAGAATACTGCGCATACGCAAATGAGTCGCGGCTACCATTTTGTTTTTCAAAATGGCAGCTGCGACTTGTTAGCCCATGTGCAGTACTCTTGCGCATGTGCAAACGAGTCATGGCGCTATTTTGGAAAACAAAATGGCAGCCGCAACTCACATGGTGGGGGCGGCGCGTGGCGGCGGGACAGTGGCAGGACCGATCCAAAGGCCTCGGGGGGGGGCCGCCCCGGCTCCTAGGTTGCCTACCCCTGGTTTTGACTAAGGTCACCCAGTGAGTTTCCATGGTCCTAGTTCAAACAGTTAAAGTCTTCACTTGCTATACAGACAGCATCGATAAGAAGACCTGAAGACTGGATCCTAACAGGCGTCTGGGTTATTATGAGGAACAGGTATTTGATATGAGGATCCATGTCTGTGCTGATATTTAAATATTAAATCTAGCACCTTGAGCTCTGTACTGCAATTATCGTACAGTATGTTTTATTGATCTTCTCTTTTGCCATTCATATTTACTTCCATTTTATGGCTGGAGTTTCATATCTGATTGACACACAAAGACCTGCTTTAAAACTAGGGGGAGATGTTAGCAGCAACAACTTTATAAACATAATACAGTTGTCCCTCTGTTTTTGCAGGAGGATCAGTTTTGGACCCCCTTGTGAAAATGGAAAACTGCAGATATTCAAGCCCCATAGGCTTGAATGGGGGTGTGTGCCCGTGTGTACCAGTGTGCACACACCCCATTTTATCCCCCTGCAAACTGGTCATATGAAAGTTATGATAACTTATTGTTCACCATCATCTAGTGCAGTGATTTCCAAAGCAGGTGGTAGGTATGCCCCCGGGGGTAATGGAAAGATGGGGAGGGGGGGAAGGTTACTGCTCACTTTGAACCAGGTCACCTTTCACTCAATGTATTGATGCAAAAAAAGACAAGGGAAACCAGTACCCATTAGGACCATGCACAAAGGAGCTTTCACATTTGACACTTGGTTGGCAGGTTGGAGCTTGTCTGCTGCTCCTCTTTTCTTTCATCAGACACGCAAAGAGAAAAGGAAGCAGAAGAAACAGTATCTGTGTTGGGGAGGGGGTAAGACTTGAAGCTGTGTGGGGAAGGCATGTCTCTGTGGAAGGAGGGGGAGTAGTATCCAGGATCAATTTTTGGAAAGAGTCCTTTGCCTCTCTCAGACTGAGAGTCCTTCCATGCTAGGGAGTAGCTTCTCTTTTTGCACATGGTTGGGAGCAGCACTGAGCAGCTGGTCAAGAAGCAATTGAGAAGTCTGTTGGCTGGCATGGGCAAGAGGTTTTTTGGTCAACTCCTCAGTTGCTGCTCCAAGGGTGACTGGGTGCAAAGAGAGCAGTGATTGAGCAGTGACCAAGAAGCCTGTCACGTACCTCAGCCTTTGCTGCAAGGCCAGCAGGGGAGAGAAGCTTCTCAGTCACTGCTCTGACAGATGCTTGGTTGCTGCTCCCAAAGTGACTGGCTGCTTGGATGCTGCTCCCTTTGCACCTATTCACTCTGGGAACAGCTACCGAGCAGCCAGTTAGCTGGCCATCCATCCTTTCACTGTAAGGCTGGCACAGACAAGAGAGAGAAGCAGGCCTAAGCCACTGCTGTATTCACACATGAAAGGCAGAGGAGGAGGCAGCAGCAGAAGCGAACTGGATGAAGCTGGAGTAGACAACACTGGCCATTTGGCTTCTGCACAAACAGTAGACCTAATATCAAGAAATGGGTATTGGAGTATTAGGGTTGTTGCCCCAGAGAAAAGGGAGCAGTAGCTCAAAAAAGTTTGGCAACCACTGATCTAGTGTCTGGGTACCATAAGGCCTATATACCTGAAGCCATGTGAAACTTGCACATCTCACAAGTATTAACTTGACATACAAACATTTAATTCAAGAGACCTTTTCAATATAAATACAGGATTCATATTAGTAATATTTACCTTTGAGTGAGCTGGACCCTGTTCACTCAAAAGTTTATACTCAGGCTGAATCTTGTTGAAACGGGCTAACTCATTCACAAGACACATTGGGGTTTTCTCTTTGGGGTTTGCCATGTTAGAAGGAACTGAAAAACAAGATAAATAAGTACTTCAATCTGTGGATAAAACACTGATCTGATACTATGAGAAGTTTACTACTCAAACATGGTGACATATTGCACAGATGCTTAGATTTACAAATGTAACAGGAAGAATCTCAACACATTCAGTTTCTAGAACTAAAAAAATTGTGATTTCAGAGCATCTGTTGAGATTACCAGCATGCCAGATAGAATTAGCTGTATAATCAATCTTTTAGATCAGACAGTGAGTAAATATTACTGTTGCAAAATCTGATGGAAGATCAAACTATTTTGTTCTGCAAGAAAACCAGCCAGGCACCTGAATAACTGCTTTGATGTTTAAAGGCTGTGGACTGGCCTAAACAGCACACTCTGTTCATCTGTTATGACATGTCCCTGAGGGGTCAGTCCTTCCCTTACAATTCAGCTGCTTTGCATTTAATCATATTCTCAATTTCTCATTTAATATTTCTAAAAACTGGTCAGGTCTCAGATCTCTAACTTCATTCCCTCTTCTTCTGATAGATCATCTCCTTTAAGAAGAATCTAAGTGCCATATTCTAGATACAGACCTTTTATTATGGCAGTTATCTAACACTCTCACCATTTTTATGAAAACAATTCACAACCCAACAGGCTTTACAAAAATCTAGGCTGTATAAATAAAGCCCAGCCCAAACAAAAAAATAATATCTAAAGAAATGAATATGCCTTATGTCTTCAAACTTCCAAATATTCTGAGAGTAGAATCACATGATGCACAGTAAACTTCTTAAAATCTCTCTGCAAAGCTGCTCTAATTGCACTGAAGGATGGTATTTTGTAGCTTGATGCTATGTAGTAAGTTGAGCATTTCCTGTTTTCCCAAATGACTTTGGAAGCACAATAATGCCAGATTTATCAAGGGATTAGAGACTTCAGATGATCACCACTACTCTGCACTTTTATAGTTAAGCTATGCCATACTATTCAAATGTTGTACAGAAAACTTTCTGACATCTAGCACATACCAGGTGCACTCAGATGATATTCCAAATAGTGGTTTGGAAAGATTGCTCAGATCAGTCACTTGTAACCAAACAGTAGTTTGATGAAAATGGGAAAATATAAATTAAGCTCTGCACTCAAGTATAGCACTTGCACTCAGTCTTAACCATGATCTGGGAGCTCTTATAAATGCAACCCCTAATGGCTGCTTCAGTGATAATGGTCCCTGGAGGCTCCTTTGATGATAGGTACTGCACCGTGTCTTCCACTTTTTCTGAAAAATGGTGTAAATCAAGCACCCAAAATATGTCATGCAGGGAATACAAGCAGGAAAATTACTAGGGAAAGATTAAACTATTCAGTGCTCTGGACACCCTAATCTGTCTTTGAAAAGTTGAGCAAAAAAAAACTTCACTTGCCGTCCCAAATAATGTGACATAAGAAACAGTTAAGAGAGTTGCTAACAAAACAAAACCGCCCCACTGGTTAAGAAGCAAACCCCCTGAAGAAAGGATCCTTGCCACATACATTTTGCATCCCATATAAAAAGCACAAAAAACAAAGTAAAACAGAATGATTATGGAATATCAAGTTTTGAGCAATCATATAAAAGGTTGTATTATGAAAGATTTTAATCTAATTTGGCCCAAGTGTTTATTCAAGCATTTTAAGAAAAGGAATGTTGGTTTTTACCTATGATAAGCCCATTTTCAGTAGATATAGGTGGAGCATCCTATAACTTGGGTAGTTCCTTCCACTTGCTCCAGTAGACAGGAAAAAGAAAGATTTTCCAGTGTCTCCCACGTAGGAGGAACAATACCTAAGTTAGTTGCTAAAACAGCCAAGAGACGAATGCTCCAGAAAGGAGAAAGGGTTCTGCTTAAGTCCCAAGGACCTAAGTTTTAACTATCAGCTGTACCATCTTCCTTCCAAAGACAGTTTCAGCTGAGTCCAGGATATCTAGTCTATAATGCTTAATGGAAGTAGAGGGTGATTTCCACATGGCCACCCTGCAGATCTCTGATAGGGGAACATTAGCGAATAGACCTGCCAAAGTGGCAGTACTCCTAGTAGAGTGTGCCATGATGTCCTCCTGTACTGGAACTTTCAAAGACTTGTAACAGCCACAATGCAGGCTCAAAGTGGAGGTGGACATCTCCCTGCCCATGGGACACAGGTGGAAGATGAACATGGCACTGCAACAATGAAAGCTGCTCATCTTCTATAGGTAAAGCTGGATAGCCCTGTGCACATCCAAGGTGTTCCATATCTTCCGCAGAGCTTGGACGGGCAGAAGCAGAAGAATTACTTCCTGCACCCCATGAAAGGCAGAGTTCACCTTGAACACTAAGGCTGGGTCTAGGCCAGTGCTTCTCCATTATTTTCTGTCACGCCCCCCCTAGGAAAGAAGAAAACATTTCGCGCCCCCCCCCGTGCGACTGTAAATAGTCACATGGGCGGGTTTGACCAATCAGGATAGAGCACGTCGGGCTGCTACTGGGGCAATCTCCCTCTCTCCAGCTGTAACAGGCCCCCCTTTACGGAGCCTCGCGCCCCCCCGGGGGGCCCGCCCCACTATTTGAGAACCGCTGGTCTAGGCAAAGCACTACGGCACTGGATCAGATGATGCCTTCTCTGCCAAAGCATAATGGTGCCTCACAAACCTACAAATCCCAAGATTCTGTAGGATGGAGCCATAGTAGTTAAAGTAGTGTCAAACTGCATTATTTCTACAGTGTAGATGCACCCTTGGTGAAAGACCATTGGATGCAGGCTTTATTCCCTTGTGTTCGATGTCGGTTTGACTTGAGTGATCTGCCTGCAAGCTTATTCTGTATTCAGGGTGCATTGCAGATGTTTTGCCTTCAGGTGATTCCCCGCCCAGCTCAGCAGTTCTCACATCTCTGCTATTAGAAAACGTGATCTCATTCTACTTTCATGATTCAAGTGGGCCTTTCAAGTGATGCTGTTTGTCCTGATTAGGACTGCCTTCCCTTCTATGAGGTTTGCATACATGTGCCAATCTGATTGCACTGAGCTCCAACTGATGCTATAGTCCAGTTCCTGCTCATCCTGTCTTTCTTGAGCCAGGTGTTGGCCAAAGTGGTCTCCCCAATCCCTGAGGCTGGCATTCATGGTTATCTGAATCTTCAAGCATTTCAGCTGGGCTTGCCCCTGTATATGGTAGGGGACATCCACCAGATGAGGGAATGGCAGAGTGATCAAGGGATCTTGATTATGCACTTCACTCTTGTGCTGATGGCTCCCTGGTAGCAAGAACCACTGCTGAGGTCTGGCATAGAACTGTGTCCAGAGGAGGTACTCTATTGTGGAAATCCTCAGTCCCTGAAGATGTGTCAGGAGAAAGACATTCACAGAACTATTTTTTCTGATCTTGGTCACAGACCTTACGAAGACTTGGATACTGTCCTAAAGAAGGTAGACCATACCTGACCTGCTACTCCTGATAGCCCTGAGGTGTTGGATAGCCTGGGATGGAGTAAGAAGACTCTTCTTAAGGTTCATCAGGAAGTTATGCCATCTCAGGGAGCTGAGCACTAGCTGTACATTGCATAGGCCCTGCTGTAAGATCAGATGAATCTGTAGATAACAGTAGATATGGAGACATGCCTCCCTCCATGGGCTCCCATGATTTTGGTGACTACCCTGGATGCTGATGACAGTTTGAAAGGGAGGGCCTCATACTGGTAATGTTGTATCCTGTATGCAAAACACAGGAAATGATTATTGAGTGATGGATCAGGACATGAAGGTACATTTCTATTAGGTCGAGAGATGGCAGGGCATCCCAGGGCTGGATTGCTCCAGAATGTGCTTCAGTGTTTCTATGAGGAAATCTCTCTTCCTGATTAAGTAGTTCACCCTCTTGAAGTTCAGGATAGCTCTCTATTTGACCTTTTTTAGCATGAGTGATGTCTCTCATACATGTGTGAAATCTCAGCATCTGCCACCTACTGCTGGGACAGCACCAGGACTGTCGACCTTTACACTGACCCCTGCCATTGCTGCTGGACTGAGATTAGCCAGCTATAGCTGAGGACTGGTGCTTGGGTGCCCCACCATGTTCTGAAGCCCCTGGACTAAAAGACAGATCTCAAGGAAGAGGTGAAGTGTGACCTGGGAGCACTTGTTCTCCCTACATCTACCAGAGATTAGTTCCTTTTTCCTGTCCTTGCTTTCTACAGCTATGTCCCCAGGGATGGTGTGAATGCCAATTTCTGTTTAGAATCCATGTCTCCATTCCAACCCTTGAGTCAATTGCCACTTTTGCTGCCTGAGCCCTGGTGCTGAAATGAACTGTATCCAGGGTGCCACCTTCCCTCACATCATCCTGCCTTCCTGACCCATTTTGGCAGTGTGGAGAAACAGAACCATGGGGAGAAATTGTACCATAGAGAGTTAGTTCATTTGACTGTTCCTGCAGTTTCTGTGCTGTGGCCTTCCAAAGCTGTATCCTGTGCTCCCACTGCTGCAAGGGGAGGCAGATTCAGGAGAGGAAGAAGCTGGCAAGACAAGAGAAACTCCTGCCTACTCTAGGAGTCTTTTGCATTTTAAATCCTCTTCAGTATATCCTCTTTCAATCCTCTTGAGATCTTTCTTCACACTCTTGGAAAAGTGAGAGAGTGAGGGGGAAAGGAAAGGAAAGGAAAGGAAAGGAAAGGAAAGGAAAGGAAAGGAAAGGAGGGAAATAACTAGAGATTTAGATGACAGGCTTAGAGTCCTAAGTAAGGATGAAAGGAGGCAAAGTTAAATCTTTGGTTTTTTAAGGAAGGAGAAAGAGAGAACAAGAAACAAGGTCTAGAAGAGAAAAGGAAAGGACTGAAGTGGCTACTGCGATGGATTGGAGACAACAACAGCGAGGCATGTCCTACTCGAGTGGTTGGCAGGAAAAAGACTCCCACATGGGAGACAACAGAAGATCTTTGTTTCCTGCCTATTGGAGCAAGTAGGAGGAGAGACTCAAGTAATAAGATGCTCCATCCTTATCTACTGGTAAGCAATTTGCTTAAAAAAAAAACCAGAACAAAACTAAACTAAATTTAATAAGCAGCATATGAAGAATATTAACATGTAATACCAACTTTTCAAAGAAAATGTTCAAGTCAAAGAGAATTCTGACATACCAATGACTTAAGACTTACCTGCAACTACACTGGTGGATGTAACAGATGCAGAGGGTAAAGCAGAGTTTTGAATAGGTCTACCTGCATTTTCAGAGGGCAGAGAACTAGTGGGAGATGGAATACTCAAAGGCTGTGCAAGAGATTGGTTCTTGTTTAGTATCTGATTGCTAGAAAGAGTAGCGGATGGATTCTGGATTTGAACTTGAGACATGTTGACTTCCATTTAAGACAATTCACTGCAGGTAAACTTGGTTTTGAATGTAGTTTTTTTCTGTACCAGTGCTTGAATTTCTACCTTAAATATAAACAAAACAATATTATGTAGCAGTCAAATTCCACAATTTTCAAATCAAATATGCCACTGGTGGCACCAACTTCTATTACCCACATGCTCCAATAGTTTTGCTGCTGTCTATAATCCTGGGATAAAGGCAAGACATAAATTCAAGAAAGAAAATACATCTGAGCACATATAAGGAGTTATTTGGTTACTAACAGCCCATTCCCTATAATGGTATTAATCTGGTAATGAATACAGCAATTTTTGAGTTTTGACACTGATTCCTCATGGAATCAATTTTGTATAATTCAAAGAGTTAAGTGTCAGCAATTTCAGAGGGATTATTGTTCAAAGCAAGTATCCATAACACTACATTTGCCTTCACAGTAAATGTATATTTTAGTTTTGAGATATATTGCTAAAAGGAAAAAAAAATCTAATTTCCCTTAGAATTGCAAAACCTAGTAGCAAGTATGAGTGCCACTCTCCATGAGAATATTAAAAATGATAACATGGAGAAAAACTGAAACAGTTGCCAGTTGGTTTCAAAGCTAAACATACAACTTGCTTCAAATATCACGTATCTGTTTCAATAGCTGCTTTGAACCTTATCTGTTCCTAAACAATGCATGAAATTAAATTCCTGTAAGGACTTACTTGTTCCTTACTATGAATATTCAGTGCATGTGATGAAATATTCTTATACATGCACATAGTTTTGATCTTTATAGAAAACAGGGAAGTCTATACATAAGACAGATTTTTGTACAGTTAAAGTTTTTAAATTTTAAGAATACTCTCAGTAGACCACACCAGTATTAGATATGATTTAGAGTTGCAGCTGTGAATTAAAATACATAGTTATTTTTAAGAGCAGACAATTGTGAGTTCTCAGAAGAGTAATTTCCCCCCAGTTAAATTTACCCTTTATATAAATTAGCAAAGAACCAAGGATAATGGTATTTAAGATGAAATATTTGTAAAACTATCCTAGATGCCATTGGATTTCTAGCCAAAAGCTCAAAGTACCCTTTAAGTAACTTCAGATAAATATATTACATTAGCAGTAATATACACGATAAAACAACAATTATCCATTCATGTGTTGCAAATGCTGGGGGGAAAAGGAAAATGTATTCTTACAAAGTGAGAGTGTCATTTAGAAAATAAATATGGGTAAAAAACAATAATTTAATAACCATGATCTTAGAATATGAAGCCTACTAGTGAGTAGTTTATCGTTCAGGTTTTTACTATCAATAGTAGGTTGAATGAAAAATATTCCACACAGTGTAGCTTATACAAAATTTATAACACTGAGTGTAATCTACCAGCTCTAGAATTGGACCCTACTTATGCACATCAATGAAGGTTGCACAATAGCAGCATTTGATGAACAGTGTTTAATATTCCTACTGTCATGTTAATGTAAAGGGATCACATTCCTCACATTCCTTTATCATTATCTGGTTTCTGTTAAATAATATGTATGAAAGTTCAAAAATGTCAGTCCAAATCAGAAATTAATCAATCCCTAGTTGATTAATAAGGAAACATTGTTCTAGTATCCAGGTGCCAGTACCTGTAATAGTGATCTGACTTAAGTATTCTGGTGATCTTCAAAATCAATGCCGCCAAGAGGTTTTCAAAGTTAGGAAGGATAAAGTGTAAGATTAAAAAAATGGTCTGCAAGCTGCTACCAAAGTATTAATAAAAAATACCACTTTTCGAAGTTCAAATAAGAATTTTGAGGGGAAGCATGAGAAAAGATTTTCCATGCAAGAGTCAACATGTACTTAAATAGACTGAAACACATTTCTCCAGATGGTGTGACAAATTCAGTTCTAGGTGGAGTTACAGGGTCAAATACTACATACTGTGTAACATTCATATTTTCTTGCTTCACTGAAATGCAAATTCACATGAAGCACCACAGAATGAAGTTTTCTGGTAGCCAATATACAGTGGTACCTCTACTT
>CM034706.1:247491996-247503831 GCA_020142125.1 Phrynosoma platyrhinos | reverse complement strand
ATTATTATTATTATTATTAGTGATGTGAATCCAATATTGTGGCGCTGTTGCTGATATTATTGTATTCTCCTCTCTGGATTTTTAAAAATAGAAACAGAAAGACCTAGCAAAGGGAGGAAGAGAGCAACAATTACACTAGTCCTCTGTTGCAGGGTGAGCTTAAAGGTGGGCGCTGAAACATTACTGATTTATGGAAGGTGAGCTGACTGTGTTCACACAGCTTTGAAACCAGAGAATCAGTGAACTGAGCCCATTTTTACCAAAATTCATGAAAACTGAAGATGCAATCAGCAAGATATATTTTGAAGCAGCTATGAAACATAGCTTATTCAAATTCAACTACATTGTAAGGGCACAGTACAAACCAGTGCACATTTAACTATCAATTTCTAGCATAGGGTGAGTAAAAGCAGCATATCCTTTCCCTAACAGCCCCATAAAGCCATCTGAAAATACTGTGCTGAATAGGATGGGCTGTGGTGTGTTATGGCTTGACAAGACAAGGAAAATCAAGTCAAGGCATTTTTTGCCCCACTCAAAGCAGCTTCCCATCTGATTTCCCATGATCTCCTCCTTCCCTCCCTTAATGCACCCATATGACCTCTTCCATCCCGCAGTATTCCTTGATTGTTGGGAAATGCTTTTGGGGAGGTTTGGAAAGTGGCAGGTAGATGAGGTACAGGAAAATTATTTTTCACTTAGTTCCTTTTGTAGGGGGATCTTTGAGACATAACCGATGTTCCACAGACACATAACTGTACTAGGAGGTTTTAAGGCTTTGATAAATCTTTGACTGATTATTCATTACCTATCGCTACCTTCATCAGATACATGCCATAAATATAACTTACAAATCTAATGCCACAATAAAATTGTCAAGACCAGGGGCCGGCAACCTTTTATGCGGCGGGGGGAGGATAGCGTGGGGGGCCAGGCGGCTGTGTGCGCACTTGTCTCCCTGCGCATGATGCAGAGCACATGCACGCGTGATGCGGGCACCATTTTGGAAGCCCCCCTGCACCTGTGGCGGGCGAATTCACCCAGCACAGGCACCGGGGGGGGGTTCTCTGGGCCTTGAAAAGGCCCCCCCCGCGCCCGCAGCAGGCGAATTCACCTGGCGCAGGCATGGGGGGCTTCCCCGGGCCTTGGAAAGCCCCCCCCCCGCACCCACGGGCCGGTCCCAAGGCCTCCACGGGCCGTAGGTTGCCGACCCCTGGTCAAGACTTTCAGTGCTACAGACTTGTTTCTGTTGCAATAGGCTAGTACCAGCAATTTTTTAGGAAGTACAATATGTGTATATTTGAGTGTCATCAGTACTTTTGCTCAGTTCCCATTCATCTAAGCAGGGCCTGTGCTTGACAGATTACATTCTGTAGTTCAAAAAATGGAAAAAGAACCAAATCCATATACATTCTTCCCACCCGATTCGCGGGGATCCGTTCTGGACACACACACACGCGCGAATCAGAAAAAACACAAATATTCAAGACCCATTGGCTATAATGGCTGCACGCTTCCGCTTGCCATCCACAAAGAACTGAATAGTAAGTCCACAAACGGGGAGGGATGAGTATGTTATATTCTGATCTAATCTCTATGACTTCCATGTTCACTTACAGAAGGATTACAACACTTGAAATTGAAGGAATCTGGTCTGCTAGTTACAATACAGCATAAGTATATTTTAAAGGACACTGCCAATTTCAACACTGATTACTGATAGTGAGGTCACCTGTAGTAATGCTTCTGTTGCATCAGTACTGTTACCAGCAGACATAGAAATAAAATAAAAATGTAAAAAATACCCCAGCTAAGGCCTCCAACATTAGGTAATAATGCTAAGTGCATCAATGTTTGTTTATTTTTAAAACAGACTGAAAGAATTTCTGTCCAGCTTCACCCAAGTACAACAAAATAAATATATTGTAAGATCACCCATTGGTAGGCTGTAATGCCTGAATATATGCCTTGTCAATAGTACCAACTGTTAAGATGACTAAACAAATTAGAAAATAAAAAAGACAGATATACCAATTTATACAAGAAAATATTAGAAACAGGCCCCATATTTTAGGCTGGGTTTAAAGATGAGACAAGGTTCTTAACAACTGAAGGATGACTGAAATGAACTATCACACATACAATGCATATGATCAGGAATGGTATTCATGAAGTAGATGTCTGTTCTGTCACAAATTTGACAACATAGATGCCATACATATATTGTACATAGAAAAGAAAGTGTTCATGATGAGAATGTTTTTTGCATTCTGATTCCACCATATTCTTCACTTTAAGGAGAAACATCCTGAAATACAGCCTCACTTCACTTTTTGTTCCTCCACAGCTCTATTTCATACATCAAAATGTAGGAGAGCAGAAAAACTAATAGGGACAAAGACTCTTCATGCAGTCATTGCTGTTTAGGAAACTGGGATTCAATCTGTGCCAGATGAGTAGAATTCAAGATATAGGTGTGTTAGCCTGTACTATCAATATGTAGAGAGATCTTGTAGCACTTTTGAGATTAACTAAAGAAAGAAGTTGGCAGCATGAGCTTTCATAGACTAAATTCTACGAAAGATGCATTTAAGTAGACTTAAGTTTACAAATGCTCATACTGCCAACTTTTTTCTTTAGTTAGTCTCAAAGGTGCTACAAGATCTCTCTACATACTGTGCCAGATGAGGTTACATTCCCTTTGAAAATACAGGTTCAGACCTATATGGTCTACCACCAGATTCAGTCCTTAAACATTAATGTTCAGGAATGTGTTTGCACATAGCCTGTTTGTAAAGATGCTGCTGGCAACATGTTAATTATATCTGTTTAGGTTACTACAGCACATTCTACATGGATTTGCCCATGGTTCTATATGGGTTCAGACATGAAAGGCAGACCAGAATAAAAAACCAAAAAGCTGCTGCAACAGCTTCACTAGTTATCCATCTTGTGGGTCTTTTCAAGTGGCTGCTCCCAAGCTGTGGAACTCCCTTCTTTGTTGTATTTCTACACATTTTTATTCAAACAGGTTTGGGGCATTTAAGATGCTTCTCTGGCTGAAGAGGTGTTCATTTGGTAAGGTACTGATCCTTTTTACTTTGTTTTTTCTTTTTATGTTTCAACTGACATTTGTTTTATTTGTATTTTATTATTGTTAGCTGCCTTGAAGACAATTTCTAGCAGAATGATGGGATATAATTTATACACACTGTTGCATATACCTGAAAACTACTCTAACATTAACCAATAGTATGCAAATGGTTTACACATTGAAAGTATTCATATGCAATAGGAAGTCAAAATTTCAGAGCTTTGGCTTATCAAGAACTGTAAGCTGATGCCCAGAGCTCATCTGATCCCATTTTGCTTTTCTCTGCTCACGTGATCAAAGAACAAACCAGAAATTGCTCAGGGTATCATTTGAAAAGGGTTTTTCACTTGCCGCTCCAAAACATGCCAGGAAACATATACTCAGAACAAGTCCTAAAGTCTGAAGAGGACAACAGGCCAGGATCATTTAGCACATTAAAAAATAGCACATTAAAAAAATCTTCCTGGTTTGTTTTAATGTTGAACAAACAAAGAAGTGAAATTTATTCTTAGCCAGCACTACCAAAGGCTGCCTATATCTCCAAGTAGTGATCTGCATGCATGAAAATCCATCACAGATAGAATATAACCATTCTAAACGTAATGGCTTCCAATGGACTATTCATATATTGGCCAGGGACCCATTACATATTACATAATCAAACAATATCCTGTCTAATCATTATTCTCAGTTGGTCTGCTCACCATGACTTTACATTGTCAACAATGTTAACAGTGTAAGTCTAGTTACAGACTATTTCCTCCACTCCTTTTCATGAAGACAAAGTTTATCTTTTTGTTGTTATTATTGTTGTTGTTGTGTGTCTTCAAGTACTTTCTGACTTATGGCAACCCCCAAGGCTAACCTATCACAGTGTTTTCCTGGCAAGATTTCCCAGATGGGGTTTGCCGCGTCCCCTGAGGCAGAGAGAGTGTGACTTGCCCAAGGTCACCCAGTGGGTTTCCATGGCACAGTGTGGATTTGAACTATGACCCTGAGTCATAGTCCAATGCTCAAACCACTATACTGCATTGGCTTTTACAGCCCAATTCATGCATAAGCTTTAGCAAGTTCAATGGAAATCACTATCTAGTAAACATGCTTACAACTGCAGATTTAGTCTGACAAACCAGTGTCTTATCAGATATGAATGCCTGATAAGAAGTCACAGAATAAGGTCCAGTATAACTGATGTCTGTCTGTAATATTAAATTTGCCAATGCAATGCTACTAAACACAAGTTTGATTTCTATTTTAAAAAGCAGTTTCAGAAGATGCAAGATCTAGAGCCCATCTGAGTACAGTAATTATTGGGCAGAGGCTTTAAAAGTTTTGACAGACAACTTTACCAAATAATAGTAAACAGTACTAATCAGTCAAGCAAAGAACTCTGATATACTTATTAATGTTCAAAGCCTAACTTCTGCATTTGTTTGTATTGAGACATATAGCTTTGTTTTAGAAATATAGTGCCATTCAGGACAACCAGTGTTTAAATATAGTGACCATTACATTGGTTTCGTCACTACCAATTAGTTCAACACAATATCTGGTCCAACCGTGCTATGTAAACGCTGATATCAATGACTTCTTAGTTTTTTACCTGTTCACAAGATAATATGTTGCAATTCATTTAGCAAGGAAGGATATATAGAATCATAGAGTTGGAAGAGGCCACAAGGGCCATCCAGTCCAACCCCCTGCCATGCAGGAACTCAAGATCAAAGCAGTCTCCAACAGATGGCCATCCAGCCTCTGTTTAAAGACCTCCAAAGAAGGAGACTCCACCATTCTCCGAGGGAGTGTGTTCCATTGTTGAACAGCTCTGTCAGGAAGTGCCTCCTAATGTTGAGGTGGAATCCCCTTTCCTGTATGTAGCTTGTGTCCATTGTTCTGGGTCCTATTCTCTGGAGCAGCAGAAAACAAGCTTGCTCCCTCCTCAATATGACATCCCTTCAAGTATTTAAACAGGGCTATCCTATCCCTTCTTAATCTTCTCTTCTCCAGGCTAAACATACCCAATTCCCTAAGTCATTCCTCATAGGGCATAGTATCCAGACCCTTCACCATTTTAGTTGCCCTCCTCTGGACATGCTCCAGTTTTTCAATACCCTTTTTGAATTGTGCTGCCCAGAAATTCCCAGTGGGGCCTGACCAAAGCAGAATACAGTGACACTATTACTTCCCTTGATTAAGATACTATACTTCTATTGATGCAGCCTAAAATCGCATTGGCCTTTCTAGCTGCTGCATCACACTGCTGATTCATGTTCAAATTGTGGTCTACTAGGACTCCTAGATCCCTTTCATATGTAGTCTCATTAAGCCAGGTGTCCCCCACCATATATCTATGCATTTCATTTTTTTGCCCTTAGTGCAGTACCTTACATTTCTCCATGTTGATACACTTAGTATCATGCAAAATTTAAACTACCAAGACACTGGAGTAACTTGATTATTAAGCCAAATCAAAGAAAGTAAAATAGCTCAAATTTCCATTTCAGTTGCAGTGAGACAGTAACTTCTGTAATTTGTTTCAAGAAAATTTTATCCTTCACACAGAGGGCTAGATAACATCTTAGTTGCAAAGTCAATAAGGCTTAATTTAGTATTGTAGATTTCGATGGGACTATTCCAGGCTTGGAGAGAGCCAGTGTAGTATAGTGGTTTGAGTGTTGTAGGATACTGGCAGATCAGGGTAAAATCTCTGCTCAGCCATGGAAACCCTCTGGGTGACCTTGGGCTAGTCACACTCTCTCAGCCTCAAATGAAGGGGGGAATAACCCTCTGAACACATATTGCCAAGAAAATCTCATGATCAGTTCCCCTTAGGGTTGCCATAAATCAGAAATAACTTAAAGGCTCATAACAATTTCTAATCACGACTAAGCCTGGAATCAACCATCTCTCACACTGTCAACCCTAAAGCAAATGATATATATAGAAAAATATGCAGAGATCTTGTAGCACTTTGAGACTAAGGGGCATTGCAGACCAGCCTACAGGGCTGGCCCGGGGGTGGAGTTGGGGCGGGCAGCCACATGTCGGCCGCCCCAACCACATCCCGACACCATCCTGATGCTGCGCACCCGTATGCACTGCGTCACGACGGCCCCCTGGCGCAGCGTATAGACATGCTGAGCCACCGGCTCTTAGGGCGGCCTTTTACCACCCCTAAAAGGAGCTGCATTTTGCTGCTCTTTTGGGGGCAGCAAAAGGGAGGATCAGGGCCGCGGCATAGGGTTGCCATGGCCGCAATCCGCCGCTAGCAGGGGTAGCCCAGATCTGCCTAAAGCGGGCAATCTGTAGAGGCCCTAATTGAAAAAAAAAAAAAGAAGTTGGCCTCAAAGGTGCTAGTTAGTCTCAAAGATGGTACAAGATCTCTCTACATAGTGAATCTACAGACTAACATGGCTGTATCTCTGAATTCTATATAGAAAAATAGTTTCTAAAGTAAGTTTTAAAAGTAATTCTGGTTCCAGACTGCAAAGAAAAAAAAAGTTAAACATATTACAGACTTACCGTACTTATATTGCTAAAGTTAAATGGCATGAGACCAATTAGGTTTGTGGGCATGTGCAGTGGAAAAAATAATCCATCAGAGCCATTAAGTCATTCATTACTCCATTAAGAGATGAAAGCACTGTGTATGTAAGTGAAAACACAAACAGCCTTCTTTTAACTAAGTGAAACTTGCGAGCATTATTCTGAAATCATCCTGGAGAAAGCAAACCTAGGTTAGAAGCCATAAAATGGGAACTTGAGATTTTGTAAACAGAATTTTAGCTCTAACATATCATTTTCCATATCAGTGAAAGAAGAAAATTCATGCCTGCAGTGTTAAACTGCCAACTTAAGTCAGGGAAATATTAGTATCTGCCTCATACATGTATTATGAGAACATCAAGAAATTTAGCGAAGGTCTGAACGTATCAAAGAACACACTGATCATCAATAGTAACTAATTTAAGTAGACTGTACAGTATCATCTGATCAAGAAAGGCAGGGTAGGAGTTGTACACAGATACATACTGTGCTCTGCTGTGCACAAATTATTTTGTGTGTGTTTGCCTTCAAGACCTTAAGGTGCACCTATCACAGGGTTTTCTTGGCACATTTCTTCAGATGGGGTTTGCCATTGCCATCCTCTGAGGCTGAGAGTCTGTGACTTGCCCAAGGTAACTCAGGGGGTTTTCATGTCTCTTCCTTAAAAATCAGAGTCCTCAGCTATGGAATACTCACTCAATCAATGGAACTTGCTCAAGTGCTGCTATACAGACACTCCTATCAGGTCAGCGGGTCTCTGCTGTGTGTGTGTTGCCATCAAGTCGCCCATGGACTTACGGTGGCCCCATGAATCTCAGAGTTTTCTTAGTCAAGGAGTAATCAAGCAGTGGTTTTGCCAATTCCTTCCTCTGAAATATTGCCCATGACACCTGGTATTTGTTAAGAGTTCTCCCATCCAAGTACTTACTGCCACTGACCCTGTTCAGCTTCCAAGATCAGACAGGCTCTGGAAATAAGCACCTCAATGTATCAGTTTTCCTTTGCCTCTTTAGTTGGGCCTAAAAATGGCATTTCGCCCAGTAGGGCAGTTACTACAGATCTTTCCCTTAAACTTCTGCTCACAGGGAGATGCCACACTGCATGCCACATTACTAGGAATACAACACACCAACAACACTGCCTAGATGAGACCGGAGGCCTGTCTGAGCCCTTCCCAACAGTGGACAACCAGGGATGTTTCGGGTAAGCACCCCCCAAAAAAAATACATGAGACAAAAAAGCAGCAAAGAGGAACAAGGAGGGACTGGAAGTGAAAAGGCATGGGGGCAACCTGTGAAGAAAATGAGGTGTGAAGGGAGAGGGCAGAAAGGAAAAGGAAGGGATCCTGAGGGACTGGCAGGCATACCCTTTTTGAATTCTGGTGCTCAGAACCGGACAAAATATTCCAGGTGAGGCTTGATCCACAGAAGAACAGAGTGGCACTATTACTTCCCTCAATGTAGACACTCTACATCTGTTGATGTAGGCTAGAATTGCACTGGGTTTTTGTGGTTTTTTTTTTTTTTTGTAGCTGCTACATCACACTGTTGACTCATGCTGAACTTGTGGTCTATTAGAACTAGATCCCTTTCACATGTCGTCTTGTTAAGTCAGGTGTCCTCCATCCTATATCTATGCATTTCATTTTTTTTTTCTGCCTAAGTGCAGTACCTTACATTTCTCCATGCTGAAATTCATTTTGTTAATTTTGGCCCAGCTTTCTAATCTATTCAGGTCATTTTGAATTTTGATACTCTCCGCTGGGGTATTAGCTACCTATCCTAATTTAGTGTCATCTCTATTCCTTCATCTAAGTAACTGATAAAGATGTTGAATAGCACTGAGCCCAGGACAGACCCCTGTGCACCTCACTGATCACTTGTGTCCAAGATAAAGAGAGTCATTGCTGAGCACCCTTTGGGTTCAACCAGTCAACCAACTACAAATCCTCCTAACAGAAGCATTGTCTAGCCCACCTTTTCCTAGCTTGCTTGCAAGGATATCATTGGAGGGGCCTTGCTGAAATCAATATATGTTACACCCACACCATTTCCTCCATCTATTAATCTAGTAATTTGATCAAAAAAGAGACAAGATTAATATGACATGACCAGTTACAAATCCTCCTAAGATGGCAATTATATATACACGCATCCCGCCTCCCCCGTTTGCACAGTTGGAGCCAACAATAATGGTCCTTCACAGATGGCAAGTAGGGTGGAACAAAATGGTGCGTGCCGCCATTGAAATCAATGGGGCTTGGATATTTGTGATTTTCCCAATTCGCGGGATGGGTGTGGGTGAGTTCCAGAATGGATCCCTTGCACATCGGGAGGGACAACTGTGTATATATACATATGAGACAATATTAGTCCAGCATGACCAATTACAGATCCACGTGACAGTAGCACTCTCTAGTCCAGCTTTTACTAACTTGTTTGCAAGGGTATCATGGAAGGGACCTTGTCGAAAGCCTTATGGAAATCAAGATACGCTACATCCACACCATTCCCTCCATTTACCAAGCTGGTCATTTTATAGATAGACAGATGAATATACAGGAGACCAGATTAGCATGGCATGGCCAATTACAGACCCACCTTACAGTAGCGTTGTCTATAGCCCGCTTTTTCCTATGCTATGCAGAGAAGCGGGATATAAATAAAAAAATTTATTATTTATTTATGTATTTATTTCCTAGCTTGTTTGCAAGAGTATCATGGGAGGGACCTTTCCAAAACCCTTACTGAAATCAAGATGTGCTACATCCACACCGTTCCCTCAATTTACCAAGCCGGTAATTAGCTAGATAGACAGATGAATATATATATATAGATAGATAGATAGATAATGCTAATATATATAGATAATGCTTATATCATAGAATCATAGAATCATAGAGTTGAAGAGACCACAAGGGCCATCCAGTCCAACCCCCTGCCATGCAGGAACTCCCAATCAAAGCATCCCTGACAGATGGCCATCTGTCTATATAGATATAGATATATAGATAATGCTACGGTCAGGTGGATCTGTAATTGGCCATGCCATGCTAATCTGGTCTCATATATATCTGGTCCCATGCTAATCTGGTCTCATATATATATATATATATATATATATATATATGAGACCAGATTAGCATGGCATGGCCAATTACAGATCCACCTGACCGTAGCATTATCTACAGCCCACCTTCTACTCCTTTTATTTCTTTCCCGGAGAACCCCCTCCGCTGCAGGGCAAGGAGGAGAAGGGATGGGAAGGGAAGGGAAGGGGGAGGCCTGGGCAGGCCCGCTCCCAACCCTCCGGAGCCTGGGCCGTCCCCTCCGAGGGCCCCGCAGGCCCACCACCCCGCTAGGCCCGGCCTCCTCCTCTCCTCCTCTCCCTCGGCGTGGAGCCTGGAGGGCCGAGGGCCCGGGCGGCCCTTTCCTCCCTCCCTCCCTCCCTCCGCTCACCTGGTGCTCCTTGTGGGCTGCGGCTCCCGGGCCGGCGGTTGTGGGCGTCGGGCGGCTCAGTCCATGGGAGGCTCCCGGGAAGGAAGGAAGGAAGGGCGGGAGGGGAGGTCCAGGGCGAGAGAGGGGAAGGAAGGAAGGAAGGAGTCGCGGAGGAGGCGGCGGCGGCGGAGGTAGCGGCCACAGGGCAAACCCTAAAGAGAATGAGAGCGGGGCCAGCTCCGGCCGGGGAGGAAGTGACGCCAACACGCCAGCGACGAGGAAGGAAAGGGCCTCCCCTAGCCCCTCCCCCTCTGCCGCTATTTATAGCTCCGCCCACTCCTCTGGGGTGGCGCGCGGCCTACGAGGAGAGCTTTGCTGCTGCTTCCCATCATGGAACAAGCCGCCACCGGCGTCTTGAGTCGTGATGAGAGCGATTCTTTCCAAAAGACTACATTTCCCACCATGCTGTGTTGCTCTTCCCGGAAGTGATGGATTTTTTTTAAACCTCCACGTCTTCTGCTGCCACCCGCGGCTCGGGAGCCTACAACTCCCAGCGTGCCCTGCGGGAGGAGGAGGAGGAGGGCGTGGCTTATAACCATTTCTACAGCTCCATGCGGGATAGTGTTGTGTGGACCCCAAACTGTGCCCTTTGAGCGATTTTGGACTTCAGCTCCCAGAAGCCTCAGCGATGTAGGCCAATAGTTTGGGATTCTGGGAGCTGGAGTCCAAAAGCCCTTAACGCAGTTTGGACTGGTTTCTCTTTATTTTTCTTTCAGTGAGTCTCAAAGGTGCTACAAGATCTCCCTACATGCTGGGTCTACAGACTAATATCTTTGAATTCAGTTCCTCTTATGCGGAATTCCGAAATTCAAAGTGCTCCAAAGTTGTTCACGTGGGCAGCTGAGGATAAAAGAGGTCAGATTAGTCTGGTTTGACTTGTTTTTTGGAAACCCATGTTGATTTTTTTCGATTATGGCATTCCCTTCTAAATATGTACCGACTCTCTGTTGAATGATCTGCTCTAGAAACTTTCCTACTATGAAATCAAGATATGTTATGTTTACAGCGTTCCCTCCATCTACTAAACTAGTAGTTTTATCAAAAAACAAACAAACAAACAAACTATGACATCCCTTCAAATATTTAAGCAGGACTATCATGTCACACCTTAATCTTCTGTCATATTTATTCACAAATAAGTATATGGTACTTTTTCTAAGTGTATACTAGCAAAAAGTATGTTCAACTGTATCTCCCAGAATCCCCCCAAACAGCGTGTCTACTGATTTTGGGAGTTGTGGTCCCCTTGGGGTGAGCTGGCATGGTGTAGCGGTGGTGTGTTGGACTGTGACCCTGGAGACCAGAGTTTGAGTCCCTTCTGTATTGTGGAATCTCACTGGGTGACCTTGGGCAAGTCACATGCTCTCAGCCTCAGTGGAAGGCAATGGCAAGCCTGCTCTGAACAAATCTTACCATGGAAACCCTGTGATAGGTTCACCGTAGTGTCACTATAAAATGCTCATGGCTTGAAGGGACACAACAACAACAAAGTCCCCTCTGAATTGATAAAAAGGAATTTTGACTACAACTCCCAGAGTGCTCCCAAACATCATGGCTACTGGCCATGCTGGGGAGGGGATTCTGGGAGTTGTGGTCCAAAAAAAGTAACATTGACTAAGACAACTGACGACAACAGCGTTTTAACTATCACTTCTCCAAGGGGGGTTGCAGACTGCCAGAAATAGTGCAAATTGAGTC
>CM034706.1:247466924-247478377 GCA_020142125.1 Phrynosoma platyrhinos | reverse complement strand
ATTTCGTAGGATGAAGCATTCGTAAGTAGAGGTTCCACTGTATATGTAATGATTTTGTAAAGATTTTCTGCAGCTCTATTCCTATGGAGAATAGGACCCAGAGCAGGGGTAGGCAACCTTTTTGAGCTGGGGGCTGGTTGCTGTCCCTCAGACAATTGGGGGGCCGAAGCACCATAAATAAATAAATAAATAAATAAAGAACAAGTAATAACAACAATAATCAATATCATCATGGTGAGTGGTGGGGGCGGTGGCAGTGGCGGTGGCAGGACTGGCCTGGGGCCGGGCCAAAGGCCTTGGGGGGCCGCATCCGGCCCCCGGGCCTTAGGTTGCCTACCCCTGACCCAGAGCAATGGAGTTAAACTACAAAAAATGTGATTCCACCTCAACTGTTTTCCTGACAGTAAGAGGTGTTCGACAGTGGAATACACTGCCTCCAAGAGTGATGGAGTCTCCTTCTTTGGCGATTTTTAAAACAGAGGCTGGATGGCCATCTCTCAGGGGTATTTTGATTGTGTATTCCTACAGGGCAGGGGATTGGATTGGATGACCCTTGAGGTCTCTTCCAACTCTATGATTCTACGAATTTCTGAATTCTACCTGAGGGAACCTCAATCTAGTACAGACATTTACTTTAGCAACAGAGAATATGCCAAAATAAGTTTGTTTGGCATAGCCTATGTCATTAACAAACTATAAGTAAGTAAAAACAAACAAAAACAACCACCCCCACCCCACTCCCCAATTTCGAACACAAGTTAAACAGCTTTGTTCATCGTAACCTCCACCAATACAGGAAATGGCCTCCCATCTCATTTTCTTAAGCAAACAAATGTTCAGTAATCTGGAACTGCAGTCAGGTCATACATACGATTTTGTCAGCTGCAACATTGGCTATCGTATTGGCACCTCTCTCCAAGTAGGCCTGAAGGAGTCTCACCAGAGGGGGGATATTTCCTGACCTCTCCCACAAGACTGGCTGAAGCAGATGTGGAAATAAGGCCATGTAAGATGATGGGATGTCATTCTTATGCATCTCCAAAAGTAAAGACATCACTTGGAACACATATGGAATGAATTCTGTTGAAAAGGAGAGACAGTTTTCATTGCAGACTATGAAGTAGCAGAGAGGGCATGTTCAAATGTGGTAATATTGTCATGAACAAAGTTTAAGATAACTGTCACAGGTTTCTTTGCCCCTTTAATGAAAGCCCACATGGTGCAGTAGTTAAGAGTGACAGATTAAACTAAGAAGATCTAGGATGGAATTCCTGTTGAGTTGTGGAGTGCACTGGATGATCTTGGGCCATGGTATAATTCTTAGCTGAACTTACATGCTGGGCTGGAGATGGAGGGCTTTCATGCCATTCTGGGTAGGCTGAAAGCATAACGATAATTAAAAACAGATGCACCAGTAACTAATCTCCCCCCCCCTTTTGTTCACCTTATTTCATGTCATGACATAAAGATGAAAATATTAGCATATGCATGGATAAAGTACAAATCCTTTTTATTTAAAATGAAAAAATAATGGTGTAAATAGGTATTACTTAAAAGTTATATAAATAACAGCTATCTGAATTCTAATATTGTATGCAGCATGTGACTGCCTGTAAGTACTATAGTACAGATAAACCAGTTCATGTTTTATTCATACCTTGCACATCATTCTGCAGAATCTCTGTGAATACCATAAACAAAGCATCTTCAAAGCTTCCAATAGCACTGGGGTTTGCTTTGCAAGTTATCCTTATTGACAAGCAAATTGATTCAAACATGTAATGATTAAAGTGAGGCTTGCTTGGATTCTAAAAACAAAACAGGAACAGCACAAAGTCACTGATATTTTATATAAAATATGTTGTTTACTAAGATGAAGTGCAACAAGAACTGCAATACACATGAGAATATTGCTGTCATCATAGCTAACTCCTGACATAGGCCTATTCCACTCTGCAAATGTATCCGATATTTGACTAGAATATTCTCAGCTTCCCACTGTTTCTTGAAAGGTGTATCAGTCTATCTCTTACCATCAAGTTACTTTCTATCATGCCGAGATAACAGAGATGGACAACTTGCAGAGGCCTGAATGCTGCAATCTCTCACCCTAACCTAACCTAACAGTGTTTTAGGCTCAAAAGGGGTCCTTTGCCCCCAAAGTCACATTCTGTCAGGCTCAGAGGGAGGTAAAGGCAAACTCCCTCTGAACAAATCTTTCGAAGAAAACCCAGTAATAGGGTCACCATAAATCAGAAATTACTTGAACACACACCACACATGAAAACATGGAAATATACACAAGACAAAATAGGTGGAGAGATTATTACTCTTCTATTCCCTATGTTCCATGTTCTATTGAAGTCCGTCCAAAAAAAAAAAAAAAGGGGGGGGGTAAGTGCTTAAGTGTTAGAGGGGCTGTAAGTTTGCATCCCCCTACATTATTTTCACAATTTTGTTGTAGACAACTGAGTGAACTACACACACTTATCTTAGAATGAATCCCTCTGAACTCAGTGAGGCTTATTTCTGAGTTGAACTTTATATAATTGCCGTTAGACATAAAAATGTTTGAGATAGCAATCCCATGACCCCTTTTTTGAGATAAAACTTATGACATAGACCTACTCCAATCTGTACATTAAACCAAGAGCTGCAAATTTATCTTGCATCTGGCTAGAATAAAATAAAAATAAATAAATAAAAAATAAAGCCTGACTAAACAGAGTGAACTTTACATCTGAGTAAATATGTATCAAGTACTTTGATATAAATTACGTTGGGAGGGGTTTTAACCTAAAAGGTAGTTTTGAAATATTTAAATATATTTAATGCTCTGCTTTGTGAATTTCAGAAATATTGAAAATAATGTATATACCAAGTTAGATGATACCCTGTAATATTTTTAAATCAGTGAAATAAATTTAGACTTGATAAGGAAATAATGTCTGCATTTCATTTTTTCTTAATGTTGGTTTCTCCCCTAGGAGGGGGATGGTCTCTCATAAATCCTAAACCGGCTTGAAACCTTTTAAGATTTTTATATCTCTAGGTACCTTACAATCTACTTTTGCAACACCCATCCAATCCATTCCATTCCATTCCAATCCAGTTTAGATTACTGGCTGTTTATTTTGGCCATGCAGCATGAGGGCCTGCTGATCAAAGAATGTTAGTCTCAAATAGCTTTATATACATAAACCAACTTAATGAATCTTTTAATCCAGGCCTGTTTCTTCCCTTTCCTATAGCATGATTCATAAGAAGGAACCAAGCCAACATTTTAGTTGCCTATGCATAAAAAGCAAGTGAAAGAAATGAACTTCTAAATTAAATCAACAAAAAGTTTAAAATAACAGATATTACAAATGGTGATATCCTCCATTTCTACCACGGACAGAGCTCTCTTCCTTTACCTTGCTGACAGCAAGCAGTTTCTGTGTGAGTTGATTGATGAGAGAAGGGATATATGGAATTATGGCTTCTTGAAGCAAAGAAAAGCTTCTCATGATAGCTGGAAATGTAGAGATTTACATTACTGAAGGCAGAAAAGACTTCTGAATCATGTGTTGTACTTCACATTTAAAAACTACTTAACTATGCTAAATCTTACAGCATGCAATCAAGATCAAGAACTGGTTTATTAAGTTCTATATAGGAATATAAACCAACACTTTGAAAATCTAGGGCAATTTGGGGGCAATTTTCACCCTACAATGCAAGAAAACCATCTGCAACTGCAGTGGTTTTGCTTTCCTACTCCCAACAACCACCCTAGGTGATTTTTTTGGTCAAAGACTGGCATAAAATTGTAGGGTTTTTTAAAGAAAACAAAAATATTTGAATTATCAAAAATGTTAAAGCCAAGCCTGTTAGGGTCTAGCTTTAAACCATCAGAGTAGCAGAAATGTGCCTTTGTTTAACTATGCTTCTCCAAGAACGGAGACTGACCACATTTTTGCACTACACTCTTATAGTGCTGCTATTCCACTATTACTGCTCTGTTGCATTCTGGGGTTTGTAGTTCAGTGAGGCCTAAGAGCTCCCTGGCTGAGAATTCTAAATGCCCCTCCCTCAACTGCAAATCCCAGAATGGAACAGGAGGCAGCCAGAGCACTAATAGTGGAATAGCAGCACTATAAGAGTGTAGTGTGGAAATGTGATTTCTCAAAAAACAACAAACACAAGTAGCTTGCAGTTTAAACAAAAGTTTACTAATGGCTTTAATCTATATACACATAGAGGCTATATCCTAATCTAGCTAGTGAATAGTTCAGGTTAAGAAGAAGGGCAGGTTGCTTACCTGTAGCAGTACTTTTTCAAGTGGTCATCTGCGAATTAACACACATGGGTTATATCTGCGCCTGCGCAGCTAGCTTGGAAAGTTCTAGTATCACTGGGCAAATCTTGGATTGCAACTTTTTGGCGGTAGCTCTGCCCACCTCTATAAAGCCCCTGGCATTCTCACTCTTTCTTCAGGTCCAAAACGTATGCTGCTAAGCAGTGACAGCAGGAATTTTTATAGTAAGAGCAGGGCACGATTGAGAGGAGGATGGGCAGGATTTGTGTGAATATGCAGATGACCACTCGAAGAAATACTGTTACAGGTAAGCAGCCTGTCCTTCTTTGTGGTCTCTGCGAATCACACAAATGGGTTATTTAGACTGACAAGCTTCAGTCAGTGGAGGAGTGTCCTGACACCAATCTTGTAAGTTTGAACAAGAAAAGGATTTTATTAACAACAATAAACTGTAAACTTTAAACTGAAAATGTATTCAAGTGTCATTGCATTTGATTCAAGTATGAAAGAAATAGTACAATAATTAGTGCAAACCAGACAGCAACACTGCCCTTCCGAAAGAGGTTTCTTGCCTGGCACTTGTATCCAACCTATAGTGTTTAATAAAAGTCATTGGCTGGGACAGACAGCAGCCTTGCAAACATCCTCCAAAGGCACCCATCAAAAATGCAGGGGATGTAGCTACTGCCCTGGTGGAGTGTGCACGCACTGGGCCCGATGGAGTTTTGCCTGCTAGTTCATAACAAAGATGAATGGTTGATGACACCCACTTAAGACAGTCTTTGGGGTGTGACAGGCAGTCCTGTCTTGGCCTCTGAGTAGCACACAAATAACCTCTCAGAGCGCCTCGAACCTGAGGTCCTTTCCACATAAAAGGCCAGTGCCCTTCAAACGTCTAGGGTGTGCAGTTTATGTTTGGTATCAGTTGTCAGGTTGGGGGCCAGGGTGCATAGCACAATGTCCTGGTTAATGTGAAAGGCCGACACCACCTTGGGCAAAAAGGTGATATCGGTACAGAGGACCACTTTGTCCCTGTGGAAACAGAGGTCTGGTTGGTCCATCCGCAAGGCACACAATTCCCCCGCCCAGCGGGCCAAAGTGATGGCCACTAAGAATGCTGTTTTCCATGTCAGCAATCTGAAGTCCGTGGTGACCAAGGGCTTGAACGGTTTGGTGGAGAGGTAGGATAGTACCAGGTCTAGGCTCCAGGCCGAGGTCAGTACCGAAGATGGGGGGTGAAGTTTGTTCAATCCCTTGAGGAACCTCTTCACCAAAGGATCCACAAAAAAAGGAAGGCCTGCCTTCAAGTTGGTACAAATGGCAGATAGATAACACTTAACAGAGTTGAGGCATAAGCCTGAATCCACAAGAAACATCAGAAACTCCAGGACTGTCGGTACTGAGACACAAGATGGGGACAGGTCCTTCATCGACAGAAATTTCAGGAACTTATTCCATTTAAGCAAGTAAGACTTTACGGTGGAAGGTTGCTGTGCAGCCCGAATCACAGTCTGTATCGAGGTAGGTAATGCTGTTAAGGATGGATCCTCCACGCTACCAAGGGAAGGGAGTCCATATCCAGGTGTTGCATCTGACCATTGAGCATTGTGAGGCGGTTGGGGTGGAACTCGAGGCGGTGGTAATCCTCTTGGGCGAGGTGTAACAGGGGATCCAACCACAACTGTCTTAGCCACCACAGGGTGATGGGGATGGCGTCCGTCCCATCTGCCTCATCTTGGCGATGGCCTTTGTGATGAGTGGAAGAAAGGCGTAGAACATCCTCCCATACTATTTGAACTGGAAGGCATCGCTTCGCGAGTTCGGGGCTGGAATTCGAGAACAAAACTCTATACAGTGCGTGTTCTCCTTGGCTGCAAAGAGGTTGGTCTCTGGTTTGACCCAGATGGAAAAGAGGTGTGAGACCGCTTCCGGATGGAGGCGCCATTCGTCGCAGGGATTGCTGGACCTACTGAGTTTGTCCGCCAGGTCGTTGTCCTCTCCCGACAGGTGCACCGATTGCAAGAGGATCTTGTCGACGCACCAGTTCCAGATGTGGATGGTGATTTGTAGAAAAGTTAGAGACTTGGTACCTCCCTGTTTGTTCAAATAAAACACAACGGTGGTGTTGTCTGTTAGAAGGAGCACCACCTTGCCGGCCAGTTCTGATTGGAATGTCTGAGTGCTTTCTCCACCACTAACATCTCTAGAGCATTGATGTGGAGTATTCTTTCTTCCAGGGACCACAAGCCCTTGACTGTCAAGTCCTGTGAGTGTGCTTCTCATCCTTCCTGGGATGCATCCGTTGTCAGGTTGACTTGTGGTTGCAGTGCCAGGAAGGGCATCCCGATATACACATTGGTTGGCTCGAGCCACCAGTGTAGTGACGCGGCTATAGGTCTTGGGACCGTGAGCCACTTCGATGGAGAATCGCAGGTAGTGACAGGAACCAAGATTGTATTGGTCTTAGGCAGAGTCTTGCCCAAGGTGTGACGAAGGTTGTTGATGCTAAGTGTCCCATTGCTACCTGCACATAGTGGGCCCTGATGCATCTGTGTCTGAGGCTATCGGCACTGGTCAGGGCCTGGAATTTGTCTTCTGGGAGGAAGTCTTTGGTTTGTATTGAGTCCAGAATAGTGCCAATGAACTGACACATCGCGAAGGAGTTAGGTTCGATTTCTCCCTGTCGATCATCTGCTCGAGGGAGTCCAGGAGGGATAGAGAGAATTGGATGCCCTCCTGAAGTTTTTGTTGGGACAGCGCCGAAAAGAGCCAGTCATCCAGGCAGGGGAAGAATGCGATCCCTTATTGGTGAAGGTATGCTGCCAGTGGTGCCATACACTTCGTGAAGATCCTTGGGGCTGTGGAGAGTCCGAATGGAAGGACCTTGTATTGATAGATGTTGGTCCCAACCGCAAAGGCGAGGAACCTCCTGTGATCTCTTCGGATACTCACATGGAAGTATGCGTTCTTGAGACTGATGGTTGTGAACCAATGGCCCTTCTGTAGGAGGGGCAGAACAGAAGAAAGGGTTACAATTTGGAACTGTTGGTATCGAACATATGAGTTTAAACCTCTTAAGTCCAAAATAGGTCTGATGCCTGAGTCCTTTTCAGAATGGTAAAATAGTGTGAGAAAAAAACAGTGCCAGGCCCGAGAGGAATGTATGGGCTCGATAGCACCTTTTTCTATCAAGGCACACACTTTGTCGAGTAGGGTGTCTGAGGGGCTGGTGGACAGAAAGGCTCCAGTGGGAGAGAGCTCCTTAAACTCCTTAGTAAATTTGTAGGCTTAGCCCCTACAAACAATGTCTAACACCCAGGAGTTGGAAGTGACTGAGGCCCAGGTGTTATAAAAGGCCTTTAATCTGTCCCCAGAGGGAGGTTTGCCGAAGTGCGTGGCCCCATCTCATAACCTTCTCTTGCCCAAGTCATAGGGCTTCTTCCTGAAGTCTTGTCGCTACTGCAGCTGTGGTTGTTGATGCCGGCCTGAGGAAGAGGAGGAGGAATGAGATGGTTGGCGCTCTCTCGACTGACCTTGGGTCTGTTGTTGGTGCTCCTGTTGCTGGTACTGGCGCTGGTACAGTTGGTACCAGGATTGCTGTTGACCCCCATACCGCCTCCTTGGTGACTGGAAGCTAGAGGACATGCCATGCTTCTTTGACACCGTCTTCATTTGGTAACGGAAGCTCAGCTTCTCATCCGTCTCTTTATTAAAGAGACCAGAATCATCGAAGGGCATGTCTTCTTTGGCGGTTTTTGCCTAAGGGGTCAAGTCTTATGCCCTGAGCCAGGCGTGACGGCGGAAAGCCACTGCTCCAGATAAGATTTTGGCAGCGCAATCGGTGGAGTTCCTCACCAAAACTATCTGTTGGCTACCCAACGTGTGTGTTTCGGCCTGGATGGCCATTGCCAAAGCCTTGTCCTCGTCAGGAACGTGAGCAAGAAGGGGTTCAAGTTTCTCCATTAGATGTTGATCATAGGCACCGTAGTTCACCACCTTCAGATCCAAGATGGCCACAGCGTAGATCAGGGGTAGGCAACCTTTCCCCTTTAAGGGCCGAGGGACTTCATCTCCCAGAAACCTCAGCCATGTTGGCCAATAGTTCCATGTTGGCCAATAGCTCCTGGGATTCTGGGAGCTGAAGTCCCTCGGTCCTTCAAGGGGAAAGGTTGCCTACCCCTGGCGTAGATCTTTTTTGCTATGGCGTTGACTTTCTTGCCCTCTCTGTCCATGGTAGAAATGGAGATCCGGGGTGTGAATGCAAGTTGAGCACCCTCTACGATAGCAGAATTCTGGAGTGGATGTTGAAATAACCAGGAGGGACCAGGAGAAGAAATCCTGTAGAGGTTTTCGATCCTCCTAGAAGTCGAAGGGATAGTGGCTGGTGATATCCAAGACCATTTTGCAATCTTCTCAAGAGAAGGAAGGCAGGGGATAGCTGGTGGGGTCGGCACCCTCCCATGGACCCACCTCTCCACTTGGTCTGCAAACGACCTGATGTCATCAGTAGCAGAAGACAAAGCCAGGCTCACCATTGGTGTCGGGCTAAACACTCTCAACCTCAGATTCAGGCGACTGCGATCAGGATTGAGGTGGTGAATGGCTCGAAGCCGATGAGTCCTAGGAAGCGGCCTGCTAGCCAGCAGAGAAGCGTGTCGGAGTGGAACTGGCGGTGCAGGTGGCGAGAGCTCTTGGGATGGAGGAGCCTGATGAAGCCAATGTTGGTTTAACTGGCTGGGTTGTACAGGTAGGTAATAACACCCGGCCTAGGCATTATAAATCAGCTCAGGATAGTGCTGTATGAGAGGATCAGCCTGTTCCCTCCTTTGCTCCAACGTGGCCTGATCTGCCTGAAGACCCAGAGAGGCGGCCTCACCCCGATGAGCTGGAGGACTCTCCTGAATTTCAGAAGTGTTTGGTGCAACTGGTACTGGATGAGCAAGTAGATGGGGAGTCAAAAGCAGTGGTTCCTGCTCCCATATCTCACCCTCGGACTCAGACCCTGAATCGACATGGACGGATGGGGTTGAAGGTCTCGGTAGAATCAGTTTCGAACCGAAGGAAGCTGGTGATGTTTTGGCCGCCTCAGAAGAGTGTGATTTTCAAGTGCCTCTTGGGAAAGGTGGATCGCGCTCTCTTAACGGGGGATGGATGCAGATACCCTTCACCAAAGGGCTCAAGGTGTTTCCTTTTGGAGGACCTTTTTCCTCCACCGTCACCCGGTCCTTTTCACTTTTAGAAGTCTTCTTCTCCCTTGAAGACTTATCCTTTGAACTCTCTTTGGTCCTACCTCTCTGCTGGTCTTTCTCCACTGCAGAAGAAGTTCCTTCACCAGGGGAGGGACTGGCAGGTTCTGAAGCAGGTCAGAGTGCTTGTTCCCATAGGGTGGCCTTCAGTTTGAGCACCCTATTTTTCAAGGCCTGGGCGGTCATGCCCTTGCACATTGGGCAGGCCTTGGGGTTATGAGCCTCACCGAGACACAAGACACATTGGTCGTGGAGGTCAGGCTCACCATTGGTGTCGGGCTGGACGCTCTCTCAACCTCAGATTCAGGCTGCATTTGAAGCTATGCTTAAAAGACGCCATTTACCTGCCGCATTTGGAGCTGTGCTTAAAAGACGCCATCTCCATTAACAATCAAAGTCCGCAAGGCAAAAAGAGGTCAATAGTCCAGTCCAAGTCAAACGATCTGCAAATAGTCACCAGAAGTCACAATCCAAAGGGGTAGTCAAGCCAAAATTAGGTCAAAAAGCCATATGGTCAAGATTTTTCCAAAGTGGAATGAGCAACTCTAACAGCGAAGTTCCTTGCTAGCTGCTAACACAGCGGACAAAAGGAGCTGAAGAAAGAGCAGGAACACCAGGGGCTTTATAGAGGTGGGCGGAGCTACCGCCAAAAAATTGCAATCCAAGATTTGCCCAGTGATACTAGAATTTTCCAAGCTAGCTGTGCAGTGATTTGCAGAGACCACAAAGAAGAAATATTTACCTCACCATCTTTCCAAACAGGGCCAAACAGATTAATACAAATGTCTTCCTTTGGTAGCTTTTTGGTGGTGGGCAAGGGTTGAAAGTGTTTACTGTGGAGTTAGCCTCCTCAAAAACACAATCAAGAACTACACCCTAGACCAGGGGTAGGCAACCTTTTTGAACCAGGGGCCGGGTTGCTGTCCCTCAGACAATTGGTGGGCTGAAGCACCAAAAATAAATAAATAAATAAACAAATAAATAAACAAATAAATAAATATTTAAAAAATTAAAAATATGCATGTAAACTCTCTCAGCCCCAGAACAGCCATGGCAAAACCTCTGTGGAGATTTTGCCAACAAAACCCAAAAAAACAAGTAATAACAACAATAATCAATATCATTATGGCGGGCGGTGGTGGTGGCAGGAACGGCCTGGGGCTGGTCCAAAGGCCTCAGCGGGCCGCATCCGGCCCCCGGGCCCTAGGTTGCCTACTCCTGCCCTAGACCCTGCTATGCATTTATTCCTTACAGTGAGCATCTCTCCAGTTCTGATCAATTGCTATCTCAATACTCCTTCCTCCAAACTGGTCTCCTCCTCCTCCTCCTCCTCCTCAAGAGCAGCAACACGATTAATATACCCATTAGATTCAGATTCATGCTAGGAAGGCAAATTAATTATGCAATGATACCATTGTGCTTTGGAAGAAGACCAATTAAAAAAATAATATGATACCAATGGAGCACAGTGAACAATGGGTATTTGTGTCAGAGCATTCGGCTTCTTTATAAATACAGCTTCTTACCTTTCATAATGTATTCATTTTCTGATGAACCTGGAAGTGTCAGAGCTTTGAAAAGGTTTGTTAGCAGCATTTCTACATATGGTGCCATCTCAGCAGCTGTAATTCTGAATAGGAAAAGAGAATGCTTGAACTCCTGTGCTATTTTTCCAATCATTCATCAAGGCTTCCACTCTAGGGAGTCAATCCTGACTAATCATCAGAATTAATATAGAAAGGATTAGATAATGCATGATTATTTGAACAGGGACTGGAAAAGGACATCCTGCTTTTAAGGATTTCTAAAACGATAGTGCTTTAAAAAAAGGAACAGCTCTTAAATATAGATTATTATAACAATACGCTTCTCTGGTAAAAAGAAAGGGAAAAGTCAAAAGTCATCTA
>CM034706.1:247451012-247466906 GCA_020142125.1 Phrynosoma platyrhinos | reverse complement strand
CCCCCCCCCCCAAGAATCACACAACCAAATGTAAACTTACAGTGTAGTATTGTTAGCCCCTTTCATTGTAAATAATCTTTCAAGAGCATGGGCTGCATAAGTATGAACTACAATACTTTCTGCTTGAAGATGATTTATTAAGAGAGGAATGGACACCAAAAGTTGTTCTTTAGGTACCTACAAAATAGACATGTAGGTTAAAGTGTCTTAGAAACAATACCAGACAGTTTGGAAGAATTACATAAGAAACATTTTAATGAAATAATGTGTTATTATAACCAAAAGAAATCATGCACTATTACTATATTTTGGTCATTGTTATAAGTCCACCACTGTAAATACCTAAGTTGACATATGCAAACAGAATACTGTCATAGCTATATTAATCTTATTGAAATGATAAAAATGATCCAGTTTGAGACTGCAGAAATAATCCAGAAACACAGTGCAGAAATAATCCAGTTTGAGACCGCTTTAACTGCCCTGGCTCAGTGCTAGGGAATCCTGGGAATTATAGTTTATTGTGGCACCAGAGCCATATTTGCCATGTAATCCATTTAGGATACTGACAGAGATGGCTAAATTTCTTACAAAACTAAAGTTCCTAGAATTCCCTACCACTGAGCCAGGGCAGTTAAAGCGGTCTCAAACTGGATTATTCCTGCAGTGTGTTTTGGACCCTTTTATTGTTTTAAGTCAAGATGACAGGCACAGTAAGCATGGAATTCAACAGATTATTAAAAAATTGTAAGTTTTATATGTGTTACATGCAGGAAAGCAGAAACCCTATCTGAAAACCTGATACACCATTTAAAATAACATCCAACCAAGAAACTGAAAGAAAGAATTTCCTAAATGACGGGGGAAAGGTTTCTTACACACTGTTATTTTGTTCCCCAATAAGAAATACTGAAAACATAGAAAAAACAAACAAAAACAAACTCCTCAATACATTAGGTTCTCTTCCAAACTATCCATGCTACATTGTAAAATTGTACATATGAATGTTGCATATTTTAACATTCTTTTGCATAGATAAATTAAGAACCAATTTCCCTGTTATAGAATTCAGACTTACTTGGTTTCTGAAAATCATGATGTACTTGATACCATCAGCCTTAAGCACAGGAAACTCATTCACTGTTAAAAAAAGTCACAAGCTACTTAAAATGATCTGATGTTGTGTAGAAAAATTATAGTTATATAGTAGAAACTCAAGCAGTGTCCAAATTTACCAGCATTATTTACACCACTTCACAGCCCTCTAGAACAAATTTTGAAGATAACAGCAGGAGGGGAAATTGCCCATTAAGTCCCACTGATAGAAGCAGTTCTGTCATTGGAATAACCTTGTTTGGTTCTGCCTTGAGATCCTGTTTGCTGCATCCAAATTATCCCTTCCAAAGAACTCTAGTTTTCTTTTGGAATTATAAGCAACATTAAACCAAGGGCAGACCACTGGTCTATCTAGCTGTGGGGGAGATGACAAAGAACAGCTCTCTAGAAGCTGTTGCACTCCAATTCACAACACTCCTCATTATTAAAGGTGATGTGAATTGTTGTCCAACAAGATCCTAATAGCTTCACTTTGTCCACTCCTGATCTAATCCAGTACTGTATTACTTTGACTGGAAGAACCACTCCAAGGTTTCAGGTAGTTTTGATAACTGCTCACATCTGCCAAAATAAACCAACTAGGGGGGGTTGCAGACTGCCAGAAATAGTGCAAATTGAGTCCACTTTAAGGGTTAGGGTTAGTGCTAGCGAATCATAGGAATTGGTTTTTTTTTCTGAGACATTGAGCCTTCTCTGTCAAAGAGCTCTGGTGCCACAATAAAGTACAGTTCCCATGATTCCCTAGCACTAACCCTAACCCTAAAAGTGGACTCAGTTTGCACTATTTCTGGCAGTCTGCAACCCCCCTAGGTCTTCTACTATACTTATGTTGGCCAAGTGCTTCCTGCATGTCATATCTAAATACTGAAGATATTTTATACAGAATTCTAAACTTACCATTAGGAGACTTCAAGTCTGGTAGAATATGGTTCACAAAGAATTCTGTCAAATTTACAAGTTCATTGGCTTGTGTTATTCCATGCTGGGGGGAAAACAGCAATAATCACTTTTAAAAAATATGATTTTTGGATTGGATTACCAATAAGGTCCTATGAAAAAACACCCTGTTAATATGCTCATTGTGAATTCTTGACTGTTTCTGTAAATGTTTACCTTGAGTTTTTCAGCTTCAAACTTTGCATTATAAAGTATAGCATCCATGTTCTACCAAAAACATCTAAATGAGTTATGTGCAGTATGCTGCAGTAATGAAAGATGCAAGCGAAGAGTAGGTTAACTGCAATATAGCTTATGAGATGCTGCCTAGATTTTACATAATAGTCTACTAGTAACAAATCTACACTGCAGATCAATTTATCCATAATCTCCAAAGCACTACACCTCTATATACTCTGGATTTATAATGCAAAAGCTGGCCCCTATACAGCAACTTACTTCTATTTGGGAATATGGTCCATTTCTGATACTTACAGTAGCCAGCTCAATAATTTTACCAAGTCTTGAGGAGACTGGGAAGCAAGAATACATCAGCCCTGAAACACTGATATGTGTTATTTAGCAATTTTACTGCCCCGTTGCCCCCTCATGCTCTGAAAAGGTAACACCCTGAACTTCCAGTCATATAACCACAGGTACCTTTTGTGTCTGAGCTTTTGATGCCAAAGAAGTTACAAGGTAAATAGCAGCATCTTTATGCTTCCAGTTGACAGATGGATTCTTTGCATACTCTTGCAGCATAGAGTTCACGTAACCAGAAAAGATTCCTGTCACAGGCCCTTCAAAAAATCTGCATAAACCTCTTACTAGATCACAGGCTGCTCTGCGTCTGGTATCAATATCTGCAACACACATAAAAGTGAAAAGAAAACACAAGCAGTTACAAATATAGTAGCAGTAGCCCCTCCCAATTCGCAGGGGATCTGTTTCAACCCCCCCCCCCGAAAATGGTAACTCGCAAATATTTGAGTCCCATTGAAAACAATGGCATGCGCACGCACGCACCTCCATTTTGTCCTTCCCTGCCTGTCCCTCCCACAAAGAGCAAGACTGCGGACTTCAAGTCAGTGAATGGGGAGGGATGACTATAATGTACTATTTTCTTAATTTTGCAGTATCTCAGAATTAGTAAATCAGATTCATCCAACTACAATGGCTCCTCCAAATTTGCTGGGGTTGGGGCACAGAACCCCCATGAAAGTGGGGGAAAAACACAAAAAAAACCCCAACACTTTAACCTGAGAGAATACCTCTTGGAATCTCTAGATCAGGGGTAGGCAACCATTCCCCTTTAAGGGCCGAGGGACTTCAACTCCCAGAATCCCAGGAGCTATTGGCCAACATGGGACTATTGGCCAACATGGCTGAGGCTTCTGGGAGCTGAAGTCCCTCGGCTCTTAAAGGGGAAAGGTTGCCTACCCCGATCTAGATCCTCCAGTGCAACTCTATGACCAACATCTGGCAGAGGTTGAACACAAATTTGCCCTGGAGGACCTACAAATGCTTAGAGAAGTGTTTTTTCTAGGAACCTCTAGGTCCTCCAGCGTGACTGTATGGTCAACTTCCTGTAGAGTTGCACTGGAGGACCTAATGATTCCTAGAGAGAACATATTAATCAAATCCGTGAATAATTACATCCACAAAAGTCAAAGCCACAAATCATAGAATCATAGAGTTGGAAGAGACCACAAGGGCCATCCAGTCCAACCCCCTGCCATGCAGGAACTCCCAATCAAAGCATCCCTGACAGATGGCCAAATGTGGAGGGCTGACTGTATAACTAAGAACTATTCAGATTCAAGTCCTTCAGCTTAAAGAATAATTTTCTAGAAGATGCTTCCTCTGCTTTTTAAATAGTACAATATAAATAGTGTTAGTAGTTAATGTAAAATTTGAAAAACTGAAAAAAGTGGTTTACTTTTATCTTGACTACAAAAGGAAATAAAAACCATTATGTCACAAAGCAGGAACAAAACTAAGGCCCAAAACACACAGGCCAAAAGAAGTGGCTTCCAGCCACTTTGGAGGTGCCCCATTTATATGATGCATGCTTTCAATGTGGCCAAAAATTGTGCCAAGGCTGCGCTCTAGTATTTTAGACCGGAGCAAAAAGAAGCTGGGATAATATGGCTTCTGGCAGTGCAAGTTGCGGCTGCGGTCTGCTTTCGGAGGGGGCTGTGTGGTCGCCGCGGACCTGATCCGCTGGCAGCTGAAGCAGACTTGGGCCACTCATTCTTGATGGTAGTAAGGTGAGTTCTGCTCCCTAGTCGATACCAACACCTTAATCAACATCAGAATACAGCATGCTGAAGAATTTTAATACAAAATTGAATTTAAAAACAAAATATACTTTAGAATCCAAATTCATATGGGGAACCAAAAGACTACCAAATACAGTTGTGTCACCAAACTGCCTTAAAATATATTCCCATAGTCCCTTAGACTTCCATGAGATGTGTACACATAGGACTGAAGTACTGCTGTAAACATTATTAAACCAATTATGTAAGCTTCTGGAATATTCCATTCGGACAAGCTATGCACATTTTAAAAAGAGGACAATTACAGTTGTAAAAGAGAACAGAGTAAAGGATCACATATAGCAGACATGCACAATATGTAGCCTGGAGTGCACATATCACTTTTTCTGAAAAGAAATTAGCTTGAGAGAAAAAAATAAGGCAGGAGCACTAAAGCCTTAAGTGTCTATGCCAGTGATGGCGAACCTTTTAGAGACCAAGTGCCCAAACTGCAACCCAAAACCCACTTATTTATCGCAAAGTGTTGCATCCCTCTGATTTTCTAGTAATAAACACTAGCAAACTCTGTACTGGGGTGATGACGCATGTGCCCACAGAGAAAGCTTTGAGTGCCACCTCTGGCATGTGTGCCATAGGTTCACCATCACTGGTCTATGCCATGGATGTACTGAAAAATACATGTGTGCACATCTAATAAATTCACCCTGCTAAATTTCCAACAAATTTCTACTGATTGGAAGCAATGAAAAATCTTTATCATGATCACTTAGGGATGAAGTGGTAATGTAGGTGGAAAGAACACTCCCCATTCTGTCACAATGGGGTGCTTCACACACCTCTTCCAAGAGAAAGGTGGGTTACTAAATAAATAGACTAGCTCACAGAAATTCAGAACAGATATACAACCATTCTGTATCTGAACTCTAAAAGTCTGGCGTGTGCTTGAAAACTGCCTACATTTCTGATGGTACTTAAATATGGAGTATAAATTTGATTACCAGAGCCTTCCAAATCTCTTCTGATATATTCTTCAGAATTATCTTCAAAAGCTTCTTCATCAGCAGCTGCAAAAAAGTAGCCCACACAATCATTTTAAAGATCACAAGACACACATTTATTTTAATATCACATATTCTGGGGAAAAAAACTGTTACATTAGCTTTATGCACTATTTTATGAAATTACTTGGTAGGATTAAAATAACACATTATAATTACTGAACTATTAGTACTTTCAACTATAATTAGTACAGTAAGATGTACATTAGTAATACTGTCATGACTAGGATATTTGAGGTTCAAAACAGATCCAAATCATTTTATAAAACTAAGTTCATGCAAATTATCAACAATTTATAATTTCCCTTCATTGAACATTTCTTTCTCATACTAAATGGTGAACTGCTTAGAATATAGAGTATGTGAATTTAATTGTTTAAAGAAAAATGCATCTGAACTATTCCAAGTAGCATAAGCCCAAGCAACTCTTAAGAGTATATATAAGAGGAAGGTAATTTCCTTAACAAGATACAAATGGCATAAAGTTTTGGGACAAACATAAACAGTTGGTCCAGACCTACCTTATTTAGATCGTGCAGAGCTATAAACAATCAAGATCACTGAATGCAGTATTAAAGAAATACATTTTGTTAAGTAATTTTTCAAAAATAGACCAATATAAAAAAATATCAATGAAAATGTGCAACATAGTACAAACATTTGCAAAAATAAAAACATATTTTTACAAAGATTAATCAATATTTTAGTATTTTTGACATATGCTGTCCTTTTTGATGAAGTATCCAGTGACTTTGTTGTGTTATATCTCTGTACAAGCTTAGTAAGAGAGAACTTGACTAAATATTTATATATAGTCTTAAAGTTTGCTGTTTGGCCTAAGCATCTCTCTACATTATAGCCACACCTGGGTAACCAGAGTAGAAAAGAACTTTCACATTTGTGGTGCTGCCATCACCAAAATATCAAGACACCTTATACACATACTCATGCTTCATCTTCTTAAACATTAACTGCCTTTCTTTATCTGAGGCAAACCACAGGTAACTATTTTACTCTTAACAGGTAAGTTATATCTTGTGTTTACCCTGAAAACTAGGATTAAAAGCTATTGTTTGATTCCTTTGTGAATTTTGCTGGTGTTACATCTGAATCAACGCATGAAATGGAGAAAAGAAAATCCAAATAATTTAATATCAGTTCCTCAATCAAAACCAGGTTAAATCAAACTGGAAGCACCAATGAAAGAGAAATTAAGGGCCTCCACAATGCTAGAGTTATTTCATCAGTTACTGTAAATGCATGCGTGTACTTCACGCATGTCGACTTCAAAACTTATGGTGACTCCAGGGTTGACTACAAAATTAAAAAAACCCACCTCATTCACTATGAATTGGTAGTGATCTGGACACATGATGTTCTGAACAATTTGCACTAGATGCCTGAGGGCTTTAATTTGCAGGAAAAAATAACCTCTATTTTCTCTGGATTTAGATGAATAGACGTGTCGCTAGTGGATTCGTATTAGTGGCGGAAAATTTGGATGAGCTGATGTGTCGCTAGTGGAGTCATATTGGTGGTGGAAGGAGGAACTTGTGGTGGTTGGAATGGGACAAACAACTTTCTGTGGTCAATTGAACATTCCTGACAAGTGACAACTCTCTCTCGAGAGAGGAAGTTTGAGTGGCTCATTTACCATTTTTTAAAGAGTGCTGTATATGTGCGGCTGAGTATCAGTATATCTGCTTGGCAGATATTTATACCTGGATCTGCACACCTCCAATTAACTGCTTGGTTTAGTTTTAGCAATGGCCAAAGGCCAGTCCTGCGCTGGTAAAAAAAGAAGGCAGAGAAATATCCTGGACCAGGGCAGAAATGTGTATGTTTGAAAGCTTGACAAACCGGGAGGGGGGGGGAGGAGATAAAGTGGAGCAGATTTGGATGTATGGCCAAAAATGATTCAGGAAAACTAGTTTGTGAGCCACCATTTTATAATGAGGTGACCTTGGAATGGGGGAATGTGTGGCTGCCTAAGCCGAATTTGTCTCAATGTCTGTAGTAATAGTGTAGACAAGCCCAGAGTCATTGTAAATCAGGAAAACCAGGACTCATCTGGATGTTATGGTAAGTGTAGACTTGCCCTCCATGAATTTCATAGGGCTTTCTTAGGGAAGGAATAGAGGTGGTTTTGCTAATTCCTTCTTCTGAAATAAAGCCTACAGCATAGACAAATATTAAACCAAAAGGTAGTTTTGAGAGTGCAGAAACAGAAAAACTCAGATCTACTGGCCACATTATGAAGCATAAGATTACAACCTACAATATCACATGAACTTTCATAGTTATTGTTGTGTGCCTTCAAGTTGTTTCCAACTTATGGTGACCCTAAGGTGAACCTATCATGGGTTTTCTTGGCAAGATTTGTTCAGAGGAGGTTTGCCCTTGCCTCTGTGGCTGAATGAGTGTGACTTATCAAAGTCACCCAGTGGGTTTTGATGGCAGAGCAGGGATTCAAACCCTGATTGCCAGAGTCACAGTCCAACTCAAATCATTACACCACACTGGCTCCAACCCTAAAGCCAGCTTTGCTAAAAAGCAGATTTTTGCTTCCTAGAGAAACCATCAAGTTTTCCTTTAAGAAGGGAAATATTTACCTCTAAATTCCATGTTGGGAACAATAACTTTTTCACAAATACTTGTCAGTGTATTCTGATCTTCAAAGAGGTGCTTGTAATGGGGTCTCTCACAAACTGAGGCCAGAAACTGGATTGCATTACTTACCAACTACAAAAAGGGAAAAATGAAATGAAGATATATGAACAAAAATGAGAATATTGAGTTTACAGAAGAAACAGAACTGGACCATTATACTTACCAAATCATATTTAACTTCTTGACCAGTTGTGACTAATAAATTCCAGATTGCTGTGACAAAACGAGGCAGGTAAGGCTGAAATTCTTCATCATATTTTTGGGCATACAAAGCAGCGTTGTCACAAATTTGGGATTTCAAAAGCTCTAGCAGACCAGCTTCTTCTTCATCCTGTCAATGACAAATCAAAGAAAATACATTGGATTCTTGGTATCCACTGGGGTTTGGTTTCAGGACACCCCCACACACGGATACTCAAGTCCCATTAAATATAGTGGCAGAATAAAATGGTGTCTCTTTATAAAGGTAAAGGTAGTCCCTTGATATGAATGTCTAGTTGTAACCGACTGTAGGGGATTGTGCTCATCTCTGTTACTAAGCTGAAGAGTCAGCGTTGTACGAGGACTGCTCTGGTGGTCATGTGGCCAGCATGACTGCACTGAACGCTATTATCTTCCCACTGAGAAGCGATACCTATCTACTTGCATTTGCATGCTTTCAAACTACTAGATTGGCAGAAGCTGTGACTAGTGACAGGAGCTCACCCCATCATGCAGCACTCGGGCCTTGAACTGCCAACCCTCCGATCATCAGACATGGCATCTTAACCACTAAGCCACTGCATCCCTGTTATCTCTTTATATAAAACAGTAGCAATCAAGGTTTGCTTTTTGGAATTTATATTTTTTAAAATATAAAATAAAATATTTTCAAGCCATGGATGGTTGAATCCTTGAATACAGAATCCATGGATAAGGAGGGCTGACTGTACACCACCACTACATTTTAAACCTGTCTTTCCACTAAAGGTACACATGCCTTTAATATCAACTAACATGTTGTGATATAAGTGGTCTAATTAAACATCATGCTAAAATGTAGATAAGCACGGGTCACTGCTCAAGCTTGTGTTGCAAAGAAGACAGTGCACATTAATTAAGAGGATGAGGACTTTTAAAAGCCAGGGATACTCTCCTTTCTGATTTCCCAGGAGTTACATGCCATCTTGGGGCAATGCTGCACCAAAGTCTCACTCTTATCCACACAGCTATTCATATTTCTTCATTTATGCATAAACATACACATTCCTATATAGGTTCCTCTCTGCTCACTGGCTTCTACACCGGTTAGTGAAGCAAGGACAGGCTGCTCTGCTTTGGAAGCCCTTCAAAGGTGATCAGTCTGTCCAACCAGCTCCATCTTATGTTACTCGTCATCAGCCATTTCCTGACTTGCTGGGAATGTTGCTATCCACAAGTGTGCTTTCACCCCACTCCAGAAAAAAACAGCTGAAAAACAGTGATGAAGGAATTCTGGGCTTCCCTTGTCTCTTTTTTAATTAGCAAAATGTTCATTTGCTCTAAATATTTCTAAGGATGGTTGTCTAATTTTTCTCTAAAGATTGTGAAAAGTGAAGTTAACTGAATTTTTTTGCAGTTTCAGTGTCCTTCCAGAACGCAAGGAAAATTATTTTCCTGTAGTTCATACCAAGACCTGAATTCTATTTCACATGTAAATTTTACAAATGAGTTTATGCTATTACTTACGTCTGTTTGTAAGAGTTTGTTATCCAAAGTTAAAAGGTTATGGAAGTTCATCATCCAGGTTTCCATGTTATCTTCAAAAAATTCAGGAAGGTCCTACAAAATTAAGGGGCATATCCATCTTTTAAATCACTTATTTGCATTTAAATATAGTTCTTATTGAGGATATCTTTCCCTATATTTTGGCAACAACAAGGAAACACTAATTACTTAAAAACCCACAAGAAGTCACGACATATCATTTTTCAATCATGAAAAGTAATCCAAGTCCAAAAGGTCAGATTAATAGGTTTCTGCTTTGACAGCAAGAATGCCATGGACCAATGGTCTCAACTCATAATCAGTGTAGTACAAATAAATGTGTTGCTATAGGTTTATAGTGTAGGACTACAACTCCGGGAGACCAGGGTTCAAAGCCCCACTGGGTCATAGAAACCTGCTGGATGATCTTTGGCAAATCACACTCTCTGCCAAAGGCAATGGTCACCTCTGAACAAATCTTGCTGAGAAAGCCCTGTGATATGTTTGCCTTAGGGTCACCATACGACTGGAAGGCACACAACAATGACAACATTAATGCTCTTATAAACACATGCAAGCTATTCTAGACTATCATCACAGCTGTTAAAAGAAAAAACAATGGGCCTTCAAAATGATCATTCATTTTTATCTTTATTTAACTGTCTTCAAGTATGAGATTCTCTGGGTGTCAATAACCCTTGCTTGCTTATTCTTTTGACTTCTGACCAACCTTTGATCAAATCTACTCCTATGAGGACAAACAAGAGAAGAGATCAAGGCCAAAATGTTGCATTTATTATACTATAAGGTTTTATATCAATAATTTTAATTCGTTAACATTGCAAGCAATAATTTCTCAGGATATTTGTGCAGTACTACCAAACATCGTTAACCATTTATGGCTAGCAACACCAACATCCATGATTATCTAATTTTCCACCACTGAAATTGCTGCTTGAATTCAGTGCTACTCTAGGCTTTGAAAGTCAGATGTTTCAATTTTAATAAAACAAAAATTGCTTACTTGAAAATTTAAACTGTAGAACAACTTCGCAATCAGAATCAGAGATGAGAAGAGAACTTTCAAAGCACTGGCATCATTTGCATGAGTACTGCAAAGCTCAATTGTGGCCTGGAAACGTAAAGATTTACCAGCAAAGTCTACTACATGTAATTCACATCAACACTGCATTTATAGTGAATGCACACTGATGTTGCCAATAAACAGATCTCATCTCTAATTTCAGTGTCAATTTTAATACTTTCTTTTCATTTAAAAACTAAAGACAGATACCAAACATAAGAACCACCAAAAGTAGCATAAAAATAAGAGGGCCGCATACTGGGCAAAAGTCAGAATCATGAGTGAAAGTCTGCTTGCAAAACACTTTCCAAGTCTTACCTTTCTCCTGTAGCAACCCTCCCCTACTACCCCAGAGGATCCCCTTAATCAGTGAAACAGATTTTGAGGATGCAGAAGAAATTACACTCCTTTTACTTCTGCTGATGAAAATAATTTCTCCAGCATTAAAATGTACCACATTTCACCTGGTATCGGGATACTTAAATGTATTTTATTGAATGTATTTTAATTATTGTATTTTAATTGTTGTGAGCCGCCCCGATTGCTATGCAGAGGGGCGGGATAAAAATAAAATTTATTATTATTATTATTATTATTTAAAAAGTGTTACTATATAAAAACATTCTTAAATGTCTACTTTCAGTTACTGCTAATCTATATAACATAGGAAGACACCCCCTTTAAGAAGTTTCAAGTGTGGAAGGTTTATTTTAGACATCTTATACAGTACATCATATACAATTTATCATATACAATTTAACATGTTAAGTTAAAGTTGTGATCTCATGGCTATGAATGTAAGTATTCTGAGCTTGGCTGTGAAGTTAAAAATGCAAAGGTCTTTGACCAGATGCTATACAAATCAAATCCAAATTACACAAACCATATTACCTTAAAGAGATTTGTCAACGGTAGTGCAAAGGCATCAAGGACAAGTTTGATCTCTGTCCACAGTTCATTTGATTTAAACTCATGACGATATCTGACAAATGAAGAAAAAATTAAATAATTAACTTCTATTTTCTGAAAAGGTTTGAGAACTTGACTGGAACAAAGAAACAACATTGACCAACAACAAAAAATTTCTAGAACAAAGTGAACAACTTTCAGATCACAGATTGGAAATTTGTGACTCTCCTCCATACCTTTTGAATAAAGAGTGTGCTGTTCGGAGAACTCCGTTAATAACATGGAAGTCTCCACTCTGAAAGCGATTCACCATTTCTGTTAGCAGGTCAGGCCATTTCTGAGGGAAATCCTCTCTACCAATAATGCTAATGGCATCACTTAACTAAAAATAAGAGAAATATGTTACGTAGACTTGAAAGCGGGTGAATAATTGCCTAGCTACAGGTTTTGAATACTTTTCAAGGGGAGTCTCACACAGAGGACAGTACAATAGTCTAATCACTTTTTTGGTAAAAAAAAAATTAAGTTTCTGCATTTCAAAGGATCTCTCTTAATATTTATCTCAAGTTTTAATATGCTTCAGTTAGCAACTTTTGTAATTATCTGTTGCTTCTTGTCTTAGAACAGAATTTGATATGCCAACACAATCAGTCTTTCTGCAAAACAAAACAAATCCTTTCTGAAATGAAGAAGGTTCCTTTTTTTGCCTCACCTGTTTCTGAATCTGTTCTGGGCTACTAAGCATCAGATGAACAATGTTGGCTTTAATGGCTATCCTGTCAGCTTCACATATTTTGTCTGGTTCATCTTCAATCTACAAACAAACAGGTAAGTAAGTTAACATTATAACTTCACTATAAAGAAAAATGTTCACACTGAGTTTTCCAGATAAGCTGAATGCTTCTCAAATACAAACAGTAACAAATACTTCAAAAGCTGTATATAGATAAAAGTATAATGGCTACTGGATAAGTATTTGCAAGGCTGCCGAGTCAAGATAATTTGTGTCTGTGACATAAGCCTCTTATAATACTTTTAGTGTAGTTTGGTAGTTAGAATCTTTGATCATCCACCAAATTTACTAGGTGACCTTGCTCCAGCCACTACCTCTCAGAATCTTAAAGATTTAATGTTACAATAAAAGGGCAGGGTGGCAAATATCATCCCTGAACTACAATGAGTAAGTAAGGACAGGTTAAAATTCATGTCAGATAGACAAGAGATTGCAATCAAGCTGCATCAAAACACTCAGCTGTAAGTATCACATGGTGGGATGTGGATGCATAAAACAGGATAGGTGGAATTTGCTGACAAAAGCAAGCTTTGTTCCATTTGGTGCTCTAACCCTTCCCTTTTTTAGCTGTGAGGCCTGGGGGCAGCAGGAGATAGGACTGCATCATGCAGAACAGTAGTAGCATTGGCCACTTAGAAGCTGCAAGAACAGTAAGCTTATAAGCTCATCCCCTTAACTCCAGTTGTTATCGTCAAAGTTCAAAAGGGTTTTGACAGATAAGCTGGTTTTGTTGTTGTTGTGTACCTTCAAGTAGTTTCCAATTTAAGGCAACCCTATTACAGGATTTTCTGGTGCTGAGAGTGTGTGACTCACCTAAAGTCATCTAGCGGGTTTCCATGGCGGAGTAGGGAATCAAACCCTGATTCCCTACCCTGATAGTAGTAGTACCCTGATAGTAGTAGTACTATGCTCAAACCACTACACCTTGCCAATGTTTGAAGCCACTTTTCCCAACTGGCAATATTGTACCAAGAAGTGCAGCTACAATGTCTTTCTTTTCCAGATTCATTGATGAATAATGTATCTTTTCTGCCATCAGAAAGAATAATGGAACCAAACTAACACTAAACCAAAGACTCATCAAGTGCAAGCTCTTAAAAGTAAGTTTAAGTCCTCAAATCCCTAAAAATCTGCATTAAACTCCGTGCAAAATATTTGAGATACATTGTTGTTCAGTATTCTAGTTTCCTAAAATCACAAATTAATACCACTAACTGGAGGATTGGAATTTATGTATTTCCAAGCGCCAAATATATAGAGATAGATTTTAATTACATTGACATCTCTCAGAAAAGAGTTTGAGAGAGAAGTGTCACCTGCTATGCAGGTATCCATAAATTTGTCCTCCTATTCACAAGTGGCAACCTACATGAGACATCTAGCAAGATGCCACCTTTCTTTTCCCCAAAGTAAATTTGTAAGATAGGAACCACTCCTTCCTTTCTTCAGGTTCTCGGGGTGGTGGTGGCGGCGGTTCCTTTTCCTGATCACAGGATCTCTGCAAAAGGCAGCAACAGTGAGATGCTGCTTATACCATTTGTAAAAGCTACTGCAGCTATCTACAAGTTCTCTGCACACACCACAGAACTTGGAAAAGGGTTGAGTAAGTGATGGCAACAAATAATAGTTTTATTAGTAAAGTCAGGCAAAATGTCTACTACTACCACACTTTAAAAAATACAGTGCAGAACTCTGATAATGCTAGTGATCCAGTGGAAGAAGAAAAAAGTAACTTAGGATTTCAGGCTGAAAAGCACTATTGATTACAATAACCTGTCACATTAAATACAAGTGTACCTCAGTTAATGAAGCAGAAAGAAAGAAAAGAATAGGCATAGGTTCCTACACCACAAAAAGAGCAGTTCAGCATGTTTCGGCAGACTTTTTATTGAAAAGTAACAGTATGTATGTGTGAAATGAAATAATTTGATTGGTTAAGCTTTGTATTTATCTCAGATTATCTCTAACAGTGAAGCTCCTTTTTACAAAGACTTTTTACACCTCCCCATTTCTCCTTTCTTGCTACAAGTTTTCCCCCAGTACTGACTTTGGGAGAATGGAGAAAGGGGACTAGGGGGAAAAACCCATGGCATTTGTTATCAGGTAGCAGCAGTAGCACATCTACAGTGTACAGTGCAATAAAGCTTGCGCTGGGTAAGAATACGATTGTGCTCTAGCTGTGCCTACTGTAGTTGTAGCTGCTTCCCTACAACAGACAAGGTAAACAGCAGCTGTCTCTAGAATCCTTTCTTGAGCATTTGTAAACAGCAAAATAGAGAGAAAAGGATTATGAAGGGAAATCTCTCACTAGCTACCCACAGCATGCTTTAAAAAAAGCATAGCTCTATCACTCTGGCCACCAAATAAAAAAGTTAAATCTAGTGGACAGAAGTGATTGCTGGATGAATTCTGAAAGAGGCTTTCAAATGGTCTTTAGCATCTCTTCAAAATATCACCTTTATTTATGCAAGGCTTACCTGACCTGGTTGTTTCACTGTTAATTCTGAAGACAAAGTATGCTGAGATATGTTGAACTGCTCTCTCTTTTATAGTGGAGAAATTCAGCCATACTTTCCCCATGCTTCTGCCTCTGGTACTAAATTTTCTGTTAAAGAAGTAAAATCCAGGAACACATCTGCTTTGTTAACTGATGCATACTTGTACTATATTTGATGTCCTATAATCTTTTACTACAATTTATGTTCCGTTAGCATTTTTAATCTTAACCTCTCACACTACTAAACCACACATTACATGTTTGGACAAAATACCTACAATTCTCCAATTTCTTTTAATATAATTTTTGAACGTGACAGAGGCACAGACTTTGATGACATTATCTTGAGACTTCTCCAGCAGTGTCAAAAGTAGAAGTGGATAATTTTGGCTTCCTTCAACAGACTCAAGAAATTTTTCCGCTGTAAAAGAATACCCTAAATTTAGTAAAAAAAATTATCTAATTCATGGTTGTCTTATTATTTAACATTATTTGCTATATATACAAGCTAATATTTAACATGATGGATAAAGGGGAGGAAAGTAAAATTAACATTTTAATCAATTTTATATTGATAGCAGAAGTGCAGTCCTATATCTTCCATATGTTAACTGTAACAAATTTTAAATGCAGATCATACTGCTGCTCCATATTTCCACTGTGGTATTTTGGAAAACACATTCCAATGATATAAATGCTTGATATTCCTGCTCTTAACCAATATCACCGAATACAAATAAATAAATAGTATAGATAAAAATAAATCTAAGAAGCATATAGGGTGCTCAACAATGGCTCCTTTTCAACTTGGAAAGAAGTGACCA
>CM034706.1:247402994-247447294 GCA_020142125.1 Phrynosoma platyrhinos | reverse complement strand
GTCTTATATGCCGGAGCGTCTTATATGCCGAAAAATACGGTAAAGCTCAGCTTTTTATACTGCCGCCCTTCACTGCAAGAGGTACAGCCATCTGTCTCTAGAGGTAGGATTTTTCTAGAAGTGGCCCTGAAGTCAAGGTTCTTCACTTTCCTCCCACATGAGTTCTAGCCTTGATTACTTTCAGTACTTCTTGGGATGTTATAGCTTTGTGATGATTTGAAGTGACTATCTTAACATTTAATGCTTTATGTTCTTGGTTTTTAATAATCTTTGTAAGGTTCTTGAAAAACAGCCTATTCTTCTTATTAAAAAAATTTAGATACCATACTAAAATAATCCCTTTTGCTCATTTTCCCCCTGCATATTAAGTTAGGTGACAGTGAGATTGTTCTGTATGCAGAGGAAGAATATGCCACTTTTGAAAATATTATCTTGCGTGTTATGAATCTTAACTTGCTGTTATGGCAAACATCTCATATTTACTAGCTTTCAAAAGATTCTCAGACGTTAATGCTTCTTAATGCTCAATGTTTTGTTTATTTAATTCCTGTTAACTTGCTAACTTGCTTACGTATACAGTATGTTCCTGAGAAAAGAATGAACCATGTTATGATATCACCAATATATGCAGTATATGGTGCACAAAAGGACAGAAAAAGGTAAAAAGTCTTTGGGGCTATGCAGACGGGAGGCTCTGGGCCGCCCCTGCTAGCAGCGGATTGGGGCTGCGGCAACCCCACGCCGCAGCCCCGAACCTTCCTTTTGCCACCCTAAAAGAGTGGCAAAATGTAGCTCCTTTCAGGGGCGGCAAAAGGCCGCCCTAAGAGCCGGCGCCACGGCTCTTCCACACCCTTTCAGCGCAGCGTGTCTACATGCTGAGCTGGGAGGGTGTCCTGATGCTGCGCACCATGCAAACTGGTGCACGGCGTCAGGACAGTGTCGGGGTGGCCAGTGTGTGGCTGCCCTGCCCCAGCTCCACCCCCAGGCCAGCCCTTTAAGCCAGTGAGCAACGTCCCTTTGTCTTGTAGAATTAACTGCATTTAATTATTGGAACAAAAAAGAAAAAGAAAAAAGGGCAGGAAAAGGAAAAAATACAATGCAATGTTGGTAGGCTATACAATGGGCCAAGGGTAGGCAACCTTTCCCCTTTAAGGGCCGAGGGACTTCAGCTCCCAGAAGCCTCAGCCATGTTGGCCAATAGTCCCATGTTGGCCAATAGCTCCTGGGATTCTGGGAGTTGAAGTCCCTCGGCCCTTAAAGGGGAAAGGTTGCCTACCCCTGCAATGGGCCCTCCACATTTGCTGGAGTTAGGGACTCAAGACTCCCATGAAAGTGGAAAAACTGCAACTATAAAAAACATTATTTTTTCCCCTGAGGCAACACCTAACTAGGAATCTCTAGCTCCTCCAGTGCAACTCTGTGGTCAACATCTACTGGAGGTTGACCACATAATTGTGCTAAAGGACCTGCAAATCCTTAGAGAAGTGTTTTCCCTAGTAATCTCTAGGCCAGGGGTACGCAACCTTTCCCCTTTAAGGGCCGAGGGACTTCAGCTCCCAGAAGCCTCAGCCATGTTGGCCAATAGTCCCATCTTGGCCAACAGCTCCTGGGATTCTGGGAGCTGAAGTCCCTCGGCCCTTAAAGGGGAAAGGTTGCCTTCCCCTGCTCTAGGCCCTTCATCACAACTCTATGAACAACTTCTGGCAGAATTGCGCTGGAGGACCTAGAGAGAACATATCAATCAAAACAACAAATAATCAAATCAGCAAAAGGTAAAGCCGCAAATGTGGAGGGCTGGCTATACTTCACTTGGATTCAAGAAGTAAAGAATCAGAGCAATAGGGACAGAGTTTAACTATCTAGATTACATGATAACAAAATGGGGTGGATGAAGGGAGACAAGAGACAAACAGATTCAACACAGATAGATCACATAATCCAACAGTCGCTTTATCTGCAAGATACAATGCTAAGGGACCAAAGCCTGTTCTAAGATGAGCAGGGCCTACTTCAAAATAGTATCTTTACTGTGGAGGCAGAGATGACATCTGACTCAAATCTTGCATCTGTCATGAACTCAGCAAATGGCCACTATTCACTCAATAACTGTTTACAAAATGGGAGCAATAAATATCACAGTAGTAATACTGAAAACATACATAAAATTGAAAAATGAATATGCTGTACAGCTGGAGTGATCAGACAGCAGGATTGCAGGATTTTTTTGTTTATATATGGAACCCTGAGATCCAACTGAAGCAGATACAAAATAATGGCTCAGGAAAAAGGACGCAGAATGCAAAGTGCTTCTGAGTATGTACTCAGTGGAGGAATCTGTCTTCACTGCATGCAGATCTCAAGGCTGCACATAAATCCTTTTTTCATACAAAAAATTACTCCTGCTCTCTTCTTCTCACCAAGCTTTTGGAATTGCAAATGCGGACTGATGGAAAAACAGGGCTTTGGGTTCTTGCTGTTATTAAGCCATTGGTACTTGGAAGTTGAGCCTGCTTGATTTGAGTGTTGGACTATGGCTCTGGAGACCAGGGTTCAATTTCCTGCTCAGCTATGGAACCCAATGGGTGACCTTGGGCAGGCATATCACACTCTCTCAGCCTCAGATGATGGCAATGACAACCCCGCTCTGAAGAAACTTGCTAAGAAAACCCCATGATAAGTTTGCATTAGTGTCAAGGCACAGAACAACAACAAAACTGGAAGTTATTGACAGTCCAAAACCCAGAACCTACAGCAAATCCTAGAGCAAGTCACTTTAAGATTTACTAAGAATCTGAAAGTATCTTCTATCTGCTCCTGATCTATGGGCATTGTACAGATTGGGGTGGACAACTGTGGTTCCCTCTAAAGCTTTCAAATGGTGGCTCCCATTATTATTCTCCACAGACAGCACTAAACTTGTTTGATCAGCAGTCCACAAATACATCCAGGGGCCGCAATTCCTTGTCCCCCACAGAGATACTAAAAATGTCCTCTGGGCATGTGCAGAGTGGCTGCCTTTCAGCACTAACTCTCTTCCATAGATCAGACTAAGCCTGCATCCGCAGTGCAAAAACAATCTGGTCTGAGATCACTTTTATTGCACTGACTCAATGCTATGGAATTCTGGGATTTATAGTTTTGTGAACCATTTAGTCTACCCTGTCAGAGAGCTTTGGTGCCCCAACAAACTACAGATCCCAGAACTCCATAGCACTGAAGCCACGGCAGTTAAAGCAGTGTCAAACTGGATTATCTCTGAAATGTGAATGCTGCCTGGGTCTCTTCCACAAATCAGATTAAGGCTGCATTTACACTGCACAAATAATCCAGTGTGACACCACATGGCGTCAATGCTATGGAATTCTGGGAACTGTAGCTTTGTGAAAAATTAAACGTTTTCTGTCAGAAAGCTCTGGTGCCCCAAAAAATGACAAAGTACAATTCCCAGGATTCCTGTAGCTTTGGCAATTAAAGCACTGTCAAACTGGATTATTTTAGCCTTTTGTCAGAGACCACTTGTGCCCCAACAAACAACAATTCCCAGGATTACATAACATGGAGCCATGGCAGTTAAAACAGTGTCAAACTGGGTTATTTTAGGCTGCATCCATACTGCAGAAATAATCCACTTTAACTTCCATGGTGCAATGCTGTGGATTTTTGGGAATTATAGTTTTGTGAGACATTTAACCTTCTCCGCCAGAGCAGCCTGTTACCTCCACAAACTATAATTCCCAGGATTCAACTGCATGCAGCCAGGGCAATTAAAGTGGTATCAAACCTGATCATTTCTATTGTGTGGATGCAGCTCTAGCCTTCTGTCAGAGAGCTCTGGTGCCTAACAAACTACAGTTCCCTCAATCCTACAACACTGCGCCATGGCAATTGTTGTTGTTGTTATTATTAATTGTACTTATACCCCTTTCTTTAAAAATGCTCTTAGAGTGGCATACATAATTGTTAATAACAGTTCCCTGCCCTCAGGCTTACAATCCAAAAAGACATGACACAAGAGGAGAAGTGAAAGGAAGTGGGGGAAGGGGATCAAGTTAAAGCGGTGTCAAACCGGATTATTTCTGCAGTGCGGATGCAGCCTTAAAGCAGCACGCTGCTTCCAAGGCACCCGCCCCCGTTTGTGGCCATTTCCCCCCTTCTGGCCTCAGCACCGTGTAATAAGCGGGCGCGCCGTACCTTCAGCAGCGCCTGGGGCCTCACTGCTCCCCCGGGTCCCGTCCTCTCCGAACCACCAGCGATGAAGAAAAAGACGGAAAATGGAGAGGGACGAGAACTGAGGTTGCTCGGCTCACACTAGCTCCTAGAGCGATAGCCGCGATGGCCAATCAACCAACGCTTTTCCTACCGTCCAGACCCCGCAGCCAATGGGGAGCAACGTAGGCAGAGGGGGGCGGGACAAGAGGCAGCCAGCATCTTAGGATGTCCGCCTCCTGTTGCTGCGCCGCGGGCCCGGAGCCTGAGGGATAAATGAGAATCTCGGCGGGTCCCGCGCTAAGGAGTGCCTTCCTGCCGCTCTAGGGCTCCGGAGGCCAGGAACGAAGGGCCACTCGGTTCTCTCGGCAACGCGGCCTCACCTGACGGATCCCCTGACAGCCCCGGCTACGCAGCAACCGCGCCAGCTCCGCTTCACATTCAAACCTCGCTGTAAGGGCGCGGCGGAGACGGGGGTGACGCAATCACGTACGACGCTGCGTGACTCCGCCCCTCACATTGCCTAACGAACCAATAGCAGGATTGTCCCAACGTACCAGCCAATCCCAACTACGCTCTCTTTGGGGAAGGCCAGTCCTCTGCTCCTGCTCAGGGGGCTCCCACAATGCATTGCGCCAGAGTGGCAGAGTCCCTTCACGTCCCTGAAGCAAAAGGCTGAGAGGGAGCTCTGGTGGCGCAGTGGCTAAATGCTGGTACTGCAGCCATTCACAGCCAGAAGGTTGCGAGTTCAATCCCAGGCACGGCTCCAGGGTATACTCAGCCTTGCATCCATCCGTAGCTCGCTAAATGAGTATCCAGCTAATTAGGGGCAATTGGCTTATACGTTGTAAACTGCTTAGGGCAGGGGTAGGCAACCTTTCCCCTTTAAGGGCCGAGGGACTTCAGCTCCCAGAATCTCAGGAGCTATTGACCAACATGGGACTATTGGCCAACATGGCTGAGGCTTCTGGGAGCTGAAGTCCCTCGGCCCTTAAAGGGGAAAGGTTGCCTACCCCTGGCTTAGGGAGTGCCTAACTGCCCTGGCTCAGTCTAGGGAATCCTGGGAACTGTAGTTTATTGTGGTCCTGGAGCTCTCTGACAGAGGGCTCAATGTCTCACAAAACTAATTTCCTAGTATTAATCCATGGAAGTTAAAGCAGTCTCAAACTGGATTATTTCTGCAGTGTGTTTTGGATCTTTAACTGCCATGGCTCAGTGCTGGGGAATTCAGGGCAGAACATTGGTGCCACAACAAACTACAACTCCCAAAATTCCATAGCATTGAGTTATGGTGGTTAAAGTGGTGCTAAACTGGATTACTTCTTCCCAGGTGTCCTCACCGCCAAGGAGGACAAGACACCACGGAATGTAGGACGTTGAAGGAAAATGGAGGACGCGGTCACACAAAAGCTAAAAACACTAATAGAAATATTATTTCATATATATATGTGTGTGTGTGTGTGTGTGTGTGTGTGTATAAAGAAAGCTCAGATGCTACTGATAGAGAGACTATTAAAATAGGTTAAGAGCAAAGGAAAAAGGTCATTCAAATAGAACGACAAGATAATTGGTAAAATGTTTGGAAGATCCTAAAGGCTTAGAGAAATACTGACAAGACATAATAAGTGGAGATACAGTATGTTGAAAGGAAGGGATGGGGAAAGAGTAATTGACAATTGACAATGAATTAAGAAGCAAATTCTTGTCTTTCTCCTCCTTGTGATGTAATGTTTGTTTCTTTCAATTTTTTTAACATTTTGTTTTGTTGTACTTGATACACACACACACTCATTTCATCTGTTTTTTACAGCTATTTTCCTATAATAATAATAATAATAATAATAATAATAAAATTTATTTATATACCGCCCTTTGGTAACCCAATCAGGGTGGTTAACAACATTAAAACATCATTATCCTATCCTCACTGAAAATGGGTGGATAGGATAGATCCTTTACACTCTCATAGCTTTTTGCTATTCCACTTTACCTGCTCTGGCTGCTTCCTCTGGCATTCTGGGATTTGCAGTTGAGGGATAATGAAATGTGGGCTAGGCAAGGTAATTGTTAAATGGATTTGTAATTGGTTGACCGGCCGAACCCAAAGGGTGCTCAACAATGGCTCCTCTTCATCCTGGAGGGAAGTGACCAGTGGGGTGCCACAGTGCTATTCAATATCTCTATCAGTGACTTGGATGAAAGAAGAGGGGGCATGCTTCTCAAATGTGCAGATGACGCCAAATTAGGAGGAATAGCTAATACCACAGAGGACAGGTGAAAATTCAAAATGACCTTAATAGATTAGGGCCAAAGCTAACAAAATGAAATCCAACATGGAGAAATGTAAGATACTGCACTTAGGGCAAAAAAATAAAAAATAAATAATAATAATAATAATAATAATAATAATAATAATAATAATAATAATAATAATAATTGAAATGCATAGATATAAGATGGGGGACATCTGGCTTAACAAAACTACGTGTGAAAGGGATCTAGGAGTCCTAGTAGATGATAAGTTGGAACATGAGTCAACAGTGTGATGCAGCTGCTAAAAAGGCCAATGCAACTCTAGGCTGTATCAATAGAAGTATAGTGTCTAGATCAAAGGAAGTAATAGTGCCACTCTATTCTGCTTTGGTCAGGCCTCACCTGCAATACTGTGTCCAGTTCTGGGCACTACAATTCAAAAAGGGCAAATGAAACATGAAACTGAGCTGTATGTAGGTTTTGGCTATGGTGGTTTTACCTATATGCGAACACAGCAGCAGAGATTAGATTTGTAAAATGTCTTCAGAAAAGCTGCTGAAAATCACAATCATTTATATTTTTTCCCTTCCAAAAAGAAAAAAAAATGGAAGTACTGGAATGTTTGCTATATGGGGCAGCAGGCAGCCGTAAGAGAAACCATAAAAACACACACACACACACACACCCTTTTGTGTCAGGGCAGATTTTTAGAAAGGCCTTGGGTAAAAATACATGTGACATATGATTTAAGTCTACCTCCCCTTTCAATCTTGGATAAATTTATGGATGGAATAACCAAATTAAGGTGAGATTCTAGAGGGTTTCTTCCAAATGTAAATTTGTACATCACCAAAAAAGAGGGTAAAATTCACATAACACACTAATATTGTAATTTACAGGTATACATTCAAATTAAGAAATTTTAAAAATGAAGGTAAAAATACAGTGCATTTGAGGGAAGACTGATCAAGTGACCTGTGGGCTTCCTCACTCTTTATAGCAGGAGCAGGCAACTTCAGAGTGTTTGGGGGCTACTTTGTTAAAGGGATAAGTTAAAAAACAAGAAACTATTATTGAGACACTTGAAGTGGAGGAGAAGAACAGATAGATTTCACACACACACTCTGAAAAGCTGTATTTAGGATCTAAGATATGATGAGGTACTTTCAGAAATGGCACTGGAGCATAAGTATCTCACAGATTCCAAGTGAGTTATGCAAAAGGCAGTTCTGCTGTTTTTACTCTTTTAAGTTCGGCAGGCCAACCTGCTCAGTTTGCTGAAGGGATGAAATACACATTTCTGCTCTTATAACAGATTGCAAATCAACTTCCACCAGTAATATTAGCTGGTATTTGGAAGTGAAATGTTCTTGTAAGAAACTTACACTGATAGACCCTTGGTCCATCAACCTCCACTCCCTTCTCAAAAGACCTCTAACAGAATTAGCTGGTAACTATAATTCTAGGGAAACATATTCCTGCTATCATTGTCTCCTAGCATGTCAGGTCTTTGCCACCCTCAATTTCATGACAGAAGACCAGTTAGGATATAGACCAGGGGTAGGCAACCTTTTTGAGCTGAGGGCCAGGTTGCTGTCCCTCAGACAATTGGGGGGCTGAAGCACCATAAATAAATAAATAAATAAATAAATATTTTAAAAAATAAAATAAATAAATATGCATGCACACTCTCTCAGCCCCAGAAAAGCCATGGCAAAACCCCTGTGGAGATTTTGCCAAGAAAACCCCAAGAACAAGTAATAACAACAATAATCATTATCATCATGATGGGCGGTGGCGGTGGCAGGGCTGGCCTGGGGCTGGTCCAAAGGCCTCAGGGGTCCGCATCCGGCCCCCGGGCCTTAGGTTGCCTACCCCTCATATAGACCTATCACACCCTGTTACCAGAGCAAACTTGGGTATATTATCTGCAAATTGGTTTACCACAAATCACTCATGGTTCTGATGAACCACACAATTATGAATTCTAAAGAGCAGCACTTCATGGTTACAAAGACTGATTTTTTAAAACCAGAAAACTGATATAACTGAAAGTTTATGGATCTTCACCTCTGACCTATAAGCATTGTTAGTGAATGATGGGAGGATCCAGTGGGAGCATTCATACTTGCTTCCCCAACAAGAGCCAGTACTAGTAAGGCAGGAAGCTCTGATTATCTGCTAAAATATATTTCTAGCTTGCAGGGCTCCTATAACACATTTAGCACCACAATTATGCTATCGGCATCTTTCACACTTTTGAGGATAGATAAGATTCTTGTACTGCATCTTTAGGTACTGCAAATAAAACCTTTGAGTGGGAACCACTTCATTTCACAGATTACTATTGGAAGGATTTTGCAATGCAAATGACTATGCAGTGAGAATGTAGACCAAGCAAATTATATAAAAACATTGCTTTCTATTTACTTAACAATGTTAGAATATACTTTTTCTGCATAAATGGTAAATGAAAGGCAAAATAGTAAGAATATTTGTTTGCTATGCAAAAAATAATATTTCTCTGTATCAATGCTGGGGGGAAGATGACTAAAAGACTATGTCTGCACTAATACGTTCAAAGCACAGAATGCAAAATATGGTGTCATATCTGTGTGTCTTTCTCCTCTGGAGCCTCTCTATTAGTACCACACCATCAAATGTGATATGAACAAGTAGTTGATGTAAACTTTAGCAATAGATTTGTTTTTAAATTTTATTTATCACCTGATTAAAGCATGGGATACAACAATATTATACATAATATTTTATGTAAAAAAAACTTTACATAGCTTTTCACATTATATAATTATTCAGCTATTCTCTCAAAAATGTATACATCCATCGGGCAAGGAATGCTTTTCATTAACTTAATGATATTAAATGCACTTCATAATAGAAGGTCTCCTAAGAAAAGAAACAGCTGTAACTAACTTTAAGTATTATATAGATAAAACATACATTTTGCACAAAGTATATTTTATTTAAAATTGCAAAGAGGTAATCTGGACAAAATGCCAAGACAGTTAAGAAATTGCACCTCCCACAAGTCATTATTTTCTGTTTGCTTGCTTCAAGCCAAGAGTCAAATCATCTGCCATTTAAAATATTTGGGGCTACAATTCACTGGCCATTTATAATTCAGATTAACTTCAGTGGAACTATGCCAGTGATCAGCAAACTATCATTATAAAATGCAATGCACAAAACATTTATGCAAACTTTTCCTCATCAACTTTATTAATAAAATAAGCAGCTTGTGTGCAAATATGCAGGCTTAAGACATATGTGGTCTGCAGCCTCAATCTGAATTCATACTACAGAACTGTAAATAAAAAAGCTGTACTGGGATTTTGTTTTGTGTTTTAGAACTTATGTAAATAAAAATTGACTTCCACAAAACAGTTACAAAGAAAGAAAAACGCTACTTGCTCTGTAAAACAACATTGGGAGAAGCAGAAATTAAGATACTTTCAGGACTTATGTCAATAAGTTAATCTTTCTCACCTGTTACTGTACTGTGCTTCTTCCAAGTATTGGTAGAATAAGCAGTTCTCATGTAGATCTATACATTCTTTTCAACTATATTCTAAACACTTACTTTATTTTAATCAGGATTTAATCATGTCACAATATAAGAGTATGGGAAAATGTAGATGCAGGGCTGGACGACTACAGTTAAGAAATCATGGGCAAGCTATGGAGTCTGTGAGCCCTTGATTTCCTTTTCTGGATCTTATTCTTTCTCTCCTCTTACCAAATAGCTGTGTCTTCATCAGCAATAACCAAGGTTAATCCTCATCTTGGTGAATTCTCATCTTAGTGAGCAAATAGAATTTGAAGCAATTTGTGATGGTTAAGTGGGGACTTGGTTAGAGGTAACCATGACTGCTGACAGGCAGATGTGAAACTAAACAAAGGTTAATGCTGAAGAAAAATGACAGAATTCATATCAGAGATGGTACAAGGGAGTCTACAGTCTGCTGCATGAATCCATGGCTGGTTTCTGATCTCCAACAAAGTTCAGAGACCAGCAGCATTAAGTGTAAGTTGAGCTGTTTTAACAGATGTTTAATTTTGATCCATGATACAGAGTTCTCTGACTAGGAAATACCAGCTTGATAAAAAAATTCCTATGGGTACAAAAGTGCCATAGGAAATACCATATTTAGTCTGCAGAGTCTACAGTACTGTTTGATTACAACTCAAAAGCATTTGCTGGGAAAGCTTCTGGAGAGAAAACTCTGTTTATTCTTGGAGTGTGATATTGCCAAAAGAAAGCTACATTGAGGAAGCCCAATGCCACTGTAAGAACATGTTTATACATTATATATACTAATGTTATCACTCCCCACAGAGCTACCACACACATCTCAAGAACATCTGGAATAAGGCTATTATGGAATTTCTTCACATATACTCACACACTTAACTCCATGATAATTATGCAGTAATCTAGATTCCCTCCCCCCCATATGTTTTAAAATTAAGGTTCACCCATTTAAAAATACAACTGTTGACTGCTAAAACATAGCTTTCCTAAGGAAATATTCATATAACACTAAGGCTTTAACAGGCTCCAAGTTTTTTTCTTATATATATATGCAAAGACTTCACGTATAAAGCTTTTTCACAGCATTTTACATTGCTAAATTTTGGAAGATACTATTTCAGTCCCATATGTATTCAGACTGTGAAGCATCAGTTGTGACACTGCCATGCTCTTCCAATGAACTGAAATACTGTAATATGAGTATTTGCTTGACAAAGGATGAGTGCCCAGCTGCATGTGAGCAACAATTCATTATTTTTTAACCCAATTAAAAATAAAAGTCAGTATACTTCTTGCAGTACTTTATGAAGTGGCTCTCTATGCTGCAAATGTAAGTTTAAATTGCTTTAAATGCTGATGAAAATTAATATATTTTTCCACATAATCTTTTGCCCATGGCAAAATATTAACCACAATCCTTTCTAATAAGTTATTTATTTTTGTCATTGTACTTAGCATGAAACAAAATTCTGCACTTGCTACATAAAATCCTTTGGTAGAGAAATTAAATTTCAAACTGTTTTTACTTATTATATTAATGATCAAAAACAAATGTAGAACCCATACTGCTTTGCTATAAACAAAAACTTAACATGAATGAGAGAAAGACCTAGCACCAACACTTAATAAAATAAAATCCAGCCAACAATTCTGGTTGTCCCCAAAATATTATACCTTTGGTTGTGCTAATAGCCAAACCCAGTTTACTAAGAAAGAAGTTCTAAGCACACTGAACCTAATTATTCTCAGAACCGATGCTCTTCCATTTAACTTGTTTCAAAAACACTTGCAGCCATTTAACTTGTTTCAAAAGTTCCATTTAACTTGTTTAAAAAATCACTATTTTCTGCCCTACTTTGTCAATACTTTTACAACTCATGCTTGTAGATATGGCTAAAGACAAAATATGCTTGATAATACTTTTTGTACTTTCATTTTTAATACATTTGGATGGACACAATTTCCTTCCTGCCCTCATATACAAATTTTACACCCATTATTATCAAACAAATACAATTACATAAGTTTTGCCAGCCATATTTTACAAAACTATTTCTTTTACTCAGCAAAGAATACTAAGACATGGTCTCACCAAAAATATATAATTCCTTCAGAACCAATCAGAAGAGCCAAAAGGACTACAATGATACAGTTGCAAGTTTGCTTCCTATTTTCCCCTAATAAACAGGCTTTTATCACAAATATATGTGCATTTATATTAATAAATCAAGTGGTCCCAATAGGAACCAGCTTCATCTCCCTCATACCTCCAATGCTAATAAAATACTAACCAAACCATTAAAACGACCATTAACTCACAGTTCAGCAGAAAAATAGAAATATCTTAATATGCATTAAAGATAAGACTGCTTTTACCCAAATGCTAGTTATATATTATTGATAAGGGAAAGGTTTTGTAACTAGCATAAATTTTAAATCAGTGTGCACTTCCAAGATTAAATTTAAAATTCCACTTTGCCATTTGCTCCATATAATTAAATACTAAGCATCAGAAGAATCTTCAAAGCTGCCAAGCTTCTTAAACTGAAATCATAAGCAAACTAATATCTGGATTAACAGGCCATGTGCAATAGATTTTTTTGAAGAAGGTATTTCCTGTGTAGTAATATATTATGCTAATTATTTTGTTCATAATAATCCTGATATCAAGGATACTTTCATATGACGAAAACTGATCAGGCCCAGACCAAGAAAATATGGTGCCACTCTAGAAATGGTGCACCACAGACATTCTGCAACATACATCATGTTGGGAGTAGTAGTAACAGAAATAAAAACTGCTTTGATTTATTTCCCTGCGTGGCTGGTCAAGTAACCCTCTCACTTATTAATACATTTGCTAACATCATAAGCCTATATTAATACATTCAGTGTTATCTCATAGAAATACTTTCTATTCATTTATTGTTTCCAGCACATCATGGGCTCCTGGAAGGTATAAAAAGGAACCACTGCAAAGAATAGATTTGAAGAGACAAGCATAGTAATAAGAATTACTTGACATTTACTCTATTAAGTTATCAAATGCTAACAGCTATTCCTATAGGGCAGCCAGAATTAAAAAAGATAAGTTTTCCTTCAGAAATACCAGCTTGATCAATGTAACCTTGCTGCTCTCATGGCTGTGGTTTCTTCTTGAAGCAGGCCAGTTATTTGTTGTTCTCCTTCTGCATCCATTCTTTGGACTGAGCATGATGCAAACTTTGGGAAAGAGGAGCCATAGAGTTACCATGCAAGTGAATGGGTTCCCACTGTTTGTAACTGTTCTTCCGGAATCCAAATTCTGAATACTACACCTATGCGCAGGAAAAACTTTCGCAGCACAGCTCGAAGCTCTGGGATCAAGTCAAACTGCATTATTTCACATAGGTAGGGGTAATATGTTGAAGCATGTGCTTTGAACTTGTAAGAAGGAAAAGAAAAAAAATTAAGTGACTTTATAAAAGCAGTTCCTTCAAAAAGCATAATTTAATAGAAATAATGTGCCTCACAATCAGTTGCAGCATAACATCTAGATCCTAAAATTGCATTTTTAAATTTTAAACTTCTATGCTGCTTGTTCATTCCTAAAAGGAATCACAATGTGGTGTATGTAACATTAGAAAAATGTAACTATGGAAATTAAAACAAGCATGAAGTCTATAACAATACACACTTAATGTCAGGGGCAGCATACTACATGACTTCAGGAGCAGGCCCCACATTCCCATTTAACATGTTATACTCCTTAATGAGAAGACCACATAAAAAAGGCTGAAGCTTCATGTACAGTTGTCCCTCCCTTTTCGCGGACTTGGAATCTGCGGTCTTGCTCTTCACAGGAGGGACAAGTGCCTATTAATATAATGGTGGCATGCACCCCATTATTTCTTATGGCACTCGAATATATGCAACTTGCCATTTTTGTGAGGGGGTCTGGAACAGATCCTCCATGAATTAGGAGGGGCTACTGTAAAAGTGAGGTTTTGTATATGAAACTAATGTGACACTGTTTTCTTACCTTTTCATCACTAACTTTTAGTGTTTTTGTTAAAAGTAACAGCAAGAGATTAGTCCAGGCCTCGCGGTGGCTTTCTGAGTTCACAGTGATAAAATAGGCCAGCGCTTCACTGCATACACTAAAGATTATGTGTACAGTCAGTACATAGAAATAGGAACAGTAAGTAAATAGTTAATATTGCTACCTGCCCTCAAGACTAACAGCACAAGTGGGAGTTCTGCTCCATGCACTTTTAAATGAAAAGAAGAAGCATTGAAAGTTTTAATTTCATTATAAAGCCTCAAAAATTCATTCTACTAAACTTGCTACTAAGTTTGGAAGTAACTGTATACAAATATGTGATTTTTAAAAATCTGTTTCCAAAAGGTTTTCCTTTTTCCTACAAACATACATCAAACTACTTAAACTCATTTACTAATAGGATTTCCTTCTCCAACTCAATCAATTTTGCATAACTAAGGTTCAAAACACACTTTAGAAATAATCCCGTTTGAGACCGCTTAGTTACCCTGGCTCAGTACTAGGGAATCCTGGGAATTGTAATTTATTGTGGCACCAATAATAATTGTAGTTTATTGTGGCACCAAAGCTCTGTGACAGAGAAGACTAAATGTCTCATAAAATTTCCTGGCATTGAGCCAGGGCAATTAAAGCAGTCTCAAACTGGATTATTTCTGCAGTGTGTTTGGACCTAACTAAAATCAAAACCTAACAAAAAATATACTAAAGTCATTGTCTTTTAGTTAATAGTTATGGAAGAAATCCACATTCTAATCCAGATACCAGGCGGTCTTCACCTTTACATGAAGACTTCCCTACTGGCTTTTATGGAAGGACATGGTTATGAACACCCATTCCTTTCCATGTCACATGTGGGTTCCTCTTCTGGAATCAACAGGACAATTTAAATAGAAGAAATTTCACCTACAGGATTGTTGTCACCAAAACCACTTGTTGCTATGCATTTTAAGGATTATTCCACTTGAAAAGTTGTTCACATGAAGCCCACCATCTGATCCATCATCTGATCAATCTGATGGTGAAAACTAAGTGCACAGATGAGCCAGCAGATACATGTTTACCACAGAGGGCCACACAGTGTCACTGGAGAAGGGTCTTCATGTTTCCTTGAGAAGAAAATTGAAAAACTGAAGCCTAATAAGAGCAGTCAACTGCAACAGAGTACCAGATGAGAGAAGATACCTACTGCCTTTGAAGAATATTTAAATGAGATAGATTGATCAGATGGTGTGCTTGATCTGAACTTTTCATGCAGATAAATTTCACCTATGCATTGACAATAGGAGCTGGTAGGAGCTAGGAGCCTGGTGGTGCAGTGGTTAAATGCCGGTACTACAGCCATAACATTGTGAGTTCAATCCCAGAGAGTTCCAGGTTGACCCAGCGCCTTTACAGTCTGCCAGAAATAATGCAGCTTGAGGCCACTTTAACTGTCTTGGCTCAGTGCTAGGGAATCATGGGAACTGTAGTTTTTTTCTGAGACATTGAGCCTTCTCTGTCAGATAGCTCTGAAGCCACAATAAACTAGTTTCCATGATTCCCTAGCACTGAGCCAGGGCAGTTAAAGTGGACTCAAGCTGCATTATTTCTGGCAGCCTGTAAAGGCCCTCAGTCTTTCATCCTTTTGTAGGTCAGTAAAATTAGTACCCACCTTGTTGGGAGCAATTGGCTTACACATTGTAAACTGCTTAGAGAGTGCTTAGTTCACTATAAAGGTATAAAAATGTAAATGCTATTGCTAATACTACTGGTATTTCTGGTGTTGGTGGGGCAGCACCAACTTTATAGAGATCCCATCTAGGGTACTGAAACCATATGGAGGATAGTATTCAGTATCTTGGATATCTCCTTTAAAATCTGGATTCACATCCTCCTCCCTGACTTTATTGTCATCAGCTTGTACTTGATACTGGGATCCTACATCTGTCATTGGACTGGTTACTCTAATAATGTTTTTAAAGACTAGAAACAATACTTACTTCAGCAATCTCTCTTGTATAGCTTCCCAGGAGTCTCTGCGGTTTTCATCAACATACATTCGGAAAAGAATCCTCAAACAGCAAGCTAAACTGCTGGTCTCTTGTTTCAAAAGATTAGGCTTTGATTTACCCTTGAACCCTAGAAATTGAGGATGGCAAGACAGTTACATGTTCTTATACTGCCAAAGTCCAGAAACAACATTGAAATCAAGGTGCAAGGCACTAACTATACATCTGCAGAAAATCCAAGCTATCTCCATAGCTTTCTCACCTTATCAGGCTTAAAAACAATTTGACAAGGTACACACACATTTGAAATAAGATGCAGGTAAAAATCACTACAACAGGAACATTTGGAGCAAGAAAATGGTTAAACACTTCCTCTCCCCTCTCTCACGTCTTTATACTAATCTATATGTAAGATTATGAGCAATAGAAGTTTCTTAACTGTATCACAATATTCTAAATTACATTTATCTTAAAAAGTCCTAAGGAATTATTCTGAGGGATTTTAGACCAATTTAAAAACTTAAATGAATATAACCTGAAAAAACAATAATTATGTATTTTTCAAAACCCCTCTGTGCTCCACACTCTTTTATGCTCACCTGCTCTCCACAGAACAGTCCGTTGTTCATAATTTGAGTTGAAAGCTTTTGAGAACGAATGTGACTCTTGCAGACAGTCTAGCAGCTTGAAGAGATGTTGGGAAGACATGTATTTGTACATTCCTTGGTCTTCAGTGTCAATGTGAATATCTGTATCTAACGTGTCCCTCTGAAGAGGAAAATCTAGTTACAGGAAGTATTGGCTGAAGGAGGACATGTTCTTTATCTGTAACTATAGTTCTTCAAGTGGTCATCTGTGCCCTCACACAATTGGGTACTCGCCTGTGCAGATCCATCCACAGAATATTTCAGAGTCAGTAGCTTTTGGTGGCAACTCTGCCCCCTTTGGGCGCCAATATAAATTGGGCCAAGAACTACTCCCTCTTAATTCTGCTGTCCGAGAGTAAACCAGAAAAGAGAGGGGAGGAGGGAGGGTTGTATGATGGCACAGATGACCACTTGAAGAACTACAGTTACAGGTAAGCAACCTCTCCTTCTTCATGGTATCTGTGCCTCACACAACTGGATGACTTGCACACTTACCAATAGAACTGGGGCAGGTCAATTGAGGACAGAAGACAACACTATCCTTCCAAATAATGCATCAGTCTGAGCCATGCAGTCTATTTGATACTGCCGAATGAAGGTAGACAGATGAGCCCACATAGCTGCCCTGCAAACTTATGATAGAGAAACATATCTTAACCATGCATGAGATGCAGTCTGCATGAGTCACATGGGACCTGAGGCCCAAGAGTTCTGCCAGTTGACAAGCCAAATTGACAACCCATTTGGACAGTGTTTGTAATGAAACAAGAAAACCAACTTTCTGTCCCTCATGGCAGAGAAAGAGTCTGGGGGATTTCCTGATAGGAATAGTATAATGAGAACAGTAAGCCGAGGCCTGTCCAAACAATGCAAAGCCTTCTCTACCTGAGACAAGGACTCCTGATACAAGGCCTGTAAAGAGGACAAGTAAAGATCCTCATCATCTACATGCAGTAGAAAACTCATCACCATCCTTTCATTAGTTGGAGACATTAGGAGACCCAAAGCTTGGGTGAAGGAGGTAGAACACTGCCACTTGAGAACATATGACCATTGGGTTGAAAGCTTATGTGAGGCCTATAGAATGGTGAGGATGAGAGCATCTATCCCTTCCAAAGACTCCAAACCATCAGGTGAAGGAACCTGAGATCTGGGTGTCTCATCTTGTTTTGTGCCTGAGTGAGCACAGTGGGTGAGCATGGCAGCAGAGATATTTGCAAAAAGACAGATGCAGGAGCATCACAAGAACTGCTTGGGCTACCATGGGTATTACTGTAAGTGAGTTGAGCAGAGTACATAAATCTTTGTGGAAACCTCCACTGCTGAAGGCTTCCTCCACTGCAAGTTGATCTCCATGGCATTTGTCTCTGGTGCTGATCTTACCACCTAAGAATGCAGCCTTCCCATTAATCAGACCGGAGGCAGAAGATAACTCTAAAGAGGCACATTTTATTCTCCAGTTGCAGTAAATACAAATTAACTATTTACAAGTAGATCAGAACATCAGCAGGCAGGAACAATAGAATCATCAGAGCTAACTAGCAGAAGAAAAAGAAAAAGCTCCACCCCTAAGCTGAGGGCTTCATTCATTTGTGGACATTTGCTAAATAGCCTCAAAGTCCAGCCTCTCCTTGTGACTCATAGTCACATGGACAATGGTTCTCACAAAACATGATGACCTAATATGTTTACACTTGCCATCCGTGTTCCCAGACAAATAGTGTCCTTGTCTATCTTCTCTTTGTGATTGTTTTCGTATTCCACCTGCAGGCAAGCTTTCCCATGTTGTCATTTTTTACACAGACTACATTTCCCACATCTGTTCATTTCCACACACAAGTTACATTTTCCAACAATGGGGCTATGAGAATACAGTCACTCATGTTCTCCTGAATCATGACCAGCACCCTGGCAATCAGAGGAAAGGGAGGGATGATATAGAGCAGAGACCCGCATACAATGCTGGAGAAAAGCATCCCTCAAAGAGTTGTGACCATGGCTCTCTCTTCTGCAGAAGAGTTTGTGTTTGCAGTTCTGTGTGGAAGCAAACTTGTCTAACACTGGTTGGTACTAATGGCACACATTCAGATTGAAGGTATAATGGAACAAGGCCCACCCATGAGCTTCCACCACCGTTCAACTGAGAGTGCCAGGAGACTGTTTTGTCCAGGGACATGCAGAAATGATGGAAAGGTGTGTTTATGATTGCACCAGTCCCACAAGTGCATGGCAAGAGTGTTCAGGAGCTGGTACCTCCTTGTTTATTTAGAAAACTGGTCATGTTGCCCAAATGAATCTGTACCACTGTCCCTTGGGTGAAGTTTTCAAATGCCTCAAGGGCCTTCATGACCACAATCATCTCCAGGGCACTCATGTGCTAGTGACTCTCTATCCTTAATCAATGCCCATGTGCACCCCTTCATGACCTGAGGTATCCAAAGTCACTAGGTTTGTAGGTTGAGAAGGGCACAAAGGCACACTCTTGAAGAGGTTGACTAGCCAGAGCTACCAGTGCAGTGCTGAACTAACTTGTGGTACAAGCTGAAGCTGCTGGGGGGTGAGTTGGGGTAGTCTTGACCTGGATCAAAGTGTCACAGGAAGCAAAGTTGCAAGGTTGCAAGCTGTGTTCACAGAGTGACAACTGTATGGCTGTGATCAATCCTAATGCACTTGCCTGGTGCTCAGGATGTGAACCAGCAGGTGCCAGATGGACTTCACCCTGTCCACTGGAAGGAATGCAAGTCTGGAATCCAAGGTCACCCCTAGAAGGTAGAGATTGGGAAGGAGTGAGAGATTATTTTTCCACATTCATCCAGAGGTCCAAGCAACTAGAAGGGAGAGGGTTCTTCCTATATCTTTGAACAACTTGGTTCAACTTGTTCTCCATCAACATGATCACCAGCCAATTGTCCAGGTATAGAAAAATTCTTATCCCTTTGGTTCTGAGGTGGGAGGTGACCACTGCCATCATTTTCGTGAACATTCAAGGGGCTGTCACCAAACTGAAGAGAAGCCTTGTACTGCTACAGCTTGCGTCCAAATGTGAAACATGGGTACTTTCTCCGCTGGGGGTGAATATGAACATGGAAGTAAGTGTCTTCTAGATCATGCCATCTGCCGGATTCTGTGTATGACTGGAGATCCTCAGGTGGTGACACAGGAGTTGTATCACCTACCTCTTCCATTCTTGTTCCCTGATGAGTCATCAGAACACATTGGTATTGAGTGTCTGGCACAACAGTAGAGTCTTGATGGTGATGGAGGTTGGATAGCAGGTAGGCAGCTTCAATTTGTAGCGCAGGCACAGTAGATGGTGATGTTGACATCTATGGAGCTGTCAAAATAGGTTCCTGGTCCAAAGGTCAGGACCTAGAAGTTGAGGCCACTTCTCAGTCTGGAGGACAGGAGACCATTGCCAAAGGAGTTCCTTGAACCAGCACTCTAGAAACTGTAGCCATCGGTATTTAATCCATGAGCTAGTCTGGAGGCCTTGAAACCATCACTGTTGGTATCAATTACCAAGGGTAAGTTGGTGCAGTACAGGGTCCTCAACCAGGATTGGTATCAATACTCCCATGGTGACATGGGCCAATATTAAACATAGCATTGGGGCAATTAAAGTGTTATATGAGAGAACAACTACAAGGAAGTAAACCATGGAAGAGAGAAAAAAGTGATGGAAGGCTACTAGAGGAGAGAGAAAAATCACAAAGGACTACTCAGTGCTGGAACTATCTGAGATGAACAGCATGACAGACCATATGGAACTGAGAGGGAGTAGCTCTTGGTCCTATTTATGTTGGCGCCTGAAAGGGGCGGGATTCCTGCCAAAACCTACTCAGCTCTGGAACGTTACACGGATGGAATTGTGCAGGTGCAATACCCAACTATGTGACTCACAAGGACCATGAAGAACTAGGTCATCACAACTTCCTTTATTTCAAAATTGGGGGTTTCTTTTAGTCTGAGGGTCAAATACAACAGTTCTCAGGCTACATTCCAGTGGTGGACACGGCCAGCATATTTAAACTTAAAGTGATTACAGTCTGAGCCTTAAGAGAGACATTTCAAACTTTCAGAATGGGAAATAAAAAAAAAAACATATTCAGAAGCCACCAAACAGCAGTGCCATGGCAAAGGATATGCTATCTGGGATACCAGGAGGGCCAAATTCAGTCCAAAGCCTAAGGTTCCCTACTCCTGCATTGCAGAATATTTCATGAATGCTTTAATTATACAAGTACAGGCAATGTTCAGCTTCGCAAGCCCTACTTTTTTCTTTTCTACTATAACTAGAAAAACTAGCAACCAGAGTCTGGTGCAGAAGGTATACAATGAACCTAGGAATTCACTTCTGGCCACTTCCATCTCTTTTATGTCAGCACCATATTTGGGGCAGAGTGTGTGCTATTTTCTAGCTGACGTTGTTTAACAGTTGTGAGTCCGAAATCCTTACTGTGGGCTTAAAATCATACAGGTTAACCCAACCCTGTGGTTAACTGACTAAAGAGTTATTTTATCAATCAGTGGTTGCTTTGCAAAAGTAGACCTTAGGGTTGAAGGAGATCTGGGAGAGAGTTTTGTCTCTGATCCACTTCTTGGATGTTTAAAAATGACTGGCTCCTGAGGTTGCCCTTAGAGAGCTGTGCGAACACACTGCCTCCCAGGCCTTAAAATATGCTCTCAGGAGAGAAAGCTGGACTGTAACAGTCCTGCATGTAGCATTGCAAAGTGGAATCTCAGTAGAGCAGAAGCTTTGGTTTGTGCCAAGTTCTTCTCTGCCATCTTCCATATTTTGTGGTAAAAGCTGACTTACCAGTGAAACACAACACTGGAAGAGTATTCAAGTTTCTTACCTGAGCAGCTGCCATATGCTCAGCATCTTCCTTCTTACTTGTTGCTGGATAAAATACTATGTTATCAATGGTCTGTATCAATTCCAACTGCACAACACATTTAATAAGGAGGCTGGCAAAGAGTTTCTGGTCTGAAAGAGTATCATTATGCTAGATTTTAGTCTAGAGCAATTCCAGTTTTGTTCAGTAAAACTTGGTATTACTACATAAGGTCCATCCGTCCGACTGCCCCAGTTCCTGTGTCCCAAGACTTCTTCCTAAGCCTATATTGCACAACTGTGTTTAGAAATAAGGATCCATGTCATTTACAGTTGTGTATTTTCACTATAGTACACTGCTGAACGTTTGAGAGCACCCATGATTCTTTTGTCTGTGTTTTACTGCTACATTAATGGCTCCTAAATACAGGTTTGAGAGTAACAAACCTGTTGGCTGAAGAAAATCAGCATAATTTGCTGTTGAAAAGTTATCTATGAATCAATTGATACCAAGTCTACATGAATAGTGCAGTGAAGGGCTCAAAATGGTTGTGATTTGCCATTTTAGTTCTCAGGGCTTTTATAAAATGGTATGGATCCGGTAACAAATATGGGGAAAAAGTAACAACAGAAGCATTACAGTGTGTTCTAGGATATGAGAATATCAAAGACCTTTATGAAGATCAAGAATGGAAACTATGCAGCCCTCTAGATGTTGTTGGAATGCAACCCTCAACATTCCTGACCACTGGCTAGGGCTGCTGAGCTTACTGTTTGACTACAAATAGGAGATCTGCATGATATCCACTCCTCATGTATATGTTTTGCAGGGAAAGTTGCAGATCTTAGCAGCTTTCCAGCACATCAGAGGAGGGTGCAAGGAGGCCTGAATGAAAATTTGATAGTCCTGATATATTTAGATGCTGAAGTGCAGACTTACTTGAATAAGGGCCACCTTTCCAACTTTCATCTGTGGGATTTGAAAACTGGCTTTGTCCTCTCTCTGAAGCATTTTTATCAATACTGCTTAAAGACTGGCGATCCAGGTCCACATCCTTGAAGTAAAACATAATCTAGGGTAATGTTTCTTTCATAAATTAGTCATGTCTCAGTACTATGGTACTACAATTTAAATATATACAGTATATCAAATATATTTAGTTGCTGCTTGTTGTCGTGTGGACCTTCCAGTGATTTCCAACTTATGGCAACCTTAAGGCGAACCTAGCACGACGTTTTCTTGGCGAGATGTTCAGAAAGAATTTGCCTTTGCCTCTTCCTGAAGCTCAGAGTGTGTGCCTTGCTCAAGATCACCCAGTGGGCTTCCATGACTGGATCTCCTTGTTACTGATACTAAGTATTATTTTTCAGTGTTTTCAGGGTATCATCCTCTTTGAATATATCTGAAAAGTATTTGATATAGTCAGTGTAGTGTAATGGTTTGTGCATTGGACTACAACTCTGGCAATCAGGGTTTGAATTTCAAAGCGGCCATGGAAACCTACTGGGTGGCCTTGGGTGAATCACACATATTCAGTCTCAGAAAACCCCATGATAGGATCACCTTAGTGTCACTATAAGTAGAAAATGACTTGAAGGCACACAGCAACAACAATTTAACAGACAGATGAATATCCTCATAATTACTTGAAGACTCAGGGAGGGAGGGGAGTCTTTGAAACTTGAATCAAAAGGGTTAATTTGTTCTTGTTAAGATGAGAATAGGCCTTTTTGCAATTCTCCTGTAGCAGCAGCAGCCCTCATCCTCCATCCTCTGCATAAGTTTTTTGCATCATCTTTTTTTCTATTAGTAGAGTGTATCTTATCCATGTTGTAGACATGTTTTCTTTTAACTCTAGTAGTTTCTTAGTATTTCCGAGACTAGGTGTTTCATCTGGTCCATCACTGCACATGAGGAATTAATTAACAATAACTAAAATATCTTATGTCACACTAAATGTCCACAAACATGAGGCAGTCACATAGATCTTCATTTTGCACATACTTTTTTCAGTGCAGGAATGAGAAATTGGAGCACTTACCAAGTGCTTTTCTGATGAATCATCTTCCATTCCTGCTGGTCTCCATGTCAGCAAGCTTTAAAGAAGAATCAATTAGATCAGAAATATAACCAAGTATGAAATCACTCGGCATATTCTAAATTTGCAATTACACTCACACATGAGGAATTGTAGTTTTGAAGATCTCTAGCATACAGTTGCAAGTTTGGTCCCAGACTACAGGGCTGAATTTCTGTCCATTAAATATGACAAGGCTTTCTAGGCAGTTAGTACCTGATCGAGCTAGCTGTTCATTATCTGAAGAAAAATAACAAGCATCTTTAAAACAGTCCTCAAGTGAACAAAAATCAAAGAACATTCACTGTTTTAAAAGTAAAACTTCAACATGGAAACCCATTGGGTTGAAGTTTTCTTTCACAGGCTTGACATCTGTGGATTGGAGCATCTGCCCATTCTCCCCCATGGTGGTGAATGCCTGCAGTGATGGCAACACAGCTGAGCACACATCACACCTCCATTGAAGACAGTGGTACTTTAGGTCCAGTGGAATTCACTATCTGAGAGTGGGCTGTCCAGAACAAAACCTCCACAGATACAAAGGGCTGACTGTAGTATTATGAGGGCATTAACAGATATGCTGAAATTTCTCAGTGAAACAAGTGACATTTCAACTAATTAATAGCACACATGCAAGATTTTTGAACAAATACCCCATTAGTTTATACACCAGATGACTGAATTTCTAGATGGGATAATAAGAAAGAGATTGAGAATTTGACTATTTATATAAAAAAATTCTTAAACCAGAACAAATATTTCAGCACAGTATTACTGAAAGCACAAATAGAGCACTCAAATTATTCTCCACATAGACGTTCTGTTGGGCTACTCAGAATAAGTTTTCTTTATATACAGCAGATATTTTTATGAGCAATTTTTCTGCAAAGTTTTCTTACTATATGCAAAGGGGTATTTAAAGGTAAAAGATTTGTTACCAAAAAATCTTGTCTGAAATTTACTCATTTTAAATAAAGTGACATGTATGTAGATGAACTACCTTGTTTTACACACCAGTGTAACTGTGCAAATATATCGGCTAGAAGAATCTCATTCAAAGCTTCATAGAACTGCGTGAATACATCACAAATTGCATAAAGTGCATGATTACAGGTAGTAGTCATCCATTCAGATTTCTGTTGAGAGAAACAGCAAGCTTTGTATTTTGATCAGAAAAGATTTCTAACTAGAGTGAGCTCTGACTACGTAAGTATAATCATTACAAAGATTAACAAGGAAGGTCCAGGCTTCCTTGTGTTCTCCATCTACACTATCAAAATACAGATTACAAATTCCCACTGACTGTCATTTTTGTTTATATTAACTTTGAAACAGTATCTTTTATATGTAGCACAGTATAAACCAATAACTGGATTGAGTAATGAAGAACAGGATAGCCAACATTCTTTTTAAACCCATTCAAGATATAAAGCCCAAATGAAGTGGAAACTCTCACTCTGTCACTATATCTGACAATAAAATCCCAATCCCTCAAATTTACAGTCCCTATTATTCTGAAAGGGAGGAAAATCATTAAATTAAAGTCTGATTTAGATTTTTGTTTGCAAAAACACAATTTTGTTTGCCAGTATAAAATAGATTTTAATACCTCTGTTTGTTGCTCTGGGAGCTTCATGTTATCAAATATTCTAAACACAATTCGAAACAGATCCTGCCACCAGTGTTTCTCAAAAGTATGGCCATAGCTCTTCATGATTTCAAACATAACCGTTAGCCCTCTATAATATGAGAACAAAAGTCGTAAGAGAATACCACTTAACAGGGAAGAATGCTGATAAGTAGACAGAGTCAAAACCCTCGTTTCATTACCTTGTCCGCACATCTAGCTTGCAGCGATTGATGATGCAAGAAAGCTCAAACAAAATAGGGAACCATCCTCTGACCCAAACTCTATCACCAGTAGCCACATTCATGTCATCACTTGTGTATTCTCTCAAGACCTGTGAACATATGAAATCTGATAAACACACAAATCATTCACTTCTTGCTGCACCGCTGAGAAATGGAGATGAAAGAGAGCGTATTTTAGAAAATGTTTCAAATGCAAGAAAGTAACATCTTATTTCATAATAAAGTGATGGCCTTTCTGGTAATGCCTATGTGTTAAATTTAAAATCCAAGGCATTTTATAAGACAACATAAGAGACCAATATTATCTTCATTTGAGGTGTAGCAGGAGAGAAGCACTAAATTTTCTTAAAATCAAACTGAAAAATATAACAGTATACTTTCACTGAATATAAGAGCTAGACATACATGAGATAAGAACTCCCTAATTAATATTGTATACAAGGTAGCGATAAACTTACAGTATATCAGTAATATAATAATATTTTTATTGTTATTAAAATAAACTTTAACTGTCATTGGTCAATGCTTTGGAATTCTAAATTCTAAAACATTCCTAAAGCAAGAGTCCCATTATTTCAAACTAGCTAAAGTGCTGAAGTGTACCTGATACTGCCTGGGTCGATACTTAATATTCCAAAAGGAATGCATGTTTTTTCTCTCCCCTTTTTCTTCAAGAATATAACCAGAAGTACCTTAGGGAACCTATCTTACCTCTTCCATTTAAAATCCTAGATGTCTTAGTATTGATGCTTCTACACTCTCTTGTTTTCCTGTGATTTCCTGATGAATTATGGATGGGTCTTTTTTGATTTTAGGAACCCCCTAGAACACTAGAACACAGACAACCAAAACTATTCTTTCAAAATGTATAGTATCTATCACAATGTCCCAATAACTTACCATAGCCCCCTTTTTGCTTCTAGAATGTCCCCAAAGTGGTTGATAACAACTGAAAAACTTGTCAAAATTTGAGTTGTCTCAATGAGTTATGGCAGGTCCCCCTTTTGAATCTAGAAATTGCTTTGATTAGAATTTTGACTTTTCAGCTTGAAATCAGGCACTGCAACTTGAACAATAACAAGATTTCAAGGCATCTACCACAATGTCCTGATGAGTTACAGGTCACTACCCTTTTACTTCTACAGAGTCTCCCATTTGGAACTGACTTGAAACTCAGCATTGCAATTTGGATGAAAGCCAAAATCACTCTCTCAAATTCTGAGACATCTACTACCATGTTCAAATGAGTTATAAATGCCAGTTTTCAGACCTTCTCTTTCATTACACACACACACACACACTTTAAGCCTCTAAAAGCACAGAAATACAAATAAGGAAAAATACCTGTGGCCTTTCTGAAACATATTTTGCGCAATAACGGATCAGCCTAATGGCTTCCATACTGGTATCTGGAAAGGCAGCATTACAGGCAAATTCTGATAAACATTTTACAGCATCCTGGAATGAATCTATTGCTGCAGGAAAATGCTGTTGAAAAATATTGGCTGTGGAAGGAGGAAAAATGAAATAAACAGTCACAACATTTATTTTTACTTCTCCTCTGTAAAACATCTTGGAACTGTAGTCAGTATGTAAGCATCTCGGTGAACCAGATCAACAGCACTGTAAATTACATTGCTATGCTAATATCTGGCCTTCTACACAGTAAACGCTAATGACAATTAAGTAGTTCTGAAGGTTGACTATCTAGCATGCCTAGCACCAGAGGAAGCTGAAAGGCCCTTCCTCCATCTTAACTGCTACCATCCTGGCCTTGGAGGGAGAGAAGGAATGGCAGGCACAGCTCCACCATGTCTAGGCACAGTGGAAAATTAAAGGCTCTCTCTCCACCCTAACTGCTACCACCCTGGTCTTAGAACCATCACAATCTGCTGGACTTGATCCCCTTCCCCACTGCCATTCCCTTCTCCATTTGTATCATGTATTTTTATATTGTAAGCCTGAGGGCAGGGAACTGTCAAATTAACAATCTGTAAACCACTCTTGAGAGCCTTTGTGGCTGAAGAGCAGGGTATAAATACTCTAAATAAACAAAATAAATAAAGGATCACCAGCCATTTTTACAGTTGCAGCATGGTAAGTAAGCATATGATAGCTAATGACACAGCAGATACAGGGCCATATTACACCATATGATAATCTTGTTGTAAATGCAACAGAGGTCTTTTGTCAGTGACTGTTTCTTATATATGCTTCATATAACACTTCCTCTTTTAACTTACAGATAATAGTGGGGGTGGGGAGAGTCCTTCATACTAAATAGGGATCATGAAATCTTTCATCTGGCTCTGACAGCAGAAGATTCCAGTTCAGATTGTCTGCTAACATAACTGGAGACACAGCAAACTACTGTGTAGTTGGATCACACCATTTCTGTCATAGCAAGACTTGCTCTATGGGCCTTTACAGACTGCCAGAAATAATGCAGCTTGAGGCCACTTTAACTGTCCTGGCTCAGTGCTAGGGAGTCATGGGAATTGTATTTTTTTCTGAGACACTGAGCCTTCTCTGTCAGCGAGCTCTGGTGCCACAATAAACTACAGTTCCTATGATTCCTTAGTACTGAGCCAGGACAGTTACAGTGGTCTCAAGCTGCATTATTTCTGGCAGTCTGTAAAGGCCCTATATCTCTGTTCTCTCTTTACAGTAATTCTCAGTGTTGCCACTGTGTAATCCAGATGTGGGATAGAAGCGCCGCCTCTCTGATCATGACCCTGTCAGTTGCCAAAAGAGCTTGAGCAATAGCAGTACTGAATATCAACTATAGCTTTTGCCTATGTCTTTTTTCTTTTTTCCTGAATAGAGATAGGAGGGGATTTAAAGGCATTTAAATATTAAAGCCCCTATTCTCTCAGAGAGTAGAGTTTTTAAATGCTAATCATCTTCTGAATATATATAGTGAGCTCTGCTTTGCATGCTTGGTGGGAAAATGTCCAAATTGGCAAGAATTACATCTTGCCTAGACCCTTATGTCTCACACACTGCTAGAATGCAAGTCCCCAAGGTAGTTCCCAAATTGGCATTTGGACCCAGGAACAGAAGAGGTTCCTCATCTACATGTTTTATTAGGCTCCTGATTTCTACTAAATGTTGATCCTATTTCTATTTGGAATATTGCTAAATATCCAATCAATTGACAGAGGCTAGCCTCTGCTAATTTCATCGGGCTTACTTACTAACTATATGCCCTGTTGTTTGGAATGCCAGCTCCACAATATTTCCATCATGATCAGATGCTGCTTGATGAAATACTGCGAAGATATTTTTCCACCCTGAGCGAATATTAGCAGCTTGAGAATTCACCATCTGAGCAATGCACCGTATTACCATGTCTCGTATTGTTGGAGACCTGAAGAAAAAGAAAACAGATTAGTACCTTATTTGTGGCCTTGTGCATGTCACCACATGCATTATTCTGCAGGGACACAAAAGAGCAGATTTACATTTGAATTTGTAAGAGGCACAAACCTGTTCTTCTTCATTATATGTTCAAAAGGCCTCAAAAAATCTTTTTGAAATCGGAAATTGGCTAACTCTCCCTTTTCAAGAAATTTCATTGATAGCTGTCTCAAAGAATCAACAGCAAAGATGGCAACATCTTCATTAGGATTACAACCAACCTGTGAATGAGAAACAAGAATTTCCTCAAAGAAGAAAATATTCAGTGAAAGCGGGACTGCAGAAATCCCAACCCTGTAAACTAATGGAGATGTAGAAGCCAAATGTCAATCATTATCCCCCCTCAGAAATTTTTTTAGAGAGAATTTAGAATTGGGAATTTTTTTAAAAAAGGATTCCCTAAAGCTTTACCCTCCAACACTCAAACTGTGAGCATATTTCTTGCCAACAAATGTCAATGATCTGAGATCTGAGTACAGTTCAGTTTCCCTGTAAGTCAGCATAAAAAGTCGAGAAAATGGGAAACTTGACTATCCAAGTGTAATTAAGACCAAAACAAAAAACAAATAAAATCTTGCCAAGTAAAGCAAATAACCCTACAACCCACACTAAAACAGAAAACTCAGCTTCATATTGGCACACAACCTTGAAGCATCAAACTGACAGTGAATGAACAGTAAAGTATGAAACTGTGTGCTCTCTATAGTTGTCCATGTCTGTCACCATTCTCTTCTACTACTACTGAGACCAACATATCCTCAGAGTACTAATTCCATATTTGGAGTGCACCTAACTCCAAAAACATAGTTCATTCACTACAGCAAAAAAATAAGTTACATCCAATAATTGAATGTCTATGGCACATTCGCAAAATCATGGACCATTCTTATTATAAACATTTAATTATTTGGATATAAGTGTTCTTTGCTATAATGAATGAAATACCTTTTTGAAGTTTGGTGGACTCCACAGATGGAATTAGCACTCTTATGATATGTTGGTCTCTTCAATAGAAGAAGAGAATGGTAAAGGTGTTTAAAGTTCTCACACTTTTGAATTAATGAATACAAGAATCCATATGTTAAAGTGCAAGTCAGTATCATGTGTGATGCAAACAGAGCTTGCTCCCCAATTAGATGGGTCTTAAAATGAAGCAACCAAATAACTCTGGTATTTGAACTGATAATTAAAAAGGCCTGTTTTACTGATCTTAAATTTTGAAATACCTTATTGAAATGATCTCCAATTACATGCCATATCCTGGACCACTGGAGCCTAATTCTGTTCATGTTGTAATAGGAGATTTCAACAATCTTCTGCAGGCTGAACATGCGTGGATGATGAGGGGAAGCCAATTCATCCATGGAAACGGCACACAACCAACGAACAAAGTCAACTGAAAATGTTATGAGAAGAGTTATTCCATTACATATATGCCATGTAACTGTTTTTTGTTTAAGAATATTTTTTTCAAATTATACCTATTGCATTTCCATCCAATCTAGTTGAGCCTGTGAATATTCTGTGGGGGGAAAAAATGAGAGAGTTAAGCCACATGAAGCAAAATACTAGACAAGGTCCATTATAGATTTAAATGCAGATTGACACACAGAACAGAGGGCAGCCACTTTACAATCATTGTATAATTATTTTTTTACATTTAAGGCAATGTGTGTCAAGCTGTTCAACTGGGTTGGAGGATGGTGCCAGACAGTCATCTATGGGAATGGCAATTTGTTTTTAAGATTCCTCTCTTGATTCCCCCATCCAAATTCTTTCTTTGGCACCAGAAAACAGGGATGGTATTAATATTTCATATGCTAGTATTAAAATTAGGATTTGTATCCCAAAGTTTATGTTGCAGCCTACTTGTTATAGTCATGAGGATAAGCACTGCATTTATTTCATTAAGAAGAAAAAGGTATTCCATAATACCTGTCCACTGCTACCACCACACTTTGTGAACTGGTTTCTCCTACAGATTCTTGAATGCTGGCTATTTGTCTTTTATCAACACCTCCACCAACAAGATTACCTATTAAAAAAGACACCATAACTAAATTGTTATATAAAAAGAAAAGAAAAGAATTGCAATAATCAACTATGACCACCATACTGGCTTACAGCTAAACCACAGATTGTGAATATAGAGGCAGGCAGGCTCAAATAATTACAGAACTGGCAGGGTGAAACGTTGCCATCCAACATCACCCTCTTTATATAATATTATGCATGGTATAATCATTAAGAATTTTTTTATTGACTGTATCAAGAATGCTAATATGAACAAAGGTCTGTTAAATGATGTACAAGAGTTGTCTCCTGTTCAGTTTCTTATTTTTTGGGCCAGCAATTAAATGAGTCACTGTCATTAATTAGTAAATACAGAGGGGCCACACAGTAAAAGCTGAAGCAGTTAACTGTGCACTCTGAAAAGAGAAACTGATCAATAATAACTTTGCCTTGAATTAATTAGCTTGTTCTCTCAGGCATAAAAGATGAGGTTACACTTCACACCTAGTCCAAGACCCATGAATTCTTCTCCTCCAGATGTGAATCCTTTGAGGCTCCCTTCTCTTTCACGTCCAGACCCAGAAAGGTAGCGTGTTTTAACTCCAGTTCCTATGAGTTGTGCTAGCTCCAGCTGGCTGATGCATTTCAAAATCTAATTAAAAAAAATGAATGCTCAGTTCAGTACCACATGAAGGACTCTACCATTCACCTCATTACTGAGAAATGGTTGTGCATACAAACAATGGTCCATATATGCTCAATATTCATTTCTCAATACTTCCTGCAGGATTCCTGGTAACTAGCAATCACTGATCTCCAGTTACAATGTCAATTTCACACTTTTCTGCTGATCATTATCCACATACACTACCTTTCTCTAAGACTCACCTTTCTCTAAGACTACCTTTCTCTAAGACTGAAAAATAAGATTTGTCGAGCCTATTTTGCCTACTGACTGGAGAACCATACCTTAGGATACAGAAGAGACAGAAGGAGATATCACACTGTGTTTTACATTTCAAGAACTAAGGGACTATGCAGATGGGCAGCTCTGAGCCACCCCTGCTAGCCGCAATCCTCCCTTTTGCCGCCCCTGAAAGAGCGGCAAAATGCTGCTCCTTTCAGGGGCTGCAAAAGGCCACCCTAAGAGCTGGCACACGGCTCTTTAGTGCCTCTTCCAGAGGACGCCCTGACGCCGTGCACCATGCGTAACAGCGTGCAGCATCAGGACACTGCTGGGGTGGGGTTGAGGCGGCTGGCGTGTGGCTGCCCCTCTCCATCTCTGGCTCCAGGCCGGCCCTTTGGGCCAGTCTGCAGAGACCCTAAGTCAGGATTTTGAAATTTAAAGGAGTAACTGAGACACTTTTGCTTTGTTATTTTGAAGACAATGTCTCTCATCTGGGTCCTTATTATCTTAAATTGGAAATCTGTAGTGATTTAAGGAACTCCAGTGTGGTATTGTGGTTTGAGTGTTCGAGCAGGATACTGGGAGACCAGGCTTCAAATCCTGGAAATCAGCCATGGGATTCTTAGGCAACTCACTCTCCCAGCCTCAGATGGCAGCAAGGCCAATGTCTCTCTGAACAAATTCTGCCAAGAAAACCCTGTGATAGGGTGATGGTGGTGGTGGTTGTTGTTGTTGTTGTTATTATTATTATTATTATTATTATGTATTTATACCCTACTCTTCAGCCAAAAGGGTCACCACAAGTCAGAAACAACTTGAAGGCACATAACAAAAACAAAGTGATTTAAGCACCTCTTTGGAGGCTTTCACCCACAGCTACTTCTCTGCCTAATGCTAATGAGTCATTGGAAAGGATATTCGACTCTAGATTATGGCTTGTATCTTCACCTTAAAATACTTTAAGCTGGAATTTTCTGTGCATCCAGATGATGGTATTCAAACAGGTATAGGGGCTGCCCCAAACAGAACAACAGTAGTAACATGAAGGAATATTTTCAGCCTTTGTTCTACCTTACAATATTGATGTGAATGAGCCATCTGGTACAGCCACTGGCTTTGCTGCCTTTAAAAGTGGATTAAATCAATTCACAAATGACAGAGCAAATATGCAAGACAGTAAAAGCTAGTGATACTTTCAACATAAACCCAGGTGTAAATACCAGTGAGACAAAATTAAACCCAGTCATTACAAAAGAAACATATGGACTAAAATACAATTATTAGTCCAATTAGAGTACATCTAGTGTATCATGGGAACTTAGTAAGTTTTACTGATTCAATGAATCTACCCTAGTTGGGACTAAGAATTGGGGTTGGAATCCTGCAGCCCTCCAGACTGCAATTTCCAAAGTCCTAGCTAGCACAGCAAGCAGTGAGGAATTCTGGGACTAGCAGATCAACAACATCTGATATTGGCCTTGAAGACAACTTTGCACAAGAACTCCCATAATATCTAGGTGTCACACACAATGCATTATGCATTCTAAAACAGTAAAATGCACTAATATCTAGATCCAATAAACAGTAGGTGAACAGTAGTTAGCACACACAAAATTTTCACATGGCTTTTACCTCATGCCAAGAATTTCCTAGGTAATTGCCATCCGTGTGTGCCACTGTAATAAGAGTCTTAATTGTATCTATATTTTTCTGTTTCATTTCCGTGATGCTGGAGCTTGCTGTCAACAAGGAAAACCGAGCAAGTGCCTGTACATAAGCATCCCGTTCAAGCTATAACAAAAGCAGAAAACAAAAATAGGTCAAAACAAAACAGAGATATTTTCCTTAATCCCCAGATATCAATATACTGCAGAAGATCACTTAAGGGGTGTTTTCAAACTTTTACTCATTCACTGATGTTATGAGGCTAACTAGGGTAACACATTGAGTCATGGGGGTGTGAGGGGAATAAATACTATCTGTGAAAAAATGTATTCAAGTTGGAATAACTATTTGATCTCTTAATCAGATGAAGAGAAAGAGGTGGATATTTAGAATATTTTCTATTTTTAAAAGTGTATCCCTGTAACATATGCATATTTATATGCAATATGCATGGGTAAAGATTATTACCCCAGTTTTTTTGTCAGTAAGTACTCAATCCCTATTTCTTGTTTGTTTGTGCATATTGTTTGTTGTGCAGTTTTTACAGCTAACAGTTATAATATTCTTCTCTTCCCTCATCCCTGTCCCCCCCACCCCCATGTATAGGAAGATGAACTAGAAGCAGATAGTGTGAGATAGGCAATGTTTCTTCAGTAGGGAGTATAGTGTGGTACAAACTAGTACAGAAAATCAACTGCCATGCTCATATGTCTTTAATTTCAACAGGAGCTAGTCTAAGAAAAAGCTGAGCTAACTTTTATGCCTAGCATCAGTTATGACCATGATGGATTAATCATTTGATTTTGAACAAAAGTAACTGTATTAACAATACTTCCTATATTTTTAGGCCAAAATTCACACATCAAGATGAAAGCATTAAATTATTTGCTGGTCATGACAAAAATGTTTCTTTAAGGCACATCCTAATAAACACCATCTTCAGAAGTTCGTTCTGATGAATATTGCCTCCTAATCTCCTTTGTAATAGGTCTACTCTGTACCAACCTGCATGCCAAAAATGCAAGCTATTCGGATAGCACATCTTATTCCTTCTAAGCACAATGATGCTACTTCAGTATCATCACAGTTCTGAAGGCCAACACTGTAGGCAGCTAATAATGGAGTCCACACAAGCTGGGGAAAAAAAGACATTCAGTAAATTTATCTGGGTAAGCCAATCATATTTTGCCACTGACAGTATTTATCAGAAACAGGAATCTGGTTTTCAGATGATACAGACCAGCAACATCACAATATTTTTAAAACTCTTGAATATTTACCCAACCTCTCTACCCTTCATTATTTCAAGTTTGTCTTTCACATATCTGATACATTATGTAGAGCCCCCCCCCTGAAGAATTTTTTAAATGAATGCCTTACAAATATGGCCTCAGTTTTGTATCTCAAGAAGTTCTGCTATCATTTAGGTACCCATGACTTTAATTCCATACTCACTTTGAACATAGGTCTGACATGATCCAGGTGAGTTGCACTAGTAAAAGGTGCTTTTGCATGGCTGACTGCCTCCATTAGAGCTTTAGCAGTCTTTGCCATTTGCTCCATTTCCATGTTGTATAATAACCGCCGTTGCTTCTCGCTGGCTACATCTAAGAAACACATACAGAGCTATGTAAATATGTCTTTTAGGTACATTTAGAATAAATTCTAGAGAAAGAAGAATACAAGCTTTTAAAATAAAACCTGCTTTTAAAATATTTGTTTACACTTCTAAGAGTCAGCAACTTAAAACATTCACTTGTAACTGAACATACTAAATACTGATGATACAAATGCATTTCTAAAGAGTGCTTCATTTATATTAAAGCACTTATATTTCACTTCCTAGAAAATAATGAAATTAAATCCAGTCTTCACTTTATAATTTTCTATATAATTGCTTCAGAAGCTCAGTTTTTACTCACACTATGTTATACCAATTACAGAGTTACCTTTCATTAATTAAACTTTTATCAATATTTGTTTAATCCATTCTTTCCTTCTTTAAGCAACATATAACTCAATTTGCATGCATTGCCACTCCAGTCCCAAGTAGGAATAATGGGAAAATAAAGATTTTGGTGTAACATCATTTTCACCTCTTCACCCTTGTTGCATGTTTTGCTAGAACAATTTATACACTTCCCTTGCATCCTCTCCTCTAGCTATGTGTGAGTCTGAAGAAAATTCTGCAGTGTTTGGACATGCAACATGTGTACTCTTTCTGATGTTTAACCTGTTTCTCCCAATACTGCTTTTGGGAGAGGTAAATATCAAAATTCTCTCAGTCTATTTACTTCTAGTACTGTTTTATATGGACTGGGAAGCCCACAAGCAGGACATGAAAAGTCATCCAACTCATATACAAAAGCATTTGATTTTACCTCTGATACTCTAGAGATAACATGTATCCATCACACCTAACAACCACTGCTAAACTTATCCTCTATGGATTTGTCTAGCCCAAACTACCAGCAACGACTATACTTTGTGACAGTGAATTCTATAGTCTATGTGCTATGTGAAATGTTACTACTTTTTGTCTGTACTGAATCTCCTACCATTCAGTTTAACTGGATGGTTAACAATCCCAAGTCTTGAGAGCTAGAGAGAAACTGCTCACTCTCCACTTTCACCACACCATGGATCATTTCACAGACTTCTATCATGTGTTTTTTCTAAGCAGAAAAGCCCCAAATGCTGAAAACTTCTCAAACTGGGAAGATGCATTCCCCCTACCCCAAAGTCAGTTTTCTCATTAGCCATGATCCGCTTACCTGTCATGCAGGTGGATTTTTTAAAAAAAGTTCTGGCCTATTTTCTGATCCCATGGGAATTCAGTGTACTGAGGATTACAGTTAGCGGATGGGCTCCCTTTACACATCTTGTGTTTCCCACTCCCAAATAGGGCTAATCCGTTAAAATCATAGTGGTAGAATTTATAGACAAAGCTGTGTTAGTCTGGAAAATTGGTATGCAAAGGGATCTTGTAGCACCTTTGAGACTAACTGAAAGAAGCCAGTAGCATGAGTTTTCATAGGCTTCAGTCTGCTTCCTCAGATGCATGGGCTGGAGTGGAGAATCCAGTCTACGAAAGCTCATGCTACCAGCTTCTTTCTTTCAGTTAGTCTCAAAGATGCTATGAGATCCCTTTGCATACTGATTTTAAAACCAGAATGTTACTTCCATTTCTTAGCATCATAGCTTGCTGGAAAATGAGATGGGGACTTTTTGTTTCTTTGTTTGTTATTTGCTCCAGTACATTATACTGGTTGTGTAAAAACTACAAAATGCAAACAAAAATCAGAAAGGAAACCAAAACAACAAAACCAAAGCATTTGTTGGAATAATTTCTTTCCCAGCTGTTTTCTGTTTTTGTAAACAAATGGTACATTGCAAACAGTAGAAGCCTTGTGATACTGTTCAGATTGTTTTAGGGGACAGTGTTGCAAGACTTTGTAGGTCTGTTTCTATATGAATTTCCAACAACATATAGCTCCAGGTGGATTTAAATGGCCTCAAATTTTCCAATTCAAGTTAATAATAATTCAGATTTGTTGATTCTGCTTCTTCGATGGAGTTCAGAGTGATATATCAACAATTATCATATTTTACTCTCATGGCAACTCTGAGAAGTAGCTCTAGTTGAAAGGTATATTGCTTTAAATTTGCCTGTAAATATATGAAACCAGGTCTCTCCCACCTCAGCTATGTCCACCACTTTCTATTAACAATTCTACAGGCTTCTTGTCCTGGGGGACAGCAACATCCCCTTTGAGTCTGGCTCATTAGATCTAAAAGGTGCAGCTCGGGAATTCATGACTTCCATGACAGTCATGGGCCTGTTCCAGTTAGTCTCGCGTCCAACACATTGTGCCGGTAATACACTCGCTGTGGTCTTTATTACTGATCAGGAATATCCGTGGGCAGAGGTAATCCAGACTTCTGCCCTGTCATGGACGGATCATTTTCTGGTTAAAGTGGGACTAAAGGCTACTACCCATATCCCTCTCAGGAAAGGAGGACCTATTAAAATGGTCCACCCTAGAAGGCTGATGGAATCCAAAAGGTTCCAGGAAGCCTTGATGGGCTCTATGGTTGGGAACGACGGCAATTCTGTTGAAGCCTTGGTTGATACCTGGAATAACAACCTTACCAGGGTTATAGACACTATTGCTCCCGAGCGTCCTTTCCAACCTGCTTCAAATGAAAAACCATGGTACAATGGAAATCTTTGTTAAATGAAGGGGGCTGTGCAATGACTAGAGCGCCACTGGTGGAAACATCGACGTTTATCTGACAAGACACGCCACAGGAACATGTTGGCTTCTTACGGAGTGGCAATAGATGCAGCAAAGAATTCATTCTATGCTGCACGTATTTGCATCTGCAAAGTCACATCCAGCAGAGCTGTTCAGGGTGGTTAAAGAATGAACTCAACTACCTTCCACCCTGAACCTATTATCAGAACCTACTAAAGCCTGCTGCGATGCTTTCAATGACTTTTTTTTAAAATAAAATTTCTCAGATAAGGGTCGATCTGGATGCAGTCATTATAACAGAATCAGTAAAAGAGATGTCCAGGGACTCTGTGGACTGTGTTAAACTGGATCATTTTGAGTTTGTTAATACCGATGAAGTGGACAAGCTTCTTGGAAGTGTAAGGAGGACGTGCTCTCTAAATCCTTGCCCATCATGGCTGACTGCCCAGGGAAGTGATGGAGTAAAAACACTACTACAATTAATAATTAATGCATCCTTCAGGGAGGGAGAATTTCCATTGAATTTAAAACTACCGGTGGTTAAACCGCTTTTGAAAAAACCCTTCCTTGATCCCCTGGTGGAAAATAATTACAGACCAGTCTTGGGCAAAGTGACTGAGAGGGCAGTTGCCTTCCAGCTCCAAGCTGTCTTGGAAGAAGCCGATTATCTGGACCCATTTTAAACCGGCTTCAGGGCGGGATACGGAGATGAGACTGTCATGGTCGCCTTAGTTGATGTTCTCTGTCTGGGCATCAACAGGGGAAGTGTGACCCTGTTGGTGCTCTTGGACATCTCAGCAACATTCAATACCATAGACCACGGTATCCTTCTGGAATGCCTGAGGGAGTTAGGTATTGGTGGCACTGCACTTCAGTGGCTCCGATCCTACCTTGGGTAGATTCCAGATGGTGAGGCTGGGGGATAGTTGCTCTTCTAAAAGAGAGCTGACATCTGGCGTCCCACAGGGCGTTATTCTATCCCCCATGCTGTTCAACATCTACATGAAACAGCTGGAAGAGATCATCCGGAGACATGGGGCATGGTGTTATCAATATGCTGATGACACCCAACTATTTCTCTATGTCTCCGACTATTGCAGTGACTAAGGATGGCATCACTCCTCTGGATGCCTGCCTTGGGTTGGTAATGGGCTGGATGAGGGAAAACAAACTCAAGCTGAATCCAGAAAAAATGGAGGTGCTCGTGATAGGTACCCCTAGTCTGAGGAGGGAGCTTTGTCAACCAGTCCTAGATGGGGGTCACACTTCCCCTAAAGGACAAAGTTTGTAGTTTGGGAGTATTCCTGGACTCATCTTTACACTTGTCATCTCAAGTGGATGCGATGACCAGTAGTGGTTAGTATCAACTTCAGTTGATTCACCAACTATGTCTCTACCTGGACTGGAAGGACCTTGAAGCAATAGTACTTGCCCTGGTAATCTCTCGTCTGGATTTCTGTAATGCGCTCTACATGGGGCTACCTTTGTATGAAGTTTGGAAGCTTCAACTTGTTCAAAATGCGGCAGCTAGATTGGTCACTGGAACATCTAGGTTGGACCATATAACTCCTATATTAAAATCTCTTCATTGGCTAACAATTGGCTTCCTGGCACAGTACAAAGTGTTGGTTATTACCTTTAAAGCCCTACATGACTTTGGCCCGAGTTACTTGAAGGAACACCTCTCCCTACACAATCCGCCCCGCACTCTCAGAACATTGGGGAAGAATTTATTAGAATACTATAAAACCAGACTTAATACAACTTCCCAAAGACTGTTTATAGCCGCAGCCCCTAAGTTGTGGAACAGCCTACCGGAAGAGACCCATCTTATTACTACTCTAGATACCTTTAAGAAGGCACTTTAGATGGAGCTCTTCCAGTGGGCCTATCCACCTGATCTCCTCAGCGGACCTTCAAGCTAATTAAGTTACATCATAATTGTCTGTTTGGCTTTTCGGGTGTTGATACAATCACCTATTTTATGGCACTTTTATAATGCTGTTATTTTATTTTATTGATGCTTCTTGATTTTATTGGTGTTGTTGTTGATTAGCCATTTTATTGTACTATTATATACCATAATGTCGTTATTTTACTGAGGGTATTTTTGTATATTGTTGTATATTTTATTGTTGTAATCCCGCCTTGATCCACAGGGAGAGGTGGGAAATATAAATAAATAAATAAATAAATAAATAAATAAAAATAATTATTTAAAACACCTCTACTGCATACCACAAGTCAAAAGCAGGAAAAGAAAGTACATACAGGAAAGATATTGAAAAGTCTAGTATTTGTGAGAGTTTGGGATTAAAAATCATACTTGGCTTTGTAGATTTGGTTGTGATTGCATATCCTTTTGTGTCCTTCATTGCAATTTTCTTTCCCTCTATTTCATCATATATACTAGACAAATACTCCTCTGGAAGATCTTTGCTGTCATTGATCCCCCGATTCATTTTTATGTACTGCTCTTTTGTCATCTTATTTTTTACCTGTACAACACAAAGAGTGAGAAAAGTTTTTAGAGTTGCTCAGCAATCCAGCTGCAACTATTCGGTATAATATTTAAATATACATACCTGGGGACTGTGCAAGTCAGTTGTTAACATTATAATAGAATACGCTAAAACATATGCAGTATCAGCACTGGCAAATAAAGTTTGGCTGAAAAGGAAAAAAGAAAAAGATGATATTATTCTGTATGTTTTTGCTGTTTATTATCATGTACATGTCTCATTTTAAGAATATCATTTAAAAAAACACTTCCATTGAAACATTTCCTGTTGTAAAGCAAATGCTGTTGAGTTCATAAGAAGTTGGTCAAGAATGATAGAGGTATTCACTTCTGTAATCTCAGAAATTCATAAAATAGTAGTGGCAAAATGTCCATACAAAACTCCTCTATGGTTACAGAATATCAAGCACTGAGAAACAGCAGCAACAGTCATATATGCTATAATGCAGAAAGCAAGAAACATCAAGCAGGCACCCATCCCTTGGCTTATCATGATGTCTGAATATGAAAGTTGACCTAAACAATTTATAGACTGTTAGCTGCAATATATATTGGCTGTAAATTATTTTTATTGAATAACCATAAATGTGTTTTTGCTTGATAAACCTGGATAGTAAGCAGGATCAGTAAGGGGTTACCCCAACTTCCCTCAACTGAGGCTTCCAAACATGCAGTCATTTCTATTATGATTTTTCTGATACATTTAAAGTTACCCTTGGTTGCATTCAATATATCTAGCAGCAAACTTTTCCATTAATCTGTCGATCTTCTGAGCTTCACCAGGCAACCGAAATCCTTCCAGAAATATACGTAGAGCAGAGACAAAATCTTTTCCACAGAAATCAAGCAGGTCAACATAGGCGTACATGACTTCCTTGTTAAACTTGTTACTGTCTCCCAAAAATTCTCCCACTTGGCTCTAACAAGAAAAAACAAGGCAAAGCAACAACACAAAGAAAGAAAGAAAAATGTATAAAATTTTTAACTCTCACTGATACTGCAACTAATTCCATTAGAAAATAATGTTTTCTAGTTATTGCTGTTATTGAGAAAGTATCATATACAAGACTTTGGGCTGGAACAGACCGACAACTTCAGCTGGCTTCAAGCCAGCTTGGGGGCATGGCGTTTACATGCACCACCCCTCAAGTTGCCGGAAGTCGCGCCAGCAATTACACGCTGAGTGGCTTCCAGACAACTCTGGGATGTGGCATTTACATGCCACATGCCCCCAAGCATGCCAGAAGCCAGCTGAAGCTGCGGTGGGGGCGGCTTCAATCTGCCCCAAATAGGAAGAGCCACTCCTATTTGGGCTGGATTCTGGACAGATTGGGGCCACAGCATGTGCTTGCCACGGCCCCAATCCGGTTTTGTCAGGGGCGGCTTCAAGCCGTCCCTTTTGGGCTGTTTGTTCAGCTCTTCACTTTGATGTGGTTTCTGAAAAAGAATTATAGCATCATTTAAGTAAGCCTGGTACGAACATATAGTACCGTTCCTGCACTGGAGGATTGATTTGTATCCTTTAGCTTTTACATTATTTTGCTTCTCCTCCTTGCATCTGTGGCTATCTGTTTTGTATTTATAATCTGCGAAGGAACATCATACACAAATAATAAATGCCTTTTAGATTGGTTACCTCTCTCCCTGGAATTTAGTGTCTGTTTTTATAAGTATATGGAGTATGTATAAAAACTGACACTAAATTTAAATATATGATTTGTTCTAGATCCCAGCAGCCAATATTCCTGGGATTTCAATGTCCCCAACTGTATCTTTCTGATAAGAATCAGTCACTACAGCTGCTGACTTGTCTCTTCTAAATGTGTCTGCCATTTGAGAAATAGAGGCTATAAGGGATGGGCATCATGTGGCCCTACAGTGTTACCAGTGTCACAGAATCAGAGTTGGAAGAGACCATAAGGGCAATTCAGTCCAACCCCCCTGCCATGCAGGAACACACAAAGCACCCTGACAGATGGCCATCCAGCCTGTTAGCAGCCATATTTAGCATGGCCAATCATCAGGTACACTGGCATTTGCAATTCAGCAACATTGGGAAAGTTGCAGAATTCTCATCTCTATTACAAACCCACAACAAGACAACTTTTTAATAAGCAGTATGACACCACAACTGGTTAATAAGCTGTATGACAGCACAACTGATAAGTTCTTTTGCATCTCCATTAAATAATATTAGCTATTAATATGGGAGCTAGCATGGGAGGTTTGAGTGTTGGACTAGCCTAGGACACTGGGAGACCTGGTTTCAAATCCCTTCTCAGCTATGGAAACCAACTGGATGACCTGGACAACTCACACTCAGCTTCAGTGGAAGGCAATGGAAAATGTGCTTTGAATAAATTTTGTCACGAAAAACCTGTAATAGGTTCTCCTTAGTATAGCCATAAGTCAGAAATGACCTGAAGACACACAGCAGCAACAATTAATATGGGTGCCAGTGTCACAGAACCATAGAGTTGGAAGAGACCAGAAGGACCAGCTAGTTCAATCCTCTGCCATGCAGGAACTCACAATCTAAGCACCCCTGACAGATGGTCATCCAGTCTCTGTTTAAAAATCCTTGAAGAAGGAGACTCAATCACACTTGAGGGAACATATTCCACTGTCCTTGGGCTCCAGCACAAAGAACCACCTACCGTAAATACCATCAGGACCTCATGAATGTGATATTTACATAATTCACCCTCTCTCATGAAAACTACTATGAACATTATCTGAATATGGATACCACTGTTCAAAGAATATAGTTTTGTTAATTAAGGTTCAGTCTTACAGAACACAGCCGCTCTTCTTGGTGCAGAAACTGGGCTATGTCTTCTGCTGCTACACCAAGCATTCCCTGTTCCTGCAAATATTGGAGCCCTCTCTTGGACTTTTTGTTAAACCTGGGAAGGGAGGCAGAAGGAGGGAGAGAAATGAAAGGTCAGCCAGACACATGAATATTCTTTTTTTAAAACAAACAAGCAAACAAACAAGACAAAGCATTGTAACAAATTTGCTACTAAGTTAGGCTATCTGTAAATGTTATCAATACAATATCAAGCCTTTTTGGCTGACCTTTTAAAATACACAGTTGAAACTAAAGTATGTACCAGAATTAAGAACCCCACATTTTTGTACAGATATGGGGCAACAAAAATTCACTCACACAGTGGCTTATTCCTCTGTCTTCCATATAGTTTCCCAAGTGTGCCCTCATCTCTTCTGAGAGTAGCAAGGCCTTTGAAATAGTGTAGGATGTGGCATGGTAGGGGTCAGGAAGGAGGGATATTAGGTAAATTTGGAAAGGCCTTGTACAAACAGAAATGCCCTTTCAGCTACACAAGACATCTCTGGAACCAAGCCACCGAGTTATACAATTGTAAGGAATATATAGTGCTGCATGTGTAACATGCATGAAGAATAGGAAGTAAAATTAAAGAAAAAAATAAAGTTAAAATAGTTGTAAGAACTGGAACAGAAATGGAAAAGCTACAGAATTTAAAATTGCTGTTCATTCAGTAGACAGGAATTAGCTCTACATGCATTGAAACTTTAACTACATAACAAAGCATGGGAGCATAACCTCATTTATAAAATTCTCATCAAAAACATAACTATATGATGGCAAGAATGATGTTATTTGTTTGCCAGTGTCTCCTAAATCTCTTTTAAATGTTCTTTAAACATTTTGGTTTGCTGTTGCGATGCTGCAGCAGTAATTCCAACTCACAGTTCAATCCCATGTTCAATAATTTCTTTTTGTTGCTTGATGACTTCAAACTGCTCTGGGTCATCAGGGACAGCAGTCTGGGTGCCTACACTCCCAATTCCTGAAGAGACTGTTGAATCCAAAGAGCTTGCACTACTTCTTCTTCCCCCAATGTCCAAACATTTGCCTTCATTCATTTCTTGATCTAAAGGTTTATCTGGACCTGCATTTAACAGAGAAGTAAAGAGATATTTCCAAATATTGTGCAACTAAGAAAAATATATTTTCAGACATTCACATCAGCATTACCGTATTTTTTGGCATATAAGA
>CM034706.1:247378584-247400530 GCA_020142125.1 Phrynosoma platyrhinos | reverse complement strand
GCAACCAATTTACCTGCAGAAATTCTAGTCAAGGTCTGAATTACCATCCATTTGTGCTCAAAGGAACTGGATGAGGTTTCTAAAATGTTAAGGAAGATCTCTTTGAAAAACACCTGTTGATGGCAAATAGAAAAAGAAGTCACTATGCCTGTACTATAAGCATATATTCCAAGTACATCATTCTTATTCCAAGTCCATCTGTTTATCACAGTAATTCATTCAGTGCTTTAAAAAAGACAGTAAGTATACATATATATGTTTGATAAAAAAACTATACTTTTGAGAAAGTAATATTTCAGAGATTGCCATTTCATATTAATACTGTAGTTAACTGAAATAGATTATCAAACAGAAAAGTACAAAAAGACCCCATACCTCAATTTGCATTTTTAAATGGGTTTTAAAGTTTGAGAGAAGAGTGAGGAAGATGGCAAGAGAAAGCTCAAAAACATCAGGAACAGAAGATACTCCGTTTTTAGACAATGCTACACATAGATATTGCTTGATTGCATTTATGAACATTTCATGTGTCCTGAAGACTGGACCAGCATTTTGCAAAACTGAAAGCAGCAGCTGCAGGGAGACTATCTTAGAGCGTAGCTCATGGGACCTGTAAACAGTAAACAGAAGAACTAAATCACAAAAGTCTCTTTTTCTGGGTATGCTCTTTGTGGGTCATGTTGTACAGCTAGGAGAATATTGGAGAGCATGTCTATTTCAGAGTTAGAACTTCTGAGACTCTGAAGTCTTGAAAGACATGACCATTTTTCAACATTTAAGAATGGCTAATTTGTAGGCAGCATCAGCACCCCTTACTGAGGAAGCACATTTTTAGCCTTTCCTTTCACTTGGACTTTTAGTAACAGGATTATATGTTTGCAGTGCCTTAAAGCATGAAAATTTACTCTGTCCAGCATAATTCCATTGTAGGCATGAAAACCCATCCTGTCCTTCACATATTCCAAGACTCTATTAAAATTTGAATTCATTTTTAGTCCAAGATACACAGCAATCTCTGCTAGCCAATATAATTGCCCAGCTTTATGCTTCTCCATTTCTTTATTTTTACTACTTAAATTTTTCACTCAGTTCCAGTCACACAGAGAATCTGGCTTCACATCAAGCATTCAAAATCAATCTAACCTGTAATCTGTCTCCCTCTTCTGCACAGTGTAGGAATAACACACATACTCTGAGTCTCTGAAGCAAAGGATTACAGCTGGTCCCATTTTTACAATTATATTCTAGACATTTTGATGGCAATATCCAGCCCTCATGGATTATTTTACAAAAGCAAAAAGCCTTATCTTTTCATATAAGCCTGCTCAAGTCTTAAGATCTTTGTGGGAAGCGTTTCTCTTAATCCCACCACCCTTATGGACTTCTCAAGTGAGGCAGGTATGGTTGGTTCTCATTCTGCCCTCTTTTCTTTAGTGGGCAAAATTCCCTATTTAAACAGGTCTTACACTTTTAACTGGTGAAGGCATGGGTTCCCAGAGGGGGATGACCACACCCCCAGGGGATGAGAGATGGAATTTCAAGGGGTGCAACAAAAATACTTATGTGAATCTAGATTCAGTTCTCAATACAAAAACTAGGAATCACTTGAATTCACAGGCAGACCTGCAGATTGCAGTCAGTGAAAAGGTTCCTTGTTTTGACAAAATCATGAATGAGAAACAGGAGCAAAGAAGTAACTAAATTTTCTGTTCACAATTGGAATTGATTTTACTGCTTACAGTTTTTTTTCTAAATAAATTAGAATCTAATTACTCAAATTTAGATTTGCATTTTATGCACTAAGTTAAAAGCCTATTTTTTAAAGTTCAGTTTGTTCACCCACAGTATTGTATGTGGTTCAGTAAAACTGAAATTAGACTTCTACATCTTCAAATGTGATATTACTTTTGTAGGGGATGGTACCATTAATCAAATATATCCTAGGGGTGTGCAGCATAAAAAGGCTGGGAACTGCTGGGTTAGAGCCATAAGATTCTTTTACTCTGCTTTAAATGGGGTTTTAATTATTTTAACTGGATAAATAATAGGATTATTTGATCCCGTTTTAAAATGTTTTTTAAAACTACATTTTGTTTTAACTTTTATCACATGTTGGGAAAAAAGCAGGATATGAATTAAATAAATACATAAATGACTTAATGGTTTAATAGGTATGGGGTGTCCCCTTAGAAGCTCAATAAGCTACTGTGAACCCAGGCAATAGTGGATACAGCCATTAAAAATTGCTTTTTATATAGTATTAGTCAAGATTTTCTACATTAGCAATAAAAATAGTACAAATACAACAACACACTTCAGACGATATTTTAATTTTTCTTTCTTTCCTATATATATTAGCTTTTCCAACTGAGTTTATATCAGCAATTTAAATTGTTTCTTACTTAGGATCTGGAGGCCCATCACCAAGCGGTTTCATTGAAAGCTTGCACAATGACCGGAACACAAGGAAGGCATCCTTCTGAAGGATGTGGGAGAACCTGGCAGCTGCCTGAGGTCCAGGTACATCTGTTTCCTAAAAGGAAAAGTCAGAAAAATAATAGCTCAAAATTACTTAAAATTACAGATCTTCTGGAGTAAGATTCAGTGATAAATGCATGTCTACAAGTAGTTTATGTAATGACTGTAGAGATGTTTATGCTGCAGTGAAATCAACTTTAAATGACAGAAGGTCTTGCTTGGATACAACACTAAAAGACAGTTTAGCATTCTGAAATGCTGCCTCTGTGCTCTGTGGGCTTATGCGTTTCTACTTTCTCCAGGTGTGGCCATGATATGGGATCTGAAAGCTTAATGTTAGATTTACAAAATGACAAAAACTACAAAAACTGTGATTAGTCTTACAATGGTTTATTAAAGGAATATAATGGTTTGTTAAAACAAAAATCAACCACAAGGTGACACAATAAATTGGAGTTTAATCTAAAATAGAAACAATTAATTTATATTCTACTATTGCGAGAGAATTTATTGAAGGTTAGCATAGGTGTGTGAAGGAGAAGGAATTCAAAGGTCATACAGTTCCATTCTCTTATATTGCTAAACCAAATCATGGCCTTGCATTACACCCCAATGCAGTTAAGTGTTCTGTTTGCAGCCAAACAACATCACTGTTTGCATTGTCAGAGAGCTCTATTAATCTGATTACATCACGCTCAAAGAGATAAACACAACAGCTCTAGAACAAACAGAACATTAAGCAGGAAACTATTTTAACTCCTTCTATTTGCACAAAGGAAGGGCTGCATTTCAGTGGGGAAGTATATGCATTAAATATCAAAGTACTCAGGCTCAATCCCTGATATCCCTGGAGAAGTAGTGCTATGGGGAATACATGCATTAAATATCAAAAGTACTCAGGTTCAATCCCTGATATCCCTGGAGAAGTTGTGCTGAAAAGCTTACCATCATAGTCATAGCAATAGCAATAACAATAGCAAGTACATTTCTCTATCACTTATCAGTGCACTTAAGCACTTCCTAAGCTGTTCACAATGTGTAAGCCAATTGCCCCCAACAAGCTGGGTACTTATTTTAGCAACCTTAGAAGGATGCAAGGCTGAGTTGACCCTGAGCCCCTGGCTGGTATTGAACTCACAACCTTGAGTGAGTGGCTGCAGTACAGGCATTCAACCACTGCACCAGTAGGGCTCTGTCAGTGCAGCTACTACTGAGCTACTTATTTTATTTATTTTATTCAAGGAGCTTATCATCTCTCAATGCACCAGGGTCCTGGGTCAGATGCACTAATATGAGGTAGTCTCCTCTTTTACAGTAATATTATGCTAAAGGTTTATTTTTAGAAACGGAGCACTGGGCAAAACAGATGTCAGTCAAAGGTTTAAGTTTAGAGAAATACCAATTTGTTACTATATGAACAATTTAATCTATTTATAGCACAACCACTTATGAAGATTGCAAATAAATAAATAAAACTGATGATGTACTCTGTCAAGCAAGCTGCATACTCCTTTTAGTTAATTTCTTGAATTTAAAAACTAATTAAAAAGAAATATCTCTCAGGACCTCAGAAAAAGTACCATTCTCTATAAATACCTCCTGGGCATTGATATCTGCCAGTTTTGTTTCTCATGTATCAGAGCAATAGACTATGCTAAGATACAGGGGAAAGCCTTCTGTTTTGCATTGTTCTGGTTATGGGATGCCATCCTTTTGAAAACCCACACTGACTGGCCTGAAACAGAAAAACCAAAAGAAGGAGCTTCTGGCTGCTTCAGGGGCGTGGTGTTCAGATGACACATGCATGCCCCTAAAGTGGCTGGAAGCTGTTCTAAAGCTGCCAAAGGTGGCCTGAAGCCACCACAAAAAGGGGCGGATTTAATCCACTCCTGGCGGTGGCCCAATTGGGACCATGCCAATGGCCCACTTTGAGGGTGGGCCGTGCAGTCACCATGGTCCCAGACCAATTGTGGCTCTGTTGCAGCTAGAGGCCGCTCCTTTCTACCCATCTGTTTCAGGCCTTAGTCTTGATTTCAGCACCAAGCTAAAACTTAGCTCTTTATCAAAATTCCCAGTGACTAGGGGTCTTTGCAGACTGCCAGAAATAGTGCAAATTGAGTCCACTTTAACTGTCCTGGCTCAGTGCTAGGGAATCATGGGAATTGTTTTTTTCTGGGACATTTAGCCTTCTGTCAGAGAGCTCTAGTGCCACAATAAAATACAGTTCCCATGATTCCTTAGCACTGAACCATGGCAGTTACAGTGGACTCAAGCTGCATTATTTCTGGCAGTCTGTAAAGGCCCTAGGTATCATGGCTTGACTAGACTATAAAGTTATGTTTCGGTGCACATGGTTTTAACTCATTTTAGATTATTTCAAATTCTGTCTCACCTTTTAAAACTGTTTTATACTGTTTAAACTTTTTGTTGTTGTCTGTGACCTGTCATCTTTTGACATAGCATATAATTATTTTAATTTATAAAATAAATAAAATTTAAGTATGTAAAATAAAATCTCAATATGTAAACCGGCTTTCTTGCCAAATATTCTGGATTCCCGCTCCCATCAGCTACAGACAGTGTAAATAATGGGCAAGGATAGTAAAAATTGCAGTCTAAAACAAATGAAGGGGGTCAGGTTAGAGAGGCTGATCTAAATAAAAGCAATTTGACAAAGTATTTAATTCTGATTTTTTCCCCCTTTTGTTTTTGCATCCAGCAATCTCTTTCTGTTTGGAAATCATCATAACAGATTGCTTCCATAAGGGACTGTCCAAAAATTTCCACAAAATTACATTATATCGCAGATGTCTTCATAGCACCAACTACAATTGTGGACCAGGAACCAACTGCTTCCTCCCACAGAAATGGAAGGGGATGATTCACTTCCCACCATAGACCAAAACATTGCTCCAGGGGATGGAAAACCCTCTAAAGCTATTTTCAGATAGGTTGTTGAACAGAGGGAAGGTGGAATTACTATTCTGCTGGCAGTGGAATATCAAAGTAACACTGGATGTAGGCCACTGTACTGGACTTTTGTTGTATTATTTAGGGAGGGTTGCAGGCTGCCATAAATAGTGCAAATTGAGTCCACTTTTAGGGTTAGGGTTAGGGAATCATGGGGACTGTATTTTATTGTGGCATCAGAGCTCTCTGACAGAGAAGGCTCAATGTCTCAGAAAAAACCAATTCCCATGATTCCCTAGCACTAACCCTAACCCTAAAAGTGGACTCAATTTGCACTATTTCTGGCAGTCTGCAACCTCTATAAGTTTTGCATATTTTACTAAAAGCCATTCTGGAAAAAAAATCATTTATATTCGTATAGATGTGTCTTCAATCTACAACTGAAAACCCTACTCCAATATATTATATGTATGTGGAAGCTTCTGTACCCATCACAAGGGGGGCTGTCAATTTTTGCAGCCTCCATGCTGCCCCTCAACTATAGACTATGGTATATATGCTATAAAATTATAGGAATAGATACCTAGTGAATGTAGCAAAAATGGAAAAACATACTCCCACCTGATGAAAACTGTAGCATAAAAATGTCTTGTGTCATACAAAGTTTTCAAACTAATGTTAACATTAGTTTTTAATTAATAAATTAATAAATTTTAATTAATTTAATTTAATAAATGTAATTGCTGTACCAAAACCATGTTATTAAAGAATACTATGGGATCTATTACATGAGAAAATATACTGTATTCTAAGCATTCAGGCTGGTGATGAGGCTGACATACATGGACTGGGGAGTGATTTATTTTGAAACAAGATTTGTCTTCTCACATATTTTGCCCCCCCACCCCTGAATTTTATAACAAATCTTCTAAGGAATTCAAGAATTTCACATTCAGTTCATTGTGCACTTAAATCTCATACCAGATTATCTGTAGATGAGACAGACTGTCTGTCATCTGAAATTCCATTTGTTTGAGTATTTTCACTAAAACTACCAGGTGAGGCAGGAACTGCAGCTCCCAGTTCAGAAAGAATCTTGCTCGATTCAGGTAAAGCTTCCTTTTTTATTTCTTCTTCTAAAGAGACTGAAGAAAACAGACATTTGCAATCCTATAAATAATGATCTCAATATATAATCTTATTCAGAGGTGTCAAGAGAAAGAACTCATTGTAGAAAGCATTATGAAAGCATTAGAGAGTGTATTATTTTATGACAGATGTGAGACATTACTAGGCTGATATAAAATCTTACAGGTAGAAGAGTACTAAACTTATTTCTAAAAGAAATTCTAGCTTCCTTTCACCAAGGTCTAGTCCTGGAGGAAATGTTTTTAAAAAGAGGATGTTTCTTTGAAGGTATGAAATAAAAGAGACACTTCCCCAAATAATTTTTACCTCTAACAGCTGAAGTGACCACATCCTCCAAGATGCTTTTAACAATTGCTTTGCCTCCATCAGTTTCTTCTTCTGATAAAATATATGCCAAAAAGTTATTTTGAAAATATTGCAATGTAGTATTTTTAAAAGATTAAAAAAAATTCTAACACAAGATACAATTTCAGAATTCACATTTATCTTTCTGTAATTCTCCTGTATTTTTAAAAAACTCAAAAAGCCCAATTTAGCTAATTTTCTGGCCCTAGAAATAGTGCTCCTTCTGCAAGGTGCAGAAAGGGCGCCGCAAGAGGCGGCACACACCTCTTTGGCGTCTCTTCCTGCTCAGCATATATGGATGCTAAGCCGGAAGGATGTCATCGGAGCGCCCATCGTGTGCAACGACGGACGCTCCGATGACATCCTCAGGAAGGGGTTAATAATAATAATAATAATAATAATAATAATAATAATAAACAACAACTTATATCCCGCCCCTCTGAGACCAATCGGGGCAGCTTACAGTGTTAAAATACAATATATTCAAACCTCATTCCCTCCCTCCCCTTAAAACAATATTAAATCAGATAAGAGTTAAAACAAATTAAAATAACAACATAGAATATATGCAGCTATGGCCACGAGTATCTGCAACAGTAATATAGGAGTACAGTGGTATTATCTTTAAGCTAGGAGGACTCTGGAGGATTCTCCAAAGAGGTTCCTAAGGCCGGGATGGTCTATTCTGGAAAGGCCTGCCGGAAGAGATCTGTCTTGACAGCCTTTTTAAAGCTGTCTAAAGATGTCAATTGACGGATCTCATCCGGCAGGCCATTCCACAGTCTGAGGTGACAACCGAAAAAGCCCTCTGGGAGGTAGCTGCAAGCCTAACTTTTTGTGGCTGCAGCAAGTTCCTCCCAGAGGACTGGAGTGCATGGGGAGGATTATAGGGGAGAAGGCGGTCACTGAGATAGTTTGGACCCAAGCCATTTAGGGCTTTAAAGGTGATAACCAACACCTTGTACTGGGCCTGGAAACTTATGGGCAGCCAGTGGAGGGACCGTAAAACCGGAGTGATATGGTCCCTCCTAGATGTTCCAGACACTAATCTGGCTGCCATGTTCTGTACTAACTGTAGTTTCGGAACCAAGCACGAGGGTAGCCCCATGTAGAGAGCACTGCAGAAGTCTAGACGTGAGATTACCAGCGTGTGCACAACAGTCTCGAGATCCCTTACTTCCAGAAAAGGGCGCAGCTGGCGTATCAGCCGAAGCTGATAACAGGCACTCCTGATTGTCGCATTCACCTGATAAACCATCAGGAGTGACGAGTCAAGGAGCACCCCCAGATTGCGAACACAGTCACTGGAGGAGAGTATGACCCCATCCAGGACTGGAGGTTGCAACCCAGTTCTTGGTTTTGGGGCCGCTAACGTGAGCACCTCCATTTTGTCCGGATTCAGTTTCAATCTGTTTTTCCTCATCCAGCCCATTACTGCCTGAAGAAATTTATTGAGAGAGGAGGCGCCACTGGAATTTGAGGCCAATAAGCGAGAGACGGAGAAATAGATCTGAGTGTCATCAGCATATTGATAACACCCAGCTCCATAACTCCGTATGATCTCACCCAGCGGCTTCATATAGATGTTGAATAACATTGGGGACAGAATAGCACCTTGTGGAACTCCACAGGTGAGATCTCTTTTTGTCGAGCAACTGGGTTGTGGTGCGCGGCATCCGGCTGCCCCTTCCCTTCCTGCCGCACACCTCAGCCCCAATCCACTCTTTTTCTGGCCCTGTAAGGACCGCTAAAATAGCACTCCTTCCGCAAGGCGCGGAAAGGGCACCACAAGAGGTGGCACGCACCTCTTCGGCATCTCTTCCTGCTCAGCATATCTGGACGCTAAGCCAGAAAGACGACATCAGAGCGCCTGTCGTGTGCAACGATGGGCGCTCCAATGACGTTCTCAGGAAGGGGTTGGGGCGCCCGGCATCCAGCTGCCCCTTCCCTTCCTGGGATTGAAGACGGCGCTTTGCTGAAAGGTCCTGATAAAAGCACTGTCTCCATAGCCCACTTTCCCTGTCTTGGCAGTGATCTCTGAAAGAGATGCAAAGGCAAAGAGTGTGTGTGAAAGAAGTGATTGCTGTATATACTCATGTATAGCCTAGAAATTTTAGTCAAAAAATTGCCCCCCAAAAACAGAATTGACTTATACATGGGTCAATGTAAGTACTGTACTTTAATTCTTATATAAAAAAGGAACCATTCTCTGTGAAAGGCAAGAATATAATCTGCCCTGGAAGCATTAACCCCCTCTACTCTCTCATTCATCCCACCTTTAGTGTGAGCAAAAGCAGTTAAGCCTGATGGAGTTTTGTAAGTTTTTTGGCATCATTTTCCTTTGCTTTATCCTTTAAATCCTTTATTTCATGCCCCTAAATCATACACTCATCTTATCCATGGGTCATATCAAAATCCCTAATTTTGGCCCCGAAATCTGCCCTTGACATATGCATGAAGTTGACTTACAGTCGAGTATATACAGTAATACTCTATCCTCCTCCTCCCTCTCTGACCACCAAACTCCATTTCCCTCCCTTTTCATTCCGACATTAAAACCTTCTCCCCCAGCACCATGGAAGTGGTGTTAGGTGGTCAGGAGAGGTCCAGAGTGGTGCTTTCCCCTTTACATTCTTTGTTATATGCCCCTAAGTTTTACCCTTATCCATGGGCCATATCAAAATCTATTTTAGCTCCCAAACCTGCCCTCAATTTATACATGAGGTCGACTTGTACACAAGTATATACGGTAAGAGCAGGGGTAGGCAACCTTTCCCCTTTAAGGGCTGAGGGACTTCAGCTCCCAGAATCCCAGGAGCTATTGGCCAACATGGGACTACTGGCCAACATGGCTGAGGCTTCTGGGAGCTGAAGTCCCTCGGCCCTTAAAGGGGAAAGGTTGCCTACCCCTGGGTAAGAGTGTTGGGAAAAGTCTCTATGTGGCAAGAAGCCTGAAAATAACTGTAGCAACTACACTTGTTCTGACACTTGTTGCATCCAGCCATGGAACAGTTTTTTCTTTGGATCGTGAACACAGCTAACAGAATCAAAAGCAGATGCATGAAATCTCCTATAGGCTTCATGTCATGCAGAGACTCTTAATATGGAAACCTTGTAAACAACCTCTAAAAGGAAAGCCACTTCTTGTGTGATATGGTAGGTTGGAGATTGCAAATAGTGAAATGATTATGAATGTGTGGTGCAAGGAGATTAGAATATGTCCCATGTTTGACTTCTAAAGATGGCTGAGAATCAGCAACTAACTTTGCTGTAATGGAAGCCACCCAACATTTGTATTTACAATCACGTGTATTCTATACGGAGAACAGAGTGGCAAATGCACATTGTTTTAAAGTCCCTTGAATTAAATGGGGGCATCCTTCACTGTCATGCAAACTATTATTCTGGTATGCTGCTTCTTTATTGTTGTTGCTGTGTGCCTTCAAATTGTATCTAAATTATAGTGACCTTAATGCAGTCTGCAGAATTTCACTACATCCCACTTTGGAGGCAACCCACCATATAGAAAGTAGTCTACTGGCAGTTGACAAATTCCTTATTAAAGCTGATCCATCTAGGACAGTGAAAGAAACAATGACCAAAGTAGAAGACGATGACTATGAGCTTTCTACACTTTAACAGAAAGACCTCAATGAATACAATGCGCCCGTGCCATATGTGGGCTTGCCATACACGGATTCAAGGTCATGCAGACGGCAAGCCCCAAAAGAATGAATGGTGTGTGTGCCTGTGGCATGCATGCTGCACCATGAATAGGAGCACACCCCCATTAAAACAAATGGGGCTTGACCGTACACATTTTTTGTCATATGCAGAGTGACTGTCGGGAACAGATCCCCTGCGTACAGGAAGGGCCCACTGTAATATGAATGTGTGTGTGTGTGTGTGTGCGTGTGTGCACGCGTGTGCACTTGGGCTAATAATTACTTTCACCTATCCATGCATTCTGAAAATGTTCAAAGCTTCTTAAACTATGTTTTTTGAAGCTGTGGATAGGTGCCATGATAGCTCTCTCTCTACTTTCTCCCCATTCTACACTAACTTCCCTGTAAAAATTCTGAACAGTATTTGGCCATAGTTCCCCGTTATGACTAAACCAAGGAATTCTGGCACAATTATTTTTGTGGTTTCTTAACTAAATAGCAATAGCAACCTCATTTATATACCGCTTCATACTGTACTAAGCAGTCGCTAAGCAGTTTACAACTGTAAGCTAATTGCCCCCAACAAGCTGTGTACTCATTTTAGCGACCTCGGAAGGATGCAAGGCTGAGTCGACCCTGAACCCCTGGCTGGTACTAAACTCACAACCTTGTGGTTTGTGAGTGAGTGGCTGCAGTACAGGCATTTAACCACTATACCACCAATTAAATCATAACTAAGAAATCTGACTTAATGCAAGCAAGGATCCTCCCCCTCCAATCTTCAAGGGGATATGTGAAGAAAAAATGTGCAGCAATGTAGCTTTTTTAAATCCACAGCTTCACAAGCCATGGTTTATCAAATCTGCTTTATTATCTGAACACAATGTTTAAGTCAGCACAAGTCCTAATATTTGGTAATATTTACCGAATACTGAAGAAGTCAAATTTTCTTCTGGTTTCTGATCTTCATCTTCTTTTCCTTCTGGCTCACCATTAGTCAAATCTGTTTTTACAGGCGTTGATGGTTTACTTTCTTGTTGGCTGTATTTCATTCGACCAGTCTTGGGAGACCCTGACACAGTATGAATCATGGGAGACTGGCATCTTTGCTGATTTGATTTTTCTAGTTCCCTTGACCCCTGAATCTTAAAAAAGCACAAACACACAAAAGAAGGAAACCGTTTTCCAACATACTCTGCAGTACATTATAAAATGTATATTAAACAATATTTAAAAGTAAGAAGCAGGGACAAATATTGCTGCATATGTTAAAAAGCATCTCTATTCCTTTATCATCAGGCTTGCACAAAAATGCTTTCCAAAGTGAATTCTGAATTTCACCATATCAAAATTCATCTTAAGTCTAAACCATATTGCCTATCATTATATAACTTAAATCTAACTTCCAAACAGGAAGAATACTTGTCATTGCTCAAAAATGACATAAGACAGAAGCTCAACTATGGAGAAGAATCACATCAAGATAGAACCATGCCACATTAGAAAGAAAGAATTCCAGCCTGCATATTGCATATATAAGATCGTGAAACTCCTTATCAACTAAACTATAGTTTGGAGAATTATAACACTTACGCTGAATGAGTGTTCCCTTTTCTTGCTTTGCTGTAACCATATTTTTTTGTGATTTCTGAATCAGGCAAAGAATACTTAATGTGAACCATATACTGTCTCCAATCCATAGATATGGAGCTATGGTCTGGAGTCTGTTTTGCCTATTATATTGGTTTGTAAGCGGTTTTGACTAACCATTTTTTTTTTTGCCTGAAATTAATGTGAGCTATGGTTATAGCAAACCTCACAAAAGTGGAGGTTCTCTACATGCAATAGTGGAACATGAAAATAGAGGAAATGTAGAAGTCTTTGGCATGCCTCTAAACCACAATTTAAATTATTTGATTAATACATATGTATTGATTCATTCTTTCTTCCTGTCTCTACATAATCCCTAAGATGAATTTGGCAGCAAAAGCCCAGAGGAGACGTAGCAGAAATCCATTACTTTTCAAGGCTACATACAAAAGACATATTGATAAACATTTACTACATACAGCTTGGTTTTCCATCCGAGTGAAAATAACGTTCAGCATTTGAGTGAGGGTAGCCTTGGCAGTTGTCTGATTAATGAGATTTTTACTGGCAAGATAGATGTTGTAGCATGTTCTTACAGTCTGAAGGATTGTTCCCTCATGAATTTCTATATACGGAGATGTGACAGCAGTGAGAAGAGCCTGAGAAAAATACATATACCAAAATAATAAAAGCTGAGCAAACAAGAACAGAAGTTATTTCTAAACAATGCATTATAGAAGCATAACTAGCAATTTATAGAACTAGTAAAGAAAAAACAGCCCTTGAAACATGAATTAAGGGAAGCAAATTTTTACATTCCTTAATCCTATCTTCAAAGACTGTTTCAATGCAAGACATGAAAACTCTGGTATACCATATCTTTCTTTTAGAATTCTCAGGGAGAAGGGAATGGACATAAAGAAAGCAGCAGCTTTTTCTTAGGGAAAATGCAAAATCCACCATGGTTACTATTTTAGGTCACTGTTTCTTTGGAAAGGCCTGACTGCTAATCAAGGCTTATAAGCAAAAGGGGCACCCTTAACATTTATATCCTTCAGAGGCAGTGAGGATTTTTGCATTTTGCTTTGCGAGATTATATATAAGAGACAATGCAAGTGCATATCGGCCTGTTTCTATATTTGTAGTACAAAAATGAATCCCAACCATTTGTTCTTGCATTTCAGAACTCCTGGGGTTGGATCTAGGATCTGTCTTCTTCTGGTGGATAAGCTTCATCTATAAAAAAGTTCTTCATCCAATTTAGAGGGAAAGTCCTACACAACAGACTCACAGCATTCAGTGAGGTATCCTGAAGCTTTGTGTAGCATTTTCCGGGAGTAAAGAAAAGGCAGTGAGAAAGGGATGAGGTGCATGTGCTTCTGATAGTGTAGTTCTATGTGCCTAAATCTGGTGTCTTTTCACATTCTTAAAACGGGGGAAGGTTGGCTTGAAGATGGCAGCTTATTCTAATGCTGCACAACTGCATTCACACCACAATCTTGGATATAGCCATACTTGAATTTAACCGAGCTTTATTCCCACATATATTTGTACATGACTGCAGTTTAAGTCCAACTTAACTCAAGGTAGCTTACCAATGAGCAGATAATCTTTGGGTAGTGTTTTAATTACATTTTACTTAAGTACAGTATGCTAGTAATGTACCTGGAGAAAGTTTTTTGAAATCAACTGACATTTTACAGTAACTACTTTTATTGTTCAATGTCTGAAGAAATCTGTTCTAGAACCATAAAGCCAAATAATGCTTTAGGCTATGGCCAAATGTATTATAGAATGACTTACTAGCCTAACTTAAAAGTAGATTTAAAATAGCAGTTATGATAATATAGCAGGCAATGCCACAGGCAATTCCTATCCAATATCAGTTAATAGCTGATAAACAACAGGAAATGAGATCCAAACCCAAGCGTCAAAACAAGTGCCTAGATCTTCAAGAAATAAACTAAAGAGAAGATACACATGCAATTTGCAAAGTGGTGTTGGGGAGGTAGTTCTTGTGTTGCAGAGAAATACTTAACATTTATTTGCTCTATGGGGTAACAAGAATCTGTTACTTAAATGCAGTCTATGTTCATACTGAGCAAGAGATAGGTCACCGAATTTTGACTGTCCAACACAATACATGAGGTCACTAAATTAGATTCAGAGATTCTCCCACATTGGAATGTAAGAGCTTTACTAAAAGGTTCTATAAAATATGCTCTATAAAATACAAAGTCATAAAATACCTTTATTATTTGTAATTGAACTCCTTCATCAGTCTGAGGACCCTGAAAGCAATTACAGATTGTTTCAACTATACGGTCGATCAGGCGCTTTCCAGGAGCTCCACTATCTGGAGCATTGCCAGTGATATGCCCATATGCAATGAGTTTCTAGAGAGAAAAAAAACCCACCAATATTCTGCATTAGAATCATTTTCAAGCACTGAACCCATTAAATCATTCAAATAAGCAAAATAAAAGAAGAGCTTCACTAATAGATACTGGGGGCAAGGAAGAGAGGGGAGAAACACTTTAAAATAAATTAAAGCAGGGAGAGGGCCAGATTGAGAAAACATGAATGTTACCCTGCATCTATAGTCTCTCGTAGACTTGTATGAATTAAAAAACTATATTAGAGGTGCTTATTTCAGAATAAGGCACATGAATAAGGAAAAGGACTTACAAATGGGACTATGGGCCTTTGCAGTCTGCTAGAAATAGTGCAAACTGAGTCCACTTTAACTGCCTTGGCTCAGTGCTAGGGAATCAAGGGAACTGTATTTTTTTCTGAGACATTGAGCCTTCTCTGTCAGGGAGCTCTGGTGCCACAATAAACTACAGTTCCCATGATTCCCTAGCACTGAGTCAGGGCAGTTAAAGTGGACTCAATTTGCACTATTTCTGGCAGTCTGCAAAGGCCCTATAACACTAATAAAAGGCTACAAAATAAGCATTTCAAAGAAATTTGGTGATAGTCCAGCAACAAATAGATCCATGCACACATTCCACTACAAGCAATGTAGGTCATGTTTTTAAATAAAAACAAACAAAAACAACAGTTCAAGTTGATAAAGACTTATTTAAACAGATTACCTGTAAGCAGTCCAATGAAGTGCTGACAATTCGTGGGGACTTTGACTGGCAAGCCAACTCAAAAGGGAGGAAATATTTATCTGCTTCAATGAAGTTTGGTTTTGGTGTATTTTCACTGCCTTGGCTAGTTGGAGAAAATGAAAGGAAATCATATGGTATTAACAATTATTTTCACATTAATGTCTCACACATATGGAGGGTGTAAAATAAAGGTAATTTCTACATTAAAATGTTAAGACATGGGAAGTAATAATCTCCCCTTAACATAATGCTAAATGGACACACCTTACTCCAAGCCAAACTTGTGTACTGTAGGCTTTACAATATACCTCTTCTAACAATAATCCTCCACAATCTGAAAAACAACTACCTTCCATACCTGCTAGGTAGCAGGTTCGTCAGCAGACATGTGAAATATTGAAGCCTATGGCCACAGTCTCCAATGTCCATGCTTGTGTCAAAGGACAGCATGCACACCTACTTGCAGAGGCTCTCTCTAGCCCCTTGTAACAGCAGCTTTCAGATAATATCACTTGAGCAAGACAACTGGTTTAACTCCACCCCAACAGCAAAACAATATAGTTTGTCAACTGATGAAACACTATGAGGAAATTCTTGTATGCATGGATTTCAGTACAGTAGTCTGACAGATGAAAAGGTAATATCCAGTTGCATGGTGCTGTTAGACAAAGCTAACACTTCGCTTTAAGTGTATTTCTTTTAGAATCAGTGTACAGGGGTAGGCAAACTGTCCCCTTTAAGGGCCGAGGGACTTCAGCTCCCAGAAGCCTCAGCCATGTTGGCCAATAGTCTGGGATGTTGGCCAATAATCTGGGATTCTGGGAGCTGAAGTCCCTCGGCCCTTAAAGGGGACAGTTTGCCTACCCTTGGTGTAAAAAGTCTTTCAATCTGAAGGTGCTATTTCTTCTATTTAGGTTTAATGTAAAAGATTATTAGTTCAGATATTTAGCTCCAGGTTGATTAAGCCTCAGGAGAGAAAACATTGATTCTCCTCACCAAATTCATAAACTCCTCACTAAAAACTACTTCCCATATTATATTTATACAATATTGGAATACTTCAGCATAGCTGCATATGCTCAAGTATTCCAATATAGTATAAATATAATTTGTTTAAAGATATTTTAATATTTGTCTAAAGGGTTTTTTAAAGATAAGAAGGGAAGTTAATAGATATATCTACATGTAAAAATAGAATAAATGCATTTCCATAGTTCCAGAAAAGTTTAAATAATGGCAAAAAAGTCATATTTGGGAATGCAAAAACCTACTTTCTTAGATTCAACATCACATTTTCTGATTAGTTCAGATTCTGATGGTGAAAAAATTTAAAGCAGGAAAACCCCCCCAATATAACTGAAATCCAGTAAAGAAAATTATCAACAGCAGCTTAGAAATAACACAGAATAATAGAAAAAAGAATCATTGAAATTTTTATTAGGATTCCCCAGAACATATACCTAACCTATGTTTGTACCAGGTACTACATCTCAGTAAGGAAACAGATGCAGAAAATATCTTCATAAAACTATCTTTAAAAGCTGATAATGTTAAAAAGACAGCCAGATACCAAGAGATTACAGTGTATTTAATTAACCATGCTGCTTGATATCTGTGTCTAAGCCAATTAAAAATACGCAGAAAATAAATCTGCCAAAAACTATGATGAGAAGAAGCTAAGCTCTTCTGATGACATATAACAGTCAAGTCAAAAACACTCAAAGAAAAATTCCCGTTGAAAAGAAAGGAAGTGGTAAAACATCTCTGAAAAGTCGTTACTTGTAGCTGAAATACAGTGAGTTTTACCTAGCCCACTATAGCCACAAGAATTGCTTAAGCCTGTACCTATTCTCTGTAATTCCCCATTTTTCCTAGAAGAACAACTGTAACTAAGTGCATTTACACTATCTAAAGCCACTATATATATATATATATATATATATATATATATATATATATATGCTGCTCAGAAGCAAGACTGAAATGCATGCATGCAGAATAAAACATGTGAATGGTAGTGGAGCATCAATCATTCAGTTGTGATGCTTTATCTTTAATTGTGTTACCCTTAATACCTAGATGAACAGTGTCACTGTGCGTTTCCATGCAAGCTGCTAATCACATTTTGCACTTTCAAATAAGCTGTAGATAAACCTACATGATAGGTGATTTGATTTCGGGCATACAGTCACCAGGTAACACCAGTTACTCACCTTTGCTTTTCTAGTTCTGCTTTTATTTCATCTGGAGGGGAAAAAACACACAACAACAAATGGTTTATGTTGCAGGTTTATACCACACAGATGGTAATAATTGACAAGAGCCAACACATTTAGCCATACATGTGAATGACACACAAACAACAGTATATGTATTACTCCCATCTCAAACACAATTGATTTTATGGAACATACATTTCTCCAGAAGCTTTTAAATAACTATTTCACAAATAAATAAATCAGCAGCTAATTAGTGTACATAAGTGGTAGCGCAAGTCTGATGTGCCAAATGTTTTTGCACTACAACTCTTATTATTGCTAACTACCATGGCTGATAGTTAAGAACTATGGGAACTGCAGTCTAAAAACACCTATAAGAACACAGGAGATACTTGAAGTTATTCCTCTCAATGGCTTCACATTTTAATCAAAAACTGACAATAAAAGTCATAGCCAAAGAGAACGAACAGCCCTCCCTGGGCAGTCAACAATCATCCTATAGAACAGACTAATCAACAACTGCCCAAGAAGTATACACATCACAGCCTAAAAAACTCATCATTTCTTAGAATGCCCCAGAAAAAGAAAATGAAATATTTCTGCTTTTCAAATCCATGCTTTTATTAATATCCACACACTAAAAACTGATAATAGGGAAGTATAACAATGTAAACTATATATCCTAATCAAGGTATATATAATGCCAATTATTTCAGTGGTACAATATGCTATCCTGCATTCCACATTGCTTCTACGCTCCTCATGGCAAAACAAATAAGTAAATGCAACAATGCTGTTGTTGTTGTGTGCCTCCAAATTATTTTTGACTTGTAGAAACCCTAAGGCGGACCTATCATAGGGTTTTCTTAGCAAGTTTCTTCCAAAGGGATTTGTCATTGTCGTCCTCTGAGGCTGAGAGTGTGTAACTTAGTTTAAGAAAATCTTGAGGATCTTGCCGTTAGAGCCGCCGTGGGTTGGAGTCGGGGCAAAGTCGGGGTGGCCAGCATGCGGTTGCCCCGCTCCAACTCCACTCCCGGGCCAGCCTAAACTGCCGGTCTGCATCAGCCCTGAGTTTCTCTTGTGAAACTTTCATACATTCAGTGTTGCTTCAGTGATCCAGCAGCACTATCTTATTCTTTCTTTCTTTCTTTTCTAACATGACAATAGATGCACATCACAAGGTTTCTGGCTTTCTTAAAGTGCTCAAGAGTGACTGTGCTACTTCCTGAGTATATTATAAACAAATGACAGAAATTTTATTTCTGTCCCTTTTAAAACAGTTTCAGCATCAAACAGGGTATTTTGGGTGTTCAGCTACTGATGATGTATCATTTAAATTTTTACACTTGAACCATGCCAGCAACAAGAAAGTATGGTTTTAACAACTCACCCTGATCAGGCTGGTTGGCAAGGGATAATACACTATGTTCAGGTAAAGCAAACTGATGATAATGACAGTTTGGGGGAATCAGTATCTGTTAGAAAGGAAATTTTGCGTAAGGCTCATTTTTGCTAGCATTGGCTCCTTCAAGTGTCAGCCATCTGTCACAGATACACACATATCCTGGTTTTTGCATTTGAAGATATGGAGGAATTAGCCATTTTTGTTCATACAGTTCTAAATATGCACACAGAACTTACTTTTTTTCCCTGTTGTCCACACAATTCTGCATGACACCCATGTATTTGTCTGCACCTCCTCCATTTCGTGTTGAGATTTTGCTCATGTAAAGTCAGGCTTTATTCCTTCCCTAATCCCACCTTTTGTAATGTCTTGACAGATGAGGAGATCTAGTGATCTTAAAAAGTTGCCGATATTTCTGTGCATATGGTTAGTCTCCATAAAAAATAACAGTTGTAGAATTTTTCTTATGGATCAGCACAATTTACTGGAAGGACAGTTAATAGTGCCAGAAACTACACAATCTGTCAGACTGCATGAAAAACTTGTTTCCAGAGGAACAACCATGTTAATCTGTTTTAACCAGAATAACAAATAATATTGTGGCACATTAAAAACTGATCTACTTATTATAGGTACAAGTTTTCATGAAATGCAATCTATTTCAGAGGCATGAAGTGTTATCCTATACTGCAGATATATTTACATGAGGGGCAGGGGTGCTGTGTGTGGTTAGAGGAAAATGAAATACAGAACTATTACATAGCCAAAACTACTTGAAGCTTACAGTGCTCATTCACAAAGATGGCACTATTCCACTAGCTGATACATGTATCATAAATTAAAAACCACTTATTCCCATTTAAGGGCCTCTACAGACGGCGCTTTGCACCGTCTTGGAGGCAGGGAAGGGGAGGGGCAGCCACACGCAGGGCGCCCTAACCCCTCCCCGAGCAGTCATGATGGTGCACGTACGCCATCAAGACGTCCTTCCGGTGCAGCGTCTTGACATGCTGCGCCAGAAGAGACGCGTGGCAGCTTTTGATGCATCCCTTCTACTGGCTCCGAAAGGAGCGGCATTTTAGTGCTCCTTTCAGGGTTGGCAGAAGGGAAGATTGGGGCTGAGGCGTGGGGCAGCCTCAGCCCCAATTCTCCGCTTCCCAGGGCAGCCCATGGCCGCCCGTCTGCTTCCCCCCTAAGCCACATCAAGAGGTTCAATTTTGATTCAATGGTCTCTCTTTTTTTGGAAACAGCCCTCTTAAGATCTGTGGGTATTTTAGGAGAGTGAAATGTGTTCTAGATGCATGATTTGCACTGTGAGTGAATAGAGAAATAACCTGTGTCCCCAAGACTACTCTGCTCTGGTCCTGCAGATTCCAGCTCATGGCCTCCATGATTAGGTCTACCCATCTGGCATGCAGTCTTCCTCCCTTTTTACTGCCTTCTACCTTTCCTAGCATCATTATTTTTTCTAATGAATCATGCTTTGTCATTATGTGGCCAAAGTAGAACAGTCTCAGTTTAGTAATCCTGGCTCCCAGGGAGAGTTCTGGGAACCATTTGTCATCTTGGCCATCCATGGTATCCTCAGCATGCTCTTCCAGGCCCAAATCTCAAATGAGTTTATTTTCTTTCTGTCGGCTTTCTTCATTGTCCAGCTCTCACAGCTGTACAATGTAATGGGGAATATACAATGGCTTGTTCAGAGTTATATCTTTGCACTTTAGTATCTTTTCCATTTCTTTCATAGCTGTTCTTCCCAATCCTAGTCTTCTTATTTCTTAACTGCAGTCTATATTCTAATCAATATTTGATCCAAGATATGGGAACTCTTTAACTATTTCAATTTTCTTGCTATCTAGGATGAATTCTTGTAGCTCTTCATGATCATTATTTTGTTTTCTTAATGTTTAGCATTAAGCGTACCTTAGCACTTTCCTCCCTGACCTTCTTCAGTAATTGCTCCAGGTCTTTGTTGTTTTTCTGCAGGTAGTATTGAGTAATTTGCATATTTTAATTTGTTAATGTTCTTCCTCTGATCTTTACTCCTCCTTCCTGAGTCTAAACCTGTTCTGCTATATTTTCTGCATGCAGGTTGAATAAATGGGGTAACAGTATGCAGCCTTGCCTGATGCCTTTGCCCATTTGGAACCATTCCATTCTCCATATTTTGTTCTGATGGAACCCTCTTGTCCTGAGAACAGGTTACGCATGAGGACAATCAAATGTAGTGGCACTCCAATTTCTTTGAGAGCATTCCACGGCTTTTCGTGAATTAGGCAGTCTTTGCTGTACTACACAGAGCATATGCAGATTTTGCACATGCAGATCCCCCAACCTCGAAATTCCCTGGAGCATTCCATTATACATCTTATGTTTGCAATGTGATCCCTAGTGCCTCTTCCTTTCCTGAACCCAGCTTGCACCATATATGATAGGAGTCTTTGCTGAAGAAATTTGAGCATGACTTTGCTTGCATGGGAAGTTAGTGCAATGGTCCTGCATTTACTGCAATTTTTTGTGTCTCCTTTTTTGTGTTTGGAAATATATATTGATTGCTTCCAGTTTTTGGCCACTGCTTTGATTTCCATATTTGTTGGTAAATTTTAGTTAGAATTAAACTTGATTCTGTCTCTGTGGATTGCAGCAGTTATATTTGTATGTCATATGTTCCTAGTGATTGTTCTTCCCATGTATCATTCATCCTTTTAAATTTTTTAATACAGCTTTTCTGTGTATTGCCTCCATCTTTTTAAAATTTTCATCAGGGTAATGGATTATGTTCCGCTTCTGATAGTAGAGCATCCCAACCTTGGTTTAAATTTCTCTTTGAATTCCCAGATTTTGTGGAAGAGGTCTTTTGTTCTTCCTTTTTCATTGTTCTTTCATTGTTGGCTTCTATTTCTTTATCTTTGCATGCTAATCACTGTACAGTAGCATTCATGACTGTGCTTCTGTCTCCCTTCTTAACTTCTTGAAGCATTTCACCAGTCATCCATGACTTCTTCTTTTTGGCCACAGATACAGTGGTAACTCTACTTACGAAATTAATTCGTTCCAGCAGCCATT
>CM034706.1:247330764-247357613 GCA_020142125.1 Phrynosoma platyrhinos | reverse complement strand
ATAATAAGCTTATTCCAAATCAAAACATCCACAAATTTTTACTCACAATGGTAGTTGCGATTTTGGTTGATTTTAAGTGGGTAGCATCCTGGTCTTCTTCTTCGGAAGATCTTTCTCCACGACCACGCACCCGGAGTTCAGTTGTTCCTTGCCTCCTCCCTTATGGGCGATAATCCCACCGGTAATGAGGGTTCCGAACAACGTTCCGGACTCGTTTCGGGGTCGTCTGGGACTCCTATACCTAGGAGTCTCTTCTGATTGGTTTGGGGGTTTGTTGACCGATCTTTAGTCGTGGAGCTAGAGAAACCCTTCGGAGGCGTAGTGAAGGGCTGCTCACAGGGACGCCATGCCACCGGAAGTTCAGACCTTTCACCATTTTGACCACCTTCCTCTGAACACACTCCGGCTTGTCAACATCCTTCTTGAAATGTAGTGACCAGAAATGGATACAATATACCAGGTGAGATCTGACCAAAGCAGAATAGAGTGGCACTTTTATTTCCCTAAATCTAGACCAGTGTTCCCCAATCCTTTTTTGGCTACCACCCCTTTCTTCTTGGGTGATAACTCTTGATATTAGGTCTACTGTTCTACTGCAAATTTAAAATAACCAATCTTAGTTGTTTTGCTCCAGGTCACCCTGGGAGCAGCAACTGAGCAGTTGGCTGAACAGCAACTGAGAAGACTCTCACCAAGAAGGCTTTTGGTTGCTGCTCAGCCAGCTGTGTGGTTGTTGCTTCCAAGGTGACCAAACTTCTCCCTGACAAGGAATGACTCTTAATCCTATTTGTTGTGGTGGAGAGGACTATGACCTGTGTTATGTTGGGGGTTTACAGAGGCCACATGCCCTGGTCTGAAGATTGGCATGGACAGCGAAAGAGATATTTTAACTACAGAAGCTGCTCTAAGGCAATTCTCTCCAAGAATTGACCCCAGATGCTCCTTCCTCTCCTTCACCAGAGACATATCTTCTCCACACAGTTTCAAGTGCCTCCCACCCACATATGCACAAACACTGCTTCTTCTGTTACATCTTCTCTCAGACTATCCAATGAAAGAAAACAAGAGCAGCAGAATAGCTCCAACCTGCCAGCCAAGTCCTGGCAGGGCCCCAAATCTGAAAACTCCTTTTTGCAGCCTCTTATTCCCCACTGCCACATGTTCTAACTCTTTGTTCCAGTCGGTTGTCCCAAAATGGTGCTGTCCTGAGTCATAGAAGCAATGTTTTGTGCCCAAGCCTTGCAAGAGTTTCCCAACTGCCACTGCCACCACCTGTGAAAGGTGCAGCAAAGGGAGTGAGCTGATGCAGGCAAGCAAAGAGCAGGAGACACCACTGCACTAAATGATCCAAGGCTTTGTTGTGGTTTTAAGGGACCCTGAAAAGAAGTTTCATGCAACCCTCATCCCCACCATGGTCCTAAAGCCTGCTGATTCCCCCTGTCTTTTTTGCACACCAATATTTTGACTGAAGGCCCCCCTGCAGCCCCTTTTACTCCTCACCACCCTGCTGGATCTTTCCACCTCCCCCTTATCTAAACACTATATTCCTATAGATGCATCCTAGAATCACATTGGCTTTCTTAGCTGCTGCATCACACTACTGAATCATGTTCAGCCTGTGGTCCACTTTAAGACTCCTAGATCCCTTTTGCATGTACTCCCATCAAGCTAGGTGTCACCCATCCTATATCTATGCATTTCATTTTTACTAACCAAGTGGAGTATCCTACATTACTCTGTCCATTGTCCATTGGAGAGAATTTGGATAGCTGGTCAGGTGGAGTAAGATGCTCCTATGGGAAGAGGAATGTTAACTGATTTCTTAGAAGTCTGCTAGGAGAGGAGGACTTTGGAATCAGTTCTGAAGAGGCCTTTCTAGTCAGATTGTCCACAGAAGTAGTAAGCTGCCAGTTGAATTAGAGGAGGAAACAACTGAATTACTTTTTTGATGTGTTTTGTTAGATCAGAATTAGAAGAGAGACTTCAAGCGAAGCTGAAGCAAGTCTACCAGTTGAAGACTGTTCTTATTGTGGGACTGTGAGGCAATAATAATAATAATAATAATAATAATAATAATAATAATAAATTTTATTTATATCTTGCCCCTTTGCTGGGCAATTGGAGTGGCAAACAAGATTAAAAAGAACAAAGTTAAAACAGTTCCATCTCACCCCCAGTCCCTAACCCACCCCCCATAAAAATTGAATTAAACCATATTAGAAGTAAAATACAAAACCAGCAGTATTTTAAAACCATTAAACAAACACAATGGAGGATGGGAGCAAAGGAACAATCAGTCTCAAATTGGTCGGGAGAGTTATTCTGGGAAGGCCTATCGGAAAAGATCCGTCTTTACTGCTCTTTTAAAGCAGTCAAACATGGTAATAAAACGGATCTCATCTGACAGGCCATTCCCTAATCTCGGAGCGGCGACAGAGAAGGCCCTCTGGGAGGTCTGCGACAATCTAGTTTTCATAGGCAGTAGCAGGTTCCTCCCAGAGGACCGAAGTGCGTGGGGGGGATCATATGGGAAGAGGCGGTCCCGAAGACAATTTGGACCCAAGCCATGTAGGGCTTTAAAGGTCAAAACCAACACCTTGTACTGTGCCCAGAAACTAATCGGCAACCAGTGGATATTTTCTACAACCCTACATACTTCCAGCAATGTCTTGATCAGAAAGGGGAGGGAAGTCAGATCAAGGCCTTTTGAGTCATTCTGCGTGAGCTAAGCTGGTTGATGGTAAAGAAAAAAAAGTAATTTGGTGAAGGCAATTGGATTTTTGATTGTAAAGTGAACTAGAGTTCACCCCTTATATTGAAGCTCCAAATCAGATAAAATACTCTCACTTGAAGGAGAGCTGGAAGATATTATGCACAGTGGCCTCTATGTGTACTCCTAGGTGAATGCTGGATGTCTGTCCATAGGCATTGTCATTTCCACCCTTCCCATGCCCTACATGCTTTTAAACATCTTTCCCTATGAAGAAACATTGGTTTGAAAGCTAGCCCTGCTATGTGTGCATTTTTGGTTAGCCTAATAAAGGTATTATCACAATATGGACTTTGGAATTTGTTTTATGGTCAATACAACTAGCACCAAGTTAGTATCCCAATATGATGAGTTTCACAGCAAACCTCATTTCATGGATATTTTATTTCCTGGGTTTTGGATGTCATAACTAAACTGACAAGCATGACTCTGGAAAGCCAAAAGAGGTTAATTATGGAAAACAGTGACTGTCAGGACAATTTTTCTCCATACTGGTTGCTTTTCTGTGGAATTACATATCACAAGAGCATATGTAAAATATTCCTGCACCCCAAAAGTGCATTCTAATCTATTTCTAATAACTATGAACAAATATCAGATCATACTTCAAAAATGCATACTTGGTCTCCATGAACTGCACAGTGCAGCTTTCCTCAATTCAGTGAGTTACAGGTGCTTTATATTACAGTTCCCATAATCCCTCTTGGGCATGTTGGATAGGACTGATGGAATTTGTACTCTAAATATCTGGGCAGATCTAGGTCAATGAAGATTGGTTCATCATAAAGCGGACCCTTGGTACCCACTGGAGTTTTGTTCCAGGACACCCCCCACCCAGGGATATCACAATCTGTGGGTGCTCAAGTCCCATTAAATACAATGACATAGTAGAATGCTGTCACTTATATAAAATGCCAAAATCAAGCTTTGTTTCTTTGAATTTATATCTATATCTATCTATCTATCTATCTATCTATCTATAATATTTTCAAGTCATGGATGCTTGAATCCATGGATAAAGAATTGATGAATATGGAAAGCCAACTATACGCTAGTCTACACTATTTAGGGCCCCAGTACGAAAGAAAACTGGTGCAACTTTACTCCTTGTCTTTCCTAGCTGCTTCCTGAATTCCCTGTGTCCTCCACAATAGGGCATGTTCAGAAGATTCCTCTAGCTTTCAAACCAAATTCTAAAGACAGAAGAGAAGACATGAATGGTTATTGAGATGGACTGCTTGCCTTGACTTCCATACACAGATGTATTGAGAACTCCAGCACTTCTTCAAGACTCAGATTTTTATTTTATAAAGTGTTGCCAGTGACTCTGCTCACAGCCAGAACTGACAAAACTTTTTTAAAATAATGCACCTCCTGCTGAAGTAATGGAAACCAGCATGGTGTTGTGGTTTGAGCATTGGACTATGACTCTGGAGATCAGGGATTCCCTGCTGGGCCAAGAGGTGACCTTGGGTGAGTTACACACTCTCAGCCCCAGAAAACCCCATGATAGGGTCACCAAAAGCCAGAAATGACTTGAAGGCACACAACTGTAAAGTAACAGGAAACATCTCTCACAAATAGAGATTCATGGGGAAGGATGATGAAAAGCTAGAATGAGTAGGGAGGCTTTGTTTGTGTTTTTTTGTTGGGAGTGAATCATACTTCTCAGAAGGAGCTGAATATGGGATGAACTGAGTATGAAGTGAATAGCATTCCAATCAGAATAAGTTTATTCCCCCACCAGGCTTTTTATACTCATGATTTAAATTTCTTGTTTCAGCTGATTTAACTGTGCAATGATGGGGAACTGAAAAATGTTGTCTGAAAGGAATACTTTTGTGTGGCTTTGTGGATTACTGTACTATCACAGCCTTATTACTCCATACAAAGGGGTGGCTAGTGGCTGTTCTCTGAGCCTACTGTGCTCCCCATGTTTCTCTTGAAGTGCTTCCTCTTAGTCTTTACAATGTACATTATTGATGTGATAGTCTGTATTTTCCTCTTTCATTAGGATTTGTTTGTTTAACAGGACAAAACAGAAACACAAAGAAAATTCAATATTTAAAAACCAAAGACACACATAAGCAGAAGTTTTGTACTGTCTGCTGCTTCTTGCTTTTACCTTCTGAAAAGACATGTTTTGGGTAATTTGAGGATGCTTATGGTTAATTTGCAATGGACAAGATTTCTGATCCTCTCAGAACTTGCTGCTGTTCCACAGATTGCTTTTCTGCATATCTCTGAGGATATACCACCCCATTAATTCAGCTTTGCAAATATACTGCTGTGTCCTTTATTGCAATGGGCTGTTGTTTCTGTTATAATCAACATTTTGTGTGTTACTGTAGTAACTCAGTAATAATGCATGGGATCCAGCTGTCAGTCACATTGAAGTCACAAGGTTGATAATGGGACTTTTGTGCTACTGTCTGTTGTACTTTGTATTTCATTTATTGCTTATTCATTAATTTAGTGTCTGTTCAGGCATTTCAAAACTAGGTCACACATGCATGCTAAGCGGAACTTGTTTTGGGAACTCCAGAGTCTCAATCACCCTAGGGCCACAGGGCCCCAAGCACTTTAATCCATTTGTGATGTTATCACAGTATATTGAAATGATTTCTCAGAATTAGATTTTGGAATTGTTGGAGAGACTCTAGCTGTATCGGTTTTTATCCACTTGAGGGCACCATTGATCTGAGCAATGAATGATGAAGACTAGTGTGGCATTATCCCTTGTAATGATCATAAGTATCTTTTACTCATAATTCCAGTGACCTCAAGATTTGCAAAAGAGCCGGCTGCCAATTCATTTATTGTTATAGTCAAAAAATGAATGTAATAGTAAAACGCCAACAGCAGATGTTCTAAGTAAAATTTGGAGAAGAGAGCCACTGTGGTGCAGTGGTTTAGGTGCTGGACTACAGCTTTGGAGACCAGGATTTGAATTTCCACTAGGCCATGGGAGCCCACTGGATGGCCTTGGGCAAGTCACACATTCTCAGCCTCGGAGGGAGGCAAACACAAAACCCACTCTGAACAAAATGGTCATCGTTAAGTAGGGAACAACTTGAAGGCACAACAAAACAACAAAACCTGAAGAAGATTTTAGTCTTAAAACAGCACAAATATGTATGTCACTCCTCACAGTCATCAAATCTGTTTCAATCTGTGCAATAAACAAGTAATTTTAGTCCACTTAATCAGAAGTCAGTGGCTGATCCTATACTGTGATTGAATAACATAATGAGCTGCAGACCAACATGCTTTCTCTGCAATTTGTCTCTTTTTCTGGTTTCTTTAGGTATTTCCACAATGGCATTTGAGTAGAGGCATTATTTAGCAGCCTGTTATAAGTAACAGACAACTATTTCCTTCATCTTTCTTCATATGAAAGTACTTTATATTGCAAACCTATTGCTAAATCCAATCCAATAACATTACAGGCAACTGATGTCATACACAAGATGGGATTTGCACACATTTCATGTATTTTGTCAAGCTGAGGTTTAATGTGTTGTTGATTTTTATTTCTAGTTTGAATATTATATTCAAATATAATATTCAAAAGAGTCATAGATTTCAAAAGGACAACAAGGGACATCTATTCCAACCCCTGCCATGCAGGAATAGCCAATTAAAGCACTCCTGAAAGATGGTTATTCAACCCCAATTGCCAGTAAACACTCCCTACTTTGTCAGCACTGCTTGGATTGTGAGGAAGTGGATCCCCCCCCCCCCCCGGTTATTTCTGCTTTGTGGAAATGTACTTGTTTCTGCTTTTTAACTTCCTCCAGTTTCTTATGTTTTAGTCTAGTGCATTGTATGGAAGATGGATTCTCTTTCACTCACAATCTTTTAAAAGTTATTCTCCTTCCTGTTAGAGATCCCTTCTGGGAAGGAGTCGAATTGATCCAGGAAAAGGCTCCTTCTGGGGATGAGCTATACAGAAATAAATTTTTCGCTTGCAGTCAAAACAAGTTCTACAACTAGAAGAGGTTAGACTAATCTGGGTTTATGTATCTTGAGGATTTGCTGCGATATTTGGGTCCAGACTTTTTTGTGTTGTAAAAGCAAACATGATAGAGTGAAATGTATCTTGAACAATCCATCAAAACCATTTCACTATTTGAAATGAATAATAACAGATTTAAAAGTTGGAGCTGCTGTATCACTAGATTATCACACAGATTATGTCAGTTATGAACTGTAGACATGATTAAGGAACACCCCAAGGCTGCCACCCTCTGTATGCTTACTTGAGAGTGAGCCCTACTGAATACAGTGAGGTGTACATCTGAGTAAACATGCATTGGGAGCCAGTGTGGCATAGTGGCTGGATTATGACCTTGGGCAAGTCACACAGTCTCAGCCCCAGAAAACTCTGTGATAGAGTTGCGTCAGGGTAGTCATAAATCAGAAACGACTTGAAGGCACACAACATCCGTAAAGCTATACAGTACCTAGGGCAGAATAGAAGCACTCCATGTTTCAATGATCGTAGACATGTTACTCGTCCCTTGATCAGCTGACAGTCCCATGTCAGCTTCCTACATTTAGTGACATGTCCAGATACTGCTGCTGATATGTTACCTTTAACTCATGAATAACCTTTTATCCTGTTTTCTGGAGAGCTTAAATTCATTGATGCTATTTCAGTTACCTGTTCTCTCAAATTGCTTTGCCAATGATCCCCATCAAATACAGCAGTCATTCGAACTTTGTAATGGACATCAGAGTGTATTCTCCTGATTTTACACAGCTTCCAGGACCAAGCCTATATCTGGGGCCCATTTACGCTACAGGATAAAATAATAGCACTATGATTGGGCTTCGACTGCCATGGTTCCATCCTTTTGAATTCTGGGGATTTTAATTTGGTGGGACTGAAGTCCTCTGGCTGGGCATTCTAACAGCCACTCACTACATTACATTTATCTGAAACAATACAGTGGAATAATGGCACAATATTTGTGTAGTGTGAATGGTCTCCTAGTGCACCTCCCCATAGCACCAGAATCCTGACATCAGTCCCAATTATATTACTACCTCTCTCTGCAAAGTGGGAATTTCTAGCTATTATTTCCCCCTCAGACAGCATATTAGATGCATGAAAATCTGGTAATGAAACTTGAAGACATTTTAATCAAATTGTTTTGTGTGTGAAAAATGACTTTTCAAAGAAAATCAGATTTGGAAAAGTTATTTTTAACACTATTCTGTGATACATAACTGAATGTGTTTTAAGTAAATCTGTTTCATAGTATTGGCTAGCTAAACCTGAAGTATTTATTAAATAATAGAAATATTTAATTATGAATGCAATCTAGTGTGGATATATGTTGGGTCTGAGTTGACTATATGGATTTCTATTAAAAGTGGGGGCAGGGGGACCTGGTAGCATGACAAAAGAACAGACTAGTGATGTAAATCTTCACTAATTTTCCTTTTGGAAAGAACCAACAAGTAATTTTAGCAATTTTCTTCTTTCTGTGAGAAAATCTTCAAAAGCCACACCATTTTTGAAGAATTTAAAGATATTGCCATGTTAGTCTGTATAATCAGTATGTAGAGAGATCTTGTAGCACCTTTGAGACTAAGGGGCTGTACAGACAGCCCCAAAAGAGTGGTTCCATGCACTGTGTCCCCAATTTGGTGCTTTGCCAGCCCAAAAAGGAGCAGCAAAATGCTCCTTTTAGAATGGCAAAAAGCCACCCTTGTCACCGTGGCGGTGCCTTTTCAGTGTTTCTTCAGTGCAATGTGTCTAGATGCTGCACTTAAGAAATGGTGTGACACTGCCTGCCATCTGGTCAAGTGTGTGGAGTTGGGGCATGCAGTGTGCGGCTGCCACGCCCCCACTCCACCCCAAAGCCAGTGCTTTTCGCCAATCTGTAGAGGCCCTACGTGAAAGAAAGAAGTTCTACAAAAGCTCATGCTGCCAACTTCTTTCTTTCATTTAGGGGCTCTACAGACCGGCACTTTAGGCTGGCCTGGGGGTGGAGTGGGGCATGGCAACTGCATGCTGGCCACCCCAACTCTGCCCAGATACCAGCATCACACACCTGACCAGATGGCGGGCAGTGTCACACCATTTCTTCGGCGCAGCATTTAGACCCACCGCGTTGAAGAATGCTGAAAAGCCACCACCACGGTGGCCAGTGTGGCTTTTTGCCAGTCTAAAAAGGAGCGACATTTTAGACACATTGTGCTAAAGAAACCAAAAAGCTGCCACTATGGCAGCAAGGGCAGCTTTTTGCTGCTCTAAAAAGGAGCGTCATTTTGCTGGTTCTTTTTAGAGTGTCAAAGCGCCAGATCGGGGCTGCAGCATGTAGCTGCTGCAGCCCCGATCTTGTGAACAAAGGGGCGGCTTGCCACCATCCCTTTTGGGTGGTTTATTCAACCCCTTAGTCTCAAAGATGCTACAAAATCTTTTTGCATAACATTTTATGAATGTTATTTGTAATTTGGGATTAATTCTGCACAAAATTCACATGTGGTTGTTTTGCGCAGAAAACAGCATTTTTTTCTGCACTTATTATGGACAAAATAAGTCCTGAACTGCAAAGATTCTCATCAGTCCAAGATTTTTCTTGTCAGGGTTACCTGACATTTGAAAAAATTATTTTAACCATTTAAAAAATATTATTTTCATCTTTAGAAAAGACTGCCTCAAACAATAGCAGGTATTCTATCAATAGAGAGAGGTTTAAGTAAAGGCTGGATAACCAGTTATCAGAATGCTGTAATGGTAAACTACTTGCTCCAATAGAGTGCTCTTTTGAGGTCTCTTCCAACTAATCAGTTGGAATAACTGAATCATAGAGTTGGAAGAGACCACAAAGGCCATCCATTCCAACCCCCTGCCATGCAGGAACACAAAATCAAAGCACCTCTGACAGATGGCCATCCAAGCCTCTGCTAAAAGACCTCCAAAGAAGGAGACTCCACCAGACTCTGAGGGAGTGAGTGTGTTCCTTTGTCAAACAGCTCTACTGTCAGGAAGTTCTTCCTAATGTTTGCTAGTCTTTTGTTTTGCTAAAGTTGGTAGTCCGGATTAGAATATATTCAGAGAATCAATGGAATTTACAAAAAGGATGGCTTACTATTCACCAGTTGCTCTAATGAAGCTACTGCAACAATTGGATTTAGGCCTATAATCTATTTTAATTTTATTTGGGTATGCTGATTCTTGAAAACATAAAGGATTATACAGTGCAATCCACAGCGCTGAGGATTGACAAGGAGGCATGAACATTACTGGTATCCAATAAGCAAAGTTTTCTGTAAGTAGTCTGAAAAAGAAAAAGGAACTGGAGAAAAGGAAAAAAGAAAGCAGACTTTTCCAGGGCAAATGTGTCAGGAGTGGTGGTATTTGTCCTTGCATGCCCTAAGTTTTTCAAAAAAGGCAGAAAATGACATTTTGGCCCAAATAGGATTTTTTTTATACTTCCCCTCCTTTACATAATATTCTGATGTATTTTGTTCTTGTACATAATGTCAGGCTTTTTAAAGACACAGTTGGACATCATGCTAATAGTGACAGCCAGAGTAAGTGTGTCGAACCACTCGCCACCTCTCTATTTTCAGGAAGTTTCTGCCGCCTTCCCTATTTCTCTTCCCCTAGTCTCTAATTCCTCTTTATTTTTAAAGAAAATTGTTCCTAGTGCAGTAGCACAAGAACAGTAGCCTCCCCCTTCCCCCAAAGCAGTAGGCTGTTCACATACACAACCCAGTAAATTTAAACTTAGTTTGAAGCTGTGGGATTTAGGATAGGAGGGGGATTTCACTGGAAGCTTTCTTCCACTTAAGATCACAGGTTGAGTAGTGTGGTTGTATGTGTGTTGATCTTTCAAGTGTAGGAGCCTATTGCTTAGGCACTAAGGTGCTAAAGATTTATTTTTTTAAAAAAAAAAGTTGTAGAGGTGTAGTTTTAAAACGATAAACTAGAACGATGCTATCCAAATGTTTGTTTCATTAGATCAGGGTGGCTAAAGTGTTCTTTTTGGCACTAGTGCCATCTCACTAGCCAACCAACTATCTGCTGTTGCTATCACTTCTTCTGAGGTCAGAATGGGGCATCCATGCAATCAATTAGAAGGGGACAGAGCAAGCCCTTCCTTGTTGATCATGAGGTGGAGTGCCCTCTCCTGACCTCAACAGATGCAAAGGTGACAGCCAGGATCTTGCAGGAAGCTGCTTGGTTCCTGAGGTGGCACTGGTGGCATTGAGAGGAATGGACCAGCGAGGCCAATGCAATGTCAGCCCAGCTGGCCCATGTGCACAATGACGTGGCATTGCACCAGATTCTGTGAGTGTAGCTGCCATCATAGTCAGTCCTGAATTAAGCAGCTGGTGTAAATGTGCCCCTAAAGTTATCAAAGCATAGTTAGGAGTGGTGGTGTCCCCACACCTGGTGTCACTTGGTTTGGGGGGATGTGAGAAGGGCGGTGGCATCCAAAAGGGCCCTCTCATCCCTCTCCTTTGCTTTGGCAGGGGAGGTCTCCTCATGAGGAGACCTCCATCTCTGCAGCAAAGCTGAGAGGGGTGTGCTTGGCCCTCTCCTTTGCTGCAATGGTGGAAATCTCCATCTGAAGAGGCCTCTGCTGCTGCAACAAAGCTGAGAGAGGTGCACTTGGGCCTCTCCTTTGCCACCACAACAGTGACCTTCTCGTGAGGAGGCCTCTGCTACCATGCTGAAACCGCAGTGGGAGGAGAGCCCTATTGGATGCCACCACCCTTTTCACATCCCCCCAAACCAAGTGACACCAGGTGTCACCCAATACAGGCACATCGCCCTGGTGACATCACTGGCTAGGAGCCACCACTTTGAACAGAACATGTTATTGAAGTTTTACCTACCTGTTTTTATGATTTGATTTTTAGATTGCATTTTCTAGTTACTGCAAGTGTCATTTGGTAGAAAGGTATAATACAAACTTAGCATTTTTAAAAATAAAAGGATTTTTTAGGAAAATAAAACCAAAGATTTGTGTCTGCATACATGGAAGAGAACCTCATTGAACAGTGGGATTGCTTGTGTCAAGGTAAGCGTGCATAGTTTTGGGCAATAGGTGTGGAAGGAACATTCAAAATTATTCAAAACATTGTCAGAAATGTGATTTTTGAGTGTTGAGAAACACTGATGAGAAGAATTCTGGACAGATAAGAATCTTTGTAGCTTAGGACTTATTATGGGCCTTTACAGGCTGATAGAAATAGTGCAAATTGAGTCCACTTTAAGGGTTAAGGTTAATCATGGGATCTGTATTTTATTGTGGCACCAGAGCTCTCTGACAGAGAAGGCTCAATGTCTCAGAAAAAAAAAAACAGTTCCCATGATTCCCTAGCACTAACCCTAACCCTTAAAGTGGACTCAATTTGCACTATTTCTGGCACTCTGTAAAGGCCCTATGTGAAAAACATGATTGTTTTACGCAGGACAAAAAGCATTTTTCTAGCCAGAAAAATCAGTTTCCTGTGCAGAAATTCCTGTTTTCTGTGAAAAAAAACAAAACCTCACATGGCAATTTTGTGGATAAGAAGATGTGAATTGAAAATAGGCTTCAAAAACTGCATGATTTTTCAAAGATTTTCTTGCCATGAAGAGAACATTGCTAAAAGTACTTGTTGCTTCCATCAAGAAGAAAGTTAGTGAAGAATTACATCTCCATTAGGCAGTGTTTATGTTTGGCAAGATTATCATCGGTCTCCCACATCATGTCTGTGTTGGTCCTCTGTAAAATATATATTTTGCCCTATTTTTACTACTAAGTTGAACAAGGATGGCCCAAGACATTTTACAGATGGAGGTGAAGCTGCAATACTCTCCCCAGTCCAATCTTTATAATACCCCAAACCATCCAAGTTATTTTGGAACATAAGGCTAAATGCCAACATGTGTATCTCCCCATCTTTCATGGTATATAAAATAACAGCAAACTAAGCAAGTTAAAACGTGCCACCTTTTTATGATCAATCAAAGCTGTTATCTGAGGCAGCTGCCTCACTCTGCCTAATTTCAGGCCCAACCCTAGAGAATATTCATACCTAAAGTTCTTTTTGTAAGAAACTGGCATTCCATTCTTCATTGGTTATTGTACCTTCATTAGGTCCTAGTTTCCAACCAAGTTCTTTTTCAGAAAGCATTTGAACAATAGTCCTAATCAAAGTGATTTAATCCCACAACCCAGGTGAGAACACACAGGCGATCCTTCACTCATTTAATACCTTTACTGTTAGATGGGAAAACAGGAAACATCTTTAAGTCTGAGTGTCCGGGAAGCTAATACAATGTCAATTCTGTCTTATGAAAGATTGGCATTCTTTCAATACCTATCTCCCTCATCCCCCGGTTAAGGCCTGTTTAGCAATAGTGTTTATCATCCTACCAAAAAAGACACTTATTTTTGACCTATGCAACCAGTTGATTTAAAAATCCCTCCCCTTCCATAACTGGCAATGGTTTTCCAAAGGAAAGCTAATTAAATAAACAGTAACAAACACCAATTACTATAATACTGAAAAGGAAGTATTCTGTCACCAAAAGCAAGCCTTTCCTGCCCAGTCCCAAAATAACTTCTACAGGAAGGAGTGATGGAGGAAGCCATCTCTCTATGAAAACCTGGGAAAGGAGATGCCACTTTTTAGCTCTGTGTTGCATGATGAAAACAGAGTTTGAAAAAGCTATTTTTTTGGATTTCAAAGACTGCCAGTGGCTATGCTATTTAGAGTATTCTGAGAGTTTTAGCCCAAGAAGTAACTTTTTCAAGCTCTATATCAAGGATAACTCTGTAAAGACATTGATCTTCATATGCTAAAAATGGGCTGTGCTGTCCTCACCCAAGGTGGTGGCAATCACAATGTCAAAGGATAAAGTTGTAAAATAACAGAAGTAGGGAAAAATGAAAATGAAAAGAGAATAGGCTGAGCCTATACTTAAGGACCAAGTCTCTGCATCAGATGACAGATGCTAAAGTGGGATGAATAATAGGAAGATATTGGAAAGGCTAGCCCCCTAAGCAGACGGCCAATTGGGCCGTTTTGGGGGCAGGTAAGGGGAGGGGCAGCCGCACGATTGGCACCCCAACCCCTTCCCCAGGTCATCCTTGGAGCAGCCAGCCCTCCGCACGGCCGGCGCTCCTAGGAGGACCTTCTGCTGCAGCGTTCGCACACACTGCGGTGGAAGAGTTGGCGAAGGTGCGCCGCAGCCTTTTGCAGCGCATCTTCGGCAACTTGTGAAAGGAGCGCCAATTTAGTGCTCCTTTCAGGGGCGGCAAAGCTGCACCGCAGGGCCGAGGTGTGGGGATACCTAGGCCCTGCAGCACAGCTTCCCAGGGTGGCCCATGGCCACCCATCTGCTTCCCCCCAGGTTGGCAGAAGCTGGGACTAGTGATGGGAGCTCACCCCATCATTTGGCACCTTGGCCTCGAACTGCCAATCTGCCAATCTTGCAATCAACAGAGTCAGCATCGTAAGCAGTTCGAAAGCATGCAAATGCAAGTAGATAAAAAGGTACCACTTTGGTGGGAAGGTAAACAGCATTCTGTGCAATCATACTGGCTACATGATCAGAGTAGTCTCTGACAACACTGGCTCTCAGCTTAGTAATGGAGATGAGCACCACTCCTTACAGTTGGAGATGACTTGACAACTTTGTCAATGGGGAATACCTTTACTTTTTTATTGGAAAGACAGTAGCATGTGTCCTGAAGGTAAAAAAGAGTGGCTTTTGACTACTGTCCATTCAGGTTAAGCACACTTTAACAGCGATGTGTGAGAAAATCTACCCGCTTTTGCAGGTTTTCCCCATCTTCTAAATCCTGTTTCTGCATGGGACCTATGCATCTTTCAGTTTGGTAGAAGCTACATGTCTTTGAAATAATTCAGTTTTCTTGGAAAGGCAGATGGAATTATACAATATGAGATGCTGGGGAGCTGTTTGTTGAGTATTAGTTATTCAGCAGAGCATAACACATCTGATTAATGCAGAAACAAGGGGCTGGAACAGACAGGCATGAAAGAGTGTCCTGAGTCTGCTCTGGATGGAAGCAGGTTGGAACCCTGTTGTTTGCACAGCCTGCTCTCAAGGTGGCTCAGGGACATAGGGGCTGACTGGTGGTGCCAGGAGTCAGACTGTCCTGGCTGCTTTTTGCTCCGGTTCTTAGGAATGGAGTGTGGTTTTGGGGTGGCTTCCGGCTGCTTTGGAGGCATGCATCATTTAAACAGCATGCCTCCAAAGCAGCTGGAAGCCATTTCATTTGGCCCATCTGTTCAGGCCCTGTGAAGTCAACTTTTGCTGCTTTAGAAAGAGTCATGTGAAATCACACCCTTCTAAAAGCCTGAGATGTTCATTCAAGGACTCATGTTGGATTCTCATTAATTACCATGCTGGTTCAGACCAAAGGGCTATCTAGGCCAGCATCGTCTTTCTCACAGTTGCAAACCAAATCTAGGAAACCCACCAGGAGAATGAGGCAACAGCCTTCCCTTGATGTTGCACCACCATGATTGGTGTGATTCTTATCTATGAGGATATAAATAGCCATCATCATTAATAGCTACTGAAAGCTTTTTGTTCTTGTTAACTGCCATGAACTTGAATTTGACTTATGGCTATTCTATGAATGAGAGACTCCAAGTCACCTATCTCCAACCACCCTGCTTAGGCTTGCAGACTCATAGCTATGGTTTCTTTTAAGCTTATTGCACTGTCTTTTCGGAACGTAATGAGTATGTGATGAGAATGGAACGTATTTTATTGCACTATATGATCTTCATTGAGTTCCCATTCTGTGCTCTGACAGTCCCTAGCCTGTTCCAGGAGGAGAACTGTAAAAATGCGTCCTCAGCCAGCAAGAACACTTTCAGACCACTCCAGATGATGTGTGCGCGATAATCCTACCCAGACTCAATCTGTCCTTGTGTTCTGATTGGCAAAGACAACCTCCTCCCCTCCCGTTCTAGAATGTCCAGAAACTCAACTCAACTCTTCCAGTGTTGATGCAAGGAAGATGCCACAGGCAATTTTAATTTTTTAAAAAAATTTTGTAGATTGAATTGCATCGTGTTTACAAGAAAAAAACAATGAATGCTCACTACCTAAACCTCTCGGCACCATTCTTTCCAATGCAGACATAGGGGGTTTCGCAACAGTGAGCATGCACCAATGAGGGACAGCTGAGGAACTACTTTAGTGCTGGTACCGGTAGAACAGTAAATGCAGTGTGATAATATGTGTTCTCATAATGTTACTATCCCATTATCAATAGTCTAATGCGGTAACACCCGTTCCCATATCATTATGTTCCAGGGACTCATTGGGAATATTACAGGTACTGGTGCGATAAGCTTATTTGACTGAGTCTGTCCATCTAGAATGTGGTCTTCCTCTTTTCCTACTGCCTTCTATCTTACCAAGCATTATTGTCTTTTCTAGTGAGTCTGTCTTCTCATTATATATCCAAAGTATGACAGTCTCATTTTAGTCATCTTGACTTCTAGCCATAGTTCAGGCTTGATTTGCTCCAGGACTTGTTCATTTGTCTTTTTAGCAGTCCACAGTATCGATAGAAATCTCCTCCAGTGCCACATTTCAAATGAGTTGATTTTCTTCCTGTCAGCTTTCTACACTCCCAAGTTTTCACAACCATACATAGAAACTGAAAATACTACAACATGGACCATCCTGTCTTTACTATCCAGTGATATATTTTAAAACTTCAGGATCTTGTCTAGTTCCTTCATTGCTACCCTTCCAAGCTGGCTTTCTAAAAAAGCTATCTTTTCAATGCTTCTTTTTCTTTTTTTGAAGTACAGAAACAGGATTTAATAGTTCTCTTCATCTTCGTCTTCATCTTCATCCTGGTCTTCTCATTTATTTCTTCTTCTTCTTCTCTTCCTCCTCATCCTCTTCATTTATCAACTGCAGTCTAATTGTTGAGCTAAGGTATGGAAAATCTTGAACTATTTCAATATCATCATTGTCTACTTTGAAATTATGGAAATCATCTGTGGTCATTATTTTTGTTTTCTTATGTTCAACTGTAAACTTGTAAAGAAGACCAATAAAGTTTGGTTTTCCAATTTAAAATGCAAATCACTTCTGTCATCTCCCTCTTGCTCACCTTTGTTTTCTAAGCTAAATAGCCCTAGTCCCCTCAAAATTTTGGTTAACCTTTATGTAGACTCTTTCCAGCTCTGCGATATCCATTCCAAACAACAGGTGTCTTCTCTGTCAAATATGCCATGTTGTTACTTCAGCATAATGTTTTGTGTCTACTTAGAAATATAGATTGAAACTTTTATGTGTTGTGAAATCACATAATGGAAAGATGAGTTCAACAGTATCCCCATTTGATAGATCAGGGACAGGGCTGGGTTAGACCAAGTGGCACTCAGAGCAAGGTGTGTATTAGCTGCTCCCTTCATTTTTTAAAAAATAATCTTTGTTAAGTTTTTAAAAGAAAAAAAGGTAAAAGACAGACAAAAGTGACATTATATACATTATATACAGTCTTATTACATGCCTATATGTAGTGTGAATGGCACAGAGTCTTGATTTCTTTCATTTACAATTCGTTGTTTACTTCTCTGTCTTCACTTTTTTATGTTTGTCTCTTTCTCTCAGATCTCTCATTCCTTTGTTCTCACTTTCATTCTTACCTTCTATTCTCCTCTACTTTCTAACATCAGTTGCGATAAGATGATTCTTTCCTATCACTGTCTGATCTTGCTTTGTCATTTATTTATTATTTATTAGAACTTAAGATCATATACCCACCCTTATTGTAAACGGTATCCCTTCTGGGAAGTATTTTTAGGGATTTAATATGTCTTGTTTTTGGATTGTTTGCTAGCTTTTTCCTATAAATTGTTTTAAATTCGGTTTTTCTTTTCTTAACTTTATCTTATTTTCCACAATTTAGCTACCTCTCTCCATTCTTCCTCATGTCTTTGTATATAGTTATTTTTAACTGATTTGTTATTCTGTCCATTGTTGCCATTTCCATTAATTTTATAATCCATTATTCAGTAGTTGGGGTCTTCTGTTCTTTCCATTTTTTGCATATAATATTTGCGCAGCTGTTACCATGTAGAGTAATATTTTTCCATATTTCTTTTCCATTTGCATGTCTACCTCTTTGAGCATGTTTAATAGATATAATTTGGGTGACAGTTTTATCCTGATTTTCAGTGTTTCATTTATCTGAATATGAATTTTTCCCCAAAATCTTTTTGCTTTTGAGCACTGCCACCACATATGGTAGAAGGTTCCCTTTACTTTTTCACATTTCCAACAGGTGTCACATGAGTCACCTTTGAATTTGGCTATTTTAGATGATGTTAGATGCCACCTGTAGAAGAGTTTATAATAATTCTCCTTTAGGTCATTACATTGGATAAATTTCAGGTTTATCTTCCAAACTTTTGGCTATTGTTCTAAAGATATATTTTTTCCTATGTTTTGGGCCCATAGCACCATGTTGGTTCCCTTCATTTGTTCAACTTTTGAACACCTTAGTTGTTATTCTAAAGTAAATATGGTGGGGATGCCTTAATTAGGCAAACTCAAATGGTTGGTTCCTTCAAGCAACATGAAGATGGTATGTCTCTAACACCATTACTTTTGTTCCCCTAGTTGCTTTTTTAAAACCCATCATTGCCTGAAGAAGGCTGTGTGTTTAAAAGTTAAGGACAATGAATCTGTAGACTTTTTAGTTGGTCTAATAATGGTGGGCCTTTGCAGACTGCCAGAAATAGTGCAAATTGGGGCCACTTTAACTTTCCTGGCTCAGTGCTAAGGAATCATGGGAACTGTAGTTTATTGTGGCACCAGAGCTCTCTGGCAGAGAAGGCTCAATGTCCCAGAAAAAAATACAGTTCCCATGATTCCTTAGTACTGAGCCAGGACAATTAAAGTGACCTCAATCTGCATTATTTCTGGCAGTCTGCAAAGGCCTGGTATCATCACAATATAAACTTTGGATAGTTGTATTAAAATAAAGCATGGCTAGGAAAGAATTAATAGATAGAAGCTTTACTCTCTCTCCTTTATTGTCTGGGCTAACAAAAATATTGTCACAATATGAAATTTGTTTTATGATTAATATGGCTATCTCTGCATGTTACTTATTATTGCACTTCTGTCTATTTTCTGAATTTTGATACAATACATTGGCAAACAGTTTTGATTACAATCTATCACACACACGCAATTTGTTAAGTAGGTGCTGATGCTGTAAACTGTTCAGGAAAACAAACAAACAAAAAGTTAATGCAAATCAGCTCATACAATTTGCCAGCTTTGTAAGTGAAGATGGTCTTCCTGTACTATTTTCAGTTGTTGACCGGATAACTGAGCAGGTAACCCATGGGAGGCTAATTCCCTAAATCTGGTCCTGATTTTCTGTTTGGGATTAGAGACTAATAAAAGCAGTAAGTGGGGAGAAGAGTTATAAAATATTATAAAAGTTTGATTCCAAACTGGCAATTAAATACTGTGCATTAATACAAACCAGTTGTTCTTAAACTGCTCTTTGTTGAAGGAAGCTTCATGGGAGGGTTTGGAAGGCAATGGCAGAAAGCCATCTTTTCAATATTTCTTTTTCTTTGTTTGAAGTACAGAAAGAAGAATTAATAGCGCTTTTATATAGAAGGGTCCAGGATGTGAGACCAAAGAATGGGATAACAACTCACTTTGCATTCCTTCTGGCTTCCAATGGAGGTGATAATTAGCCTCTCAAGCAAGCTTGGTGTGGTAGACACTTGACACACTCTTATGCCTTTGATTACCAACTACTCACTTGTCTTGATATCTGCATTTTAATAAGACAGGTTTTGTTTCACTCTTGGTTTTCTGCTAATACACACAAACACCCCTGATTGTATTTTAGATATATTACACTGTCTAAACAACTACAACAAATGAGTGTTTCCTTGACCAACTCAGACAATGGACCAGAACTTCAAGAGAGTTTAAATTCTTAAAAGACTTGAATTCTTTCTCCTGTGCATAGTCCAGTACAGCTATTAACATTGTGACCTCTTGGGATCTCCCAGGATTCATATATTACACTTTACCTCCCCCTCCCCCACAAAGTATGCCTGTATAATAAAAAGGATATGGAAGCTGAACATAATCAGCTTTGACATGTTATACCCAAACTCTTTCCATACAGGGGAAAGCAGATTTTTCTCCCCCAACTCCCATTTCATGGTGCAAAGATTACAAACTTTTCCCCTTAGATAACAGAATAGTAGTCAAACATTATTCAGCATGTCCTGTTCAATACGGGGGGATTACCTCTGTACCCTTTTTGTAATTTCTCTGAAGAGAAGTTCCTGTTCATGTGGAAACTCTGCACATGAGCAAGAATCCTAGAAATTCATGTTCCTATAGAAAGGGATCTGGGTTGTAAGGAAGATATCCATGTGAACAGTGGATTTTCTTCTTCAGATATTTGTCACTTTCAGTAAGAAAGGGTAGATGAGGCTAGATGCTTCCCACTCCTATGTTTAAAGACGTGGGATGAGCAGCACTTGAACAATCCCGCAAAGTTACGTAAATCAGAAAATCAGAAGCAAGCAGCTCCAATTCACATCTAGAAAGTGTGATAGAAATATTTCATGTGTGCTGATCATGTTTGAGCTAAAGGATTGATTTCACTGTCATACAGATTATCAGGGGCTTGCATTCCAGTACCCTTATGAGACTTTTGTATTGGTACTGGTACTAATTACATATTTACATAGTAAACTGGGGCTGTTTACTAAAGTAATTGCTGCCACCGAAGGGCTGGTATCCACAACCCTGCCAATGAGCACCAGAAGTATCCAAAGGAACTGAAACAACCAAAACTGGAATCTCTGCTCTCCCTCTACTATGACATTGATCTATGAATACACTCTTTGTAGCACCTGCCTCGGCAGTAAGAGAGTAGTTTTCAGTCTTTGGGCCTCAAGAAAGTTCTGGTACCTGAAGTCAAAAACATCTAGAGCAGTGGTTCTAACCTGGGTTCGATCGAACACCAGGGGTTCGGTGAGTCAGTCTTGTGGGTTCGGCAGAAGTCAAGACACACATCTGATTCATATGATTCGTGATGACACGCCCCGTTCATCCATCATTGGCTGCAGGTGATAACCTGTATACGTTTTATATTTATATGCCCCATCCAACCAAACCAGCTTGCCCCGCCTCCACCGACAGAAGTGGCCCTCTGAATGGCCATGTGGCGTGATTGACAGTGCGGTGGCCCACTCCCCTCACCAGATGGCACTGATGGTCCATCTGTATTGGTGGTAGAAGGGTTCGGTGAATGTGTAAGAATCGTAAGAAGGATTCGGTGAATGCGCATATGAAACTGGCGGGAGTCAGTACCTCCAACAAGGTTAAGAACCACTAATCTAGAGGTTTAAAGGTTGAGACCACAGAAAGAAGTGGAGAAAAATGCCCCTACTTTTCACATTTAAGCATCAGTGGAAATTGTGATGCCCTGATGATGCTGGACTGCAAATTCAACAATCCTAAATAGTATGCACAATGGTGAAGATGACTGAGACTTGCAGTTCAAAAACATCTGGAAGAGCTACAGCACTCTCCCTCACAACTTAAGACATCGTTTCCAGCCGGTGTCCTCCAGGTTGTCATGCTAGCCTATGATGAAGATGTGTCATAGCCCAACAGATCCAGAATATGCTTAAAATTTAAATTTATTTTAAGGGATTAATAGACATTGCTGACTGTGGGCCTTTACAGACTGCCAGAAATAATGCAATTTGAGTCCACTTTAACTGCACTGGCTCAGTGCTAGGGAATCATGCGAATTGTAGTTTTTTCTGAGACATTGAGCCTTCTCTGTCAGAGAGCTCTGGGGCCACAATAAACTACAGTTCCCATTATTCCCTAGCACTGAGCCAGGGTAGTTAAAGTGGACTCAAGTTGCATTATTTTGGCAGTCTGTAAAGGCTCTAAGTTTGAGGGATCAGAAGTCCCAGCACAAGACAGCATTCATTTACAATTGAGTTCTACTCAAGCAGCTATTGCAGTTTGAATGATTTCCATAGAATAAGGATTGGGCAACCTATTGTGCAATGAAAGCTACATGTCACTTGTACTCATGTGAGCAAAGCTTGTGTAACCAATGTCCCAAAAACAACAAATTGTGTTCAGCTTTTTATGTAATTACTATGTGATTTGGGACTTAACTCCACATTTTGAATCTGGGGATAAGGCTGAATTAGGATTATGCTTGATCTGGGACAAATGGAACTTTATTCAGGATCAGTTCTCGGGCTTAGGAATAGGAAGAGCAAAAGCAAGGCATTCAGTTTCAATACAGCAAAGGAGTGCAGTTTCCAGAAGCTACAGGCCGCCTTTTGAGGGAACTATTATTAATTAGAGTGAATCAGGTAAGGGAACTACAGCCATTGTTAGGATTACCAGGTTAGTATCACCACAAGACGTGACATTTCAGAGCTAAAACTTAGACTCAAGGACAGCCCCTGATGAAGTAACTCTGGACGTTTTCACACTTGGGGTCTCAAAGCCACCTGGAAGCAATCAAGAGCCATTCCAGAATGGATGGCTACCGCACGGCGCAGCCCTGATCCTCCCATTTGCTGCCCCTGAAAGAGCGACAAAATGCTGCTCCTTTCAGGGGTGGCAAAAGGGCGCCCTAAGAGCTGGTGCACGGCTCTTTAGCGCCCCTTCTAGTGCAGTGCATAAAAATGCTATGATGGGAGGACATCCTGATGCCATGCACCATGCGTAATGGTGCGCAGTGTCAGGAAGTCGTCAGGCTGGGGTTGGGGCAGCCGCGTGCAGCTGCCCCTCCCCATCTCTGCCTCCAGGCCAGCCCTTTGGGCCGGTCTGCAAAGGCCCTAAGTATCTTATCACACCACACTCTTAAAACAGGGCTAGATCACTTTAACTGCTCTGACTGGCTCCTGTTGCATTTTGGGGTTTGTAGTTCAGCGATGCTTAAAAGCTCTCTAGCTGAATATTCAAAATGCCCCTTCATAAATTACAAGTTCCAGAGTGCAACAGGAGGCAGCCAGAACAGTTAAAGCGACCTAGCCCTGTTTTAAGTGTGTAGAGCAGGGGTCCCCAAACTACAGTCCACGGGCCGGACCTGGCCAGTCAAAGCCTTCTTAACGGCCTGTGGCCAGTTCTGCTGCTGCTGCTGCCGCCGCTGCCAGAACCATTTTGTCTTCTTAAACGGCGTCTGGAGTTGTGCACATGCACCTGGCATTGCGCGTGCATGTGCACGACTCCGGGCGCCATTTTGGAAGACAAAATGGCGCCCGAGTTGTGCGCATGCACACACGTGCATGCGCATGCGCCTCCAGCCCCCCAAAGATCTGAGGGCCAGCGAACCGGCCCCCATATGAAAAAGTGTGGGGATCCCTGGTGTGGAGCGATAGTCTCCTAACTGTGCAAATGAAGTTGTAGCATAAGCTTTTGTATGCTTGGTCTACTGAGGAAGTAAATATAATATTATTAAATATATGTAATATATCACTTGAGTACGTCTAAGCACAATCACAATAAAAGGCAAGTGCTTTTCCCTTTTCTATTCATTTATTTTTTTTGTAGTTTCATTTTGAATTGAATCTTGCTCCTCACAAACACGGACTGAGGTATAAGAATGTATCAAATTAATTCCCAAACTGACATGTACAGTTTGCCACAACATGCAGTAGTTTTGGTCCGTTTGTGATTTTTCCATCCTCTCCTCACAACACAAATTAGGATAATTAAGACATATTATTACAAAATGCCTGCACCTGATATAAACTGCTAGGCCAGGTTTGTTAACTTTGAGACATATAGTGTTGCTTCTTGGTGCTTAAAAATTAAAATCCTGGTCTCAAAATTCTTGAGCTGAAGGTCTTATACTGTTTGGGGACATGTTGTGTTCATCTTATTTTCCTTTGCTGTGAAGTTTTCAGGCTTCCCCAGCCAAAGTTCAACATGCTTATCACTTTACTCCTCTTTGCTGGCTCACTGTTATCTGATTGTCAGCTCATCCTAATAACTTGGATATGATGTCCTGCTGCTCTTTGGTATGTTTATGTGTGTAGAGAGAGGAAATGTGGTGGGGGAGACAGACATTATGCCAATGTAGTTGTTTTTCTAACACTACTTGGATATAATTGTGGGGACTGTAATGATGACCACTGGCCCTTTAAACTCTATCCTTTTTACTGGAAAGCACTCTTCCTCAGAAGGATGCATACTCCTCATTTACAGGGCTATAGTACCAGTGCTTCTAGACAGCTTTTAGAAGTAGTATTAGCTTTTGGAGGAAGATATCCAAGCTTTGTGGGGGGGTGTTTTAAAGGTTAGTTTTTACTGCTTGATGCAATGCCAATTTCAATCATGAAGGTGCAAACACAAATGAACAGGGGGCATACCTGTGGTCTCTGCATTTCCCATCACTGCATTAAACCACTGGAGGAAGGGCCATCATCAGTTGTAGGAAAGCCACTGCCATTAAATTTTCTCTCCACTCAGCAGTCATTTCATTTGGTTGGAGCTCAGGAGAGAAGTCATTCCATTACCTTAGTTGAGAAAGAAACAGCTTGTACATACTCCTGTTCTTGAAGGATTTCCCATTCTGGATAGTCCATTTGAATGATTTTTTAAACTAAGAACAAGTGCTTCAAGCTTTCCCCCTTCTTCCTTCCTTCAGAACTCTTTTTGCGTCATACTATTATTAATATTTTAGATTGGATGTCCCATTCTGAAAGTTGAACAGCTGAGTAAATTCAAATTCAGTAAATACTAGTACACAGCGGTTTTAAGGAACAGATGAAAAGCTTAGGATGCCAAATGCCAGCAAGTTATAACATTACAATGTTGGTACTTTTCTTGTGAAATGATAAAGTTTATTTTAAATCATACAAAAGGATTACCTTTGAACATCTTTAGAACTTGCCAACACTTAGGAGCCAAAAGTTTAATTCCACAATGAAATTCCTGCTGGAGTACTGAGATTCAGTTAGGAAAAGTAATTCTGCACTATAGGCATGCATTATAACTTTAATTATTTGTAAAAAGCTATAAGAACCACAGGGCCAATCCAATTAATTCCTCATTCTGTTTCATAACTTCAGTTCTCCTTTTTTGTTCTGTGTGAGTTTATATGCTTCTTTCCTTGGCAGATTTTGCCAGTCTCATGTTAGATAAGGTTTAATTTATTATCTGTGATTTATTTTCTTAAAGCTTGTCTCTGTGTTTCAGAATATGATTGCTGTGATAGAATATTGTCATGCTCTGAGTGATATGGTAAATTTAACAGCATGTTTTTTATTTTCTGCAGGGAAATAACTGCAAAAGGAAAATTGGAAATAACATTACAAAGTGCAATCACAATGCTAAGACTGCTTATCATGTAGTGAGGGAATTGCTCACAATAACTGCTTTTCATATTGAAACTGTGCTTAGTTTTAATGCAGCATATTTCAGAATCAAATAGAATAAATTTATATTGCTAGATTACAATGTATGATTCTTACTCCAAATCCCATGTTATATGTTAAGAATCCCTAACAAATGCCCACTGAGAGTGTTAGAAGCCACTTTATTTGACCCATGCGTTTCAGGCTATAATCTTGGGGCCTGTCCAAACTATTTTTTAAAAACAGATAACTTTCTAGTAAAAGCTTCCTTTATCATCTACTGGGACTTCCTAGAAAATTTTCTGTCCATATGGACCGTCCAGCAGGAGTGGGAGGAGAATGAAGAAAGTTGGTTCGGCAATTTGGCCAATACACATACAGATTTCATAATTCTACAGACAATTGACTAATGAGAGATTGCATCTGTGTCTTTGCTCACTACAAGGAGGTTGTTGAAAAGTTTTCAACCCAGACAAGAAGGGAATGATGTAAAGCCATGAAACTTACCTGCTATGCCACATATTCACTCCAAACAGTGACATGCTTGGCACATCATTTCTCAAGGTTCTTTAGCCCTCCACTCCCATAAATTCTTGTGCCTGGTCACTGTAATACTGTTCTGCTGCTGCTATCATTTTTGAATCACTTGAAAATTCCCTTCTTTTCAAACTCTTTTTAAGGTTTGAAAACAGGAAATAATCAGATAGAGCAAGATCTGGTGAGCAAAATGTATGGTCTATGCACTCAAATCCCAAATTCTTCAGAACACCCACTGTTTTGTGAGCCCTGTGTCAGGTGTATTGTCCTGCAAAAAGAGAACACCTTTCTGCAGCTTCCTTTAATGTTTTTCCTTTAATGCCTTCTGTAATCAGCACAGCAAGTTAGAGTAGTATTATGCATTAAATGTTTTTCCCTTCTGAAGATAGTTAATAAATTGGGGTTGCAGACTGTCAAAAATAGTGTGAATTCAGTCCACTTTTAGGGTTAGGGTTAGTGCTAGGGAATCATGGGAATTGTTATTTTTCTGAGACATTGAACCTTCTTTGTCAGAGAACTCTAGTGCCACAATAAAATACAGTCCCCATGATTCCCTAACCTTAACCCTAACCCTAAAAGTGGACTGAATTCACACTATTTCTGACAGTCTGCAACCCCCCAAAATACCATCCTTATTTGAAATAACTGTGGCCGTGACCTTTCCTGCTGACTTTTGATACTTGAATTTCTTCAGCTGTGAAAAACCCAAGTGCTGCCACTGCAAGAACTGTTGTGTGGTCTCCAGAGCACCATGATGTGACTCAAGCTTATCGCACTGTATTCTCGGAATGTAATGAGTATGTGATGAGGACAGAACGTATTTTATTACACAGTATGATCCTCATTGAGTTCTCATTCTGTGCTCTGATAGTCCCTAGCCTGTTCCAGGAGGGGAACTGTAAAAATGCGTCCTCAGCCAGCAAGAAGCTTACATACCACTCCAGATGATGTTTGTGCAATAATCCTACCCAGTCTCAATCTGTCCTCGTGTTCTGATTGGCTAAAACAACCTCCTCCCCTCCCGTCCTAGAACGTCCACAAACTCAACTCAACTCTTCCGGTGTTGAAGCAAGGAAGGTGCCACAGTCAATTAATTTTTTTTTTATTTTTGTAGATTGAATTGTGTTGTGTTTACAAG
>CM034706.1:247280508-247303734 GCA_020142125.1 Phrynosoma platyrhinos | reverse complement strand
GTGAGGCCTGACCAAAGCAGAATAGAGTGGCACTATTACTTCTTCCTCTTTTCCCTCTGCCTTCTACTTTACTGAACATTATCATCTTCTCTAATAAGTCATGTTGTCTTGTGATATGGCCAAAGTACAATAGCGTCAGTTTGGTCATCTTGGCTTCTAGGGAGAGTTCAGGTTTGTTTTGTCCTAGGATCCTAGGCTGCAGTGGTGGCATCAGTAAAAATGAGTTGTCAAGGTGAAGGAATTGGAGCAACTTTGAACTATCACTCCTCTTGCCCTAACATGTCTCCCTAAAGTGATAGTGAAGGAAGTGTAGTATTCCTTGAGCTGGTATTACTGTCTTCCTTTGAATTCTCTTGTGAAAAAGGAACATAGGGTATTTTACAAAATGCAATGTGAGCAAGGAGGCAAAAACTCCACCTTTGCGTCTCCTACCTGGCATGAGAAAGGAAGTGAAGGTTTATCAGCCATACCTTCTTTCCTCCCCATCCCCATTAGATTACTTTCCCTGCCATCTCATTTTGTGGTTTTTGTGTTCTTTTGTTAGTGCCTGCCTCTTTAAAACAGTATTTCAAAATAAAACGGTAGCCCAAGTGTGTGTTTTAGTATCATGGGCTCATCATTGAAGGAAGCTAGATAAGGAATATGCATGTGGTTGGTTAGGATGACAAATGTTACTGAAATAATGCATTGATAAAGAAGCAGAAAGAAATTTTTCAGCCACCAATGAACCATGCTAAGGAGTTTTTCTGTGAACATATATGCAGATTCTTCCAGTCGCTCTTTGCCCCCATTCATACAGGCAGAGAACAGAAATTAAGTTCTAAAGCAGTGGTTCTTAACCTGGGTTCGATCGAACTCCAGGGGGTCAGTGAGTCAGTCTCGTGGGTTCGTCGGAAGTCAAGACACACATCCGATTCATATGATTCATGATGACACACCCCGCTCGTCCATCATTGGCTGCAGGTGATAACCTGTATACGTTTTAGATGCTCCACTATTTATATGCCCCATCCAACCAAACCAGCTTGCCCCGCCTCCACCGACAGAAGTGGCCCTCTGATTGGCCGGGTGGCGTGATTGACAGCACGGCGGCCCACTCCCCTCACCGGATGGCGCTGACGGTCCGTCTGTATTGGCAGTAGAAGGGTTCGGTGAATGCTCATATGAAACAAGGTTAAGAACCACTGTTCTAAAGCATTCAATCAAGCCCTTCCTTTCTGAATATACAACATGGTGTGTGGAGATCTATCCTGAGTATCAGCCAATATATGATGTTTGTGATTGGAAGTTTTCTTTAAGATACAATTTTCACATTTTCAGCTTGAAATGTAAAAGAGAGGAGGAGGAGGAGGAGGAAGAGGACAGGAAGAGGAAGAAGAAGAGGAAGAAGAAAAGACCCAGGTTGATCCCATAGATGTGCAAAATAAAGAACTGTGAAATATAGGACAAAGCAAGTGGGAAACAAGTTTTAGGTTTAACATCAATAATTTTTCAACTAGATGTTTTGGTGATATTCACCTTTATCATAAAACCTAAAGAATACGAGGGGTTATTTACTTTTAAGACAGTTTTAGGGTGCATCTACAGTAGAAATATGTAGTTTGACCCCACTTTAACTGCCATAATACCATCCTACATAATCCTGGGATTTGTAGTTTTGCAAGGCACCAGCACTCTGGCAGAGAAGGCTAAAGACCTTGTAAAACTACAAATCCTAAGATTCCACAGGATGGAATCAAAATGCAAAATGCATCAGGTAAACCTTACTTGTTTCAGCCTTTTGGATTTCTGATTATGTTTTATGTATGCGTATTCTATGTTTTATTGTGATGCTTGCAGTCAAACACCTGTTTCCTGAAGCAAGTCCTATTGAATTCCATAGGACTGTCTTCTAAGCTGACATGTATCAGACTGTGTTGTCAAAGAGTGACAGCATGAGAGGTAGTTGGTGCTGTAGGCCATTTCATACACCAAAGAGAAGAAAATGGGGGCTCCCCACTAAGTGCATATTCAGTGCTGATGCCTGTCTTGGGTTTCTTCACCGTAAAAAGCTAATAATCTGATCTCTTATTTCCGTCCATGCAGCAGCCTAGCAGCACTTGGTGTTTCCCATTACTCTTCACTACTGCCAGGTGAGACCTCCAAGTAAGAGTCAATGGTAGGGAGACCTGTTGCTCACAGGTCTGTCAAGCATGGATATAGGATTGATATTCAAATGGCTGGCATCCTGTTGGTGTTGTACACATGTTTAAATTACCCTGTAGGACAGGCTGGCAGCATTCAGTTCAAGTTACAGGGTGAGTTGTGCAGGCAGTGCCATTGTTCAAGACTGTGCAGTCTTCAAGGTTGCGCATTGGACATGGCTGTGTACGGTTGTGCATGCACACTGTATGCATTTGTGCATCATGCATGGTTGCACAGCATGCATTGCACATGCAGATATGAATGCATATTCAGTTGTACAATGTTGCACTTGAGTAATGAGGTGGTGTTGTACTCTCTCTCCTTGATGTAGTATGAAGTGGTCTAATAATGTGTAAGGTATAATAATGCATAATATGTAATGTTTGAACATGGCCAATTTAAACACCTTTCAGAGTGGCTTTCCCCAAATTAAGGTACGTGTGCCATTTTAGAGTCTTAAGAGAAGGAATGCTGACCTGGAATTGTAAAACCATTCACTGCCTTACAGCAGTTGATGGGGATGCTGACCAGATATTGACCAGTATATGTGTCATCTGTCGACTTTTAATGACCCCATTAATTTCATAGGATTTTCTTAGGCAAGGAATACTCAGATCCTTCCTCTGAAATATATCCTACAGCAAAAGGTATTTATTAGCAGTTTCTCATCCAGGTACTAACCAGGGCTGACCTTGTTTAGCTTCCAAGATCTGATGGGAGCTGGTGCCTTTGGAGTATCAACTAAACCAGTCTTCAAAAAGGCATTTGAATCTGTTGCTCCAATATTTCCATTAAATCTTTTGATTTGAAATAGCTCATATTAACAATGTCAGATTTTGACTATCACATTAATGACCCATGCCAGTAATGCTCCCACTGGCTAGTATGAAAAGAGATATTTGTTTGGTAGTTGTTGGATGCATCCCTGTCTAATTATTTTGCTGGCTTGCCTTTTTTTGTGATGGAATCTGGAGTTCTTTCACCACCTATTGTGCAAATGTGCTATGTTAGCACACGTGCTGCCATCAGATAAAATATGCCCACATCCTGCTGATTGAAAAATATTTTGTTCAGCAACCCTGCTAAATATTTAGCTTCTCGGTATCTTATGATGCCTGTGCTCTGTTATGAGATCTGGGTGTTCAGCTCTTTTATACCTTTCAGCCATCTCTTTTGTGTCTGAGTGGTGCTTGGGGCCATTAGAAGGAATGTTTGTCTCTGCTTGCTTTTTGGCTATGGTTCCCTGGTTCCTGCCCTGCTTTGTACCTCTTTTTAGGTTCAGTAGGTGCTGATAATAAAGCTGCTTATTGGGGAAGGTAAACCATCTGGTTTGTGTAAAAACAAGGTGTTGTTTTTTCCTGCAAAGCAGCCTAAGAAAGGAGGAAGGGAGGGACCCCTTGTTGGTGAAAGAAACACAGAAAGAAAGCAAAGGCAGATCTAAATGAGCTTTCCTGTTTTTGTTGTTGCTGCTGATCGGATGTGTGTACACTTTGCAGTTGCCACAGGGTGCCTTGTACAAAAGGCAGCTGGGCTTAGATAGTCTCATTCTGAAAGTCACAGCTTGTTTTGTTAGTTCAAGACCTTTCCTTCCTCCGGAGCATCCTCCTTGTTGAGCACTCCCTTGTTTAACTGCCCAGGAAAAGGGGTTTCTGGTAGTGACACAAGGGAAAGATCCAGCCAAGGGGAGGGAACATCTTTAGGAAGCAGTTTAAGAGTGGGAAGTGGTTACCATGGAAAGCCACCTGGAAGAAGGGAATTAAACAAAACCAAGCAGTTTATATTGAGGAGAGGCTTTCTTTGAAACATCTGACTCAAGAGTTAATCCCTCTGCTCCTACAGATGACCTTTGCAGCTGTACATTGAGGCTAGTGGCTCTCTGTACATGTGTGCCAGTTGAGTATTTGGGTCATATTAGTCTTTTGAGCAGAGGAGTATTAATATAGATGAGTATTAATGATGCAGTCTTAGGCTGCATTTACAGTGTAGAATCAATGCCCTTTGATACGTGCCATTGTTCAATGCTATAGAATTCTGGGATTTGTAGTTTTGAGATATTTAGCCTTCTCTATCAGAGATCCCTAGTGGCACAACAAACTACAAATCCTAGGTTTCCCTAGGATGGAGCCATGACAAAGTGGTGTCTGCAGTGTGGCAGTATCCTGGGTTATACTTTGCTTTTGAGTTCAGTTCAAAGTGGTGGTATTGATCTACAAAACGCTAACAAGACCACTTCCTGCCCCAAATTTGAGATCTTTAACAGGCACTGTTGTGTGTCTAACTACCTTATGTGGTTAGGCTGGTGGTTATGTTGTGTGTAGCAGCACCCTAACTGTGCAACTCCTTTCCAGGAAGGTCTGGCTGGCTCCATCCCTTTTGAGTTTCCAGCAGTCAGTTAAGATGATGGTGCTGCTTTGTATGGCCTTTGGTGATCGTTATTGCTCTGGCTGTTTTAACTGTCTAGTTTTAAATTATTTTTTAAGGACAGATTGTAATATGTTTTAAGTCTGTTCCTAAATGTTTGTTATGTATATATTTTTATAATTTTGTTTTTACCCATTCTACATCACCTTGGTGGGCTCAGAAGCCACACAAGAATAAATGAATGAATGACTGAAGAAATACATAAGGCACTAAAAGTCTACTTCCTATTAATGATAAAGTGATCTTTTTATTTGTTTGTTTGCTGTAACATCCCTGTCCTCTAGAATTTGTTACCTTTTGGTTTGTTTCTGTTATGTATGCTCTACAGGGTTTGCTCTAGGTTTGAGGTTCTGTGCCAGTTGCCTAGCTCTCCATTTTAAATTCCCACAGTGTCCCAAGAGTAATGCTTTATGAAGGACATGGAAAATGAAAATAGCAACTTCTTTGCAAAGATAGTGCCAGGGCAGAAGTGCTAAGGTTCTGTTTGCTGTACTTGGAGTTTGAAAAAGTTACTTTTCCCACTGTGTTATAACCTGATTTGCTAACTGATTTGAAGTGGTTTAAATGACCATTGTTCATACTTGAGCCAAATTGCTGAAGCGGTTTGGCAAGGCCCCCCCTGCACTCGATCCATTTAACACACATCTTTTTGACACTCTTTCCCCACATCTTTTACAATAAATCGATTCAGCACAAGTGTGAATGGCATGGGGACTGGAATCTATTTAAATTTGCCCTTTAAATTTGCTGGCCAGCTGAAGAGGTTCCATTTTGAATTGATTCATTAGTCAATGTGAACGACAAGCGGGTTATTTTACAAGAAAATATGATTGGGGCAAGTGTAGTCTGAATCATGCTCTGCTGTTGAACTGATCCATCAATTTGGATCGCAAATTGATTTATTTGTAAGTGGGACTGAGGCCCAAAGAGAATCTTCCATCCACTGGTCATGCTGGCTGAGCAACTCAATAGAGAGTGTGGCCCGCAAACTAATTTTTCCAAGCTGTAAAACACCGAAACTCCCTTAGCTGGAGCATCAGACTCCATGTGCCCTGACCTATGGTGGAGTTTTTCCTGTGGGCTAAATTTAAAAAAGTTTATTCCCTCACCCCACCCTGCAAAGGAGAATGAAAGAGGAAGCCAAATGCAAAACAAGAAATTGTGTGTGCTGCTATTTTTTGTTTTTGTTTTCCATAGTGGGGTTTAAAGGCTTGTGGATTGCAGGCAACCTTCACTTCCTAGTCTGGAATGGTTTCCCTTGATATTTTCAAGCCTTTTATGTTTTCAGATGCTTCCTATTAGGGAACTTGTCCTTCACAGCCCTGAGCATGGTGCTTTTCATGTAGCTTTATGCAGAAGTAGTCCCAGTGGATGTTAATGGCCCTGACCTTGCAGACCTGGTGCAGTTTTGACAGCTTTGTATGTTTGGACCGAGAAGGCCTTAATAATCATTACAGGTCTAGTTTAATGATGCTACCATTCTTTGGTGTCCTTCCTTTACCATATTGGCTAGAAGGCATAAGAGTGCATTTGACAATTTGCAACATTGGATTCCTGGGTTTTGTTCTTTGACTCTGCTTTTGAGTGGGGCTTCTCCTCCCCATCTGCCAAATGGGGCAGATAATAATCTCCATCTCATGCGGTGTTATGAGCTTTTGTTCATCAAGGTTTGTGAAAAGTGCTGCAGGTTTCTCAGATTAAAGGGGAGCTGGGTAATTACCGCTTTCTAATAAAGTCTCCTGTAACTGCCTAGTCACAATAGCCATAAAAGCAAAAAACCTCTTTAGAAGAGGAGAGACAAGGATCAACTTAGTTCTGTGAAGCCTGCTGTGTTTTTTATGGAAGCCTGCTTTGAGCTGATATTGGGCTGCTCAGCCTGAGCCTCAGGAGACCTCTTTTTCACACCTCCCCAACAAACCACAACACTCCCATCACCCCAAATTGCTTTAGGCTGAAATGACATATATTGGGCAATGCTTAAGCATTTTGCTGTGTGTGTATATGTCTCTCTGTGTGGAAATAGCAGCAGGCACTATGTTGTAAAACTTTGCATATGGCAGGCTGGTCCAAGACAATTTGGTGCCTAGGGCACAAATTCAAATGGTGTCTATACACACACACTCACACTCTCACTGTAATGTGTTAATTACTTTTGTTATTTTATCTTTGTATTGTTGCAAGGCACCTTGAGGGCTTCATGGAATCATGTGTTCAGAACACAAGAAAGAAACATAAGTAGAACAGCAGTTGAGATACCTTGTTCACTGCTTGCTTTCGTGAGCAGAACTGGTCTGTCAGTTTAAACATGAAATTTATACCTGAAATGTATAATTTAGTTCCTGAATGTGTACACAAGCTTTCATGCTAGTATTTTAATCTTCAAGAGAAGAAACAGCCATGCAACAGTACAAGAAAACAACAACAACACAAATGAATGTTGAGATCTAGCATCCTGTTCAAAAAGAGATTTAATGTGTTCTGATAAAGACAATGCTAACTGGAAATATTGTTCTATTGTGTGTTGTATTTATGATGGCCAATGTTAAAAGCTGAGACATATGGTAGTCTTCAAGGGAGATATCATATTGAATTGTATTGTGCATTTTCTTCTCTTCTGTTTGCAGGACTTCGGTTTTGAATTTAAAAAGTAGAATTGTGCCCTGGATGTGTGTACCAAATCTGATTATACTACATAAAAATTCAATGGAGCTATTACATTACAAATTCCAAAATGGAATCTTGAACAAACCCAATAGTTTGATCCAAAGATTTTTCCTGCATTTGGCCAGTAAACAAACCAAGGGGCAATATCCTTTCTGGATGGTTGTGACAGTTCAGCATTGGAGTGTGTGCATCTCTGTGTCTTTGGGCTTTGCTGCATGAGCATCGTTCTTGCCACAATCATGCTTGTCAATGAAAACAGAATGATACCTGTTTCTCTTATAGCCATCATTGTACGTTGTGCAGCTGCTGCTATTGAACTCACTTCCTGACTCCCCATTAATCCCATATCTCTGCCATATGCCCCACCCAGCATGTCTTCTTCTTCTTCTTCTTCTTTTTTTTTTTTTTAAAGAAATTCATTTTTTCACACAGTTCTGGAGGTTTTGCTTCTGCAATTTAAGCATTTTTTTAAAAATAAAAAATAAAAAAAATTAAAGGTAATCAGGTTACTTGAGAATAGTGAGTAGGAGGAGGAAAGGAAGAAAAACTAAAACCACATGACTGACAGTATTGCCCTGCCCTTGCAGTGACACTTCACAATTGAGGACTAGTGTGATTAGGGAAGCCCTAACCATGCTTAGGAGATGTAACACCTAAGGGCTGGAGGTGGTAGTGCAATAAGTATTGCCAAAGCCACTTTTTTCCCCGAGTCTAATTGCTGTTTTAAAGCCGCATGTAGTTATATTCCTAGTCTAGCTACAATATTTATTTGGCCTTTCACTATAGGTCAGTTTGAAAGAGACTCCAGTTTCAGCCACAGGATAACATTTCCCTGAAGATTTGTTGGACTACAACTCCCAGAAACCCCAGACAGTAGTGTCGATGAAGGCTGCCTTGGGCAGGTTCTCAGCCTTGGAATATCTTACATAACAGTAATAAAGAATAAGCCTGTTTAGAGAATTTTCCTCCACCCCTGATCAAATTGGATGACTTTTCTGCTGTATCCAATCTGCTCTAGCTAATTTTGAACCCTGGAACAGTAGCTCAGAGGACATAGCCTCCAGAAAAGCCTCAGCCACTCTTACCTCCTCCTCTGCACCTCTGAGCGCAGCAGGTGCGCCAGTTTGACCAGGTGTTCTCTCAACTTTGACTGAGAGTCAATGGGAGTCCATAGTTCTTTTGCAGCCACTCTGGTGCCTTAGCAGTTGACTTTTGCAGAAGAAGCCTTGCAGCAGCTGAAAAAGAAGGGAAGTGCAGAGAGCCACAGCAAAGAAACCTTATGTAGTAAAGAAATCTGAACATCAGGAAGGCAGAAAATGGGTGCAGCTAGCTCTCATCTTAGAATAATGACAGAGAGGACTCCTGCAGAATAGTTTCTTGAGAATTTGAAAGTTCTTGGCAGTGTATCAAATGCAAAACTCTTCCCTGCATTGAAATAACATTTTATGCATTTTATCTGTAGGAAACACTGATAAGATCCTCCCTATTGTTTCCATTGAATTCAATTGGTAGGGTGGGCAGCCTGATGAGCTGAAATGGTTTAGCATTGCTGAGTACTACAAATAAAAAAAAAAAGGAGGTCTAAATTTCACCCTATAGAGTAAATTAACAGTGTGGAATAGTAGCTTTTCTTTCTTTCTTTCTTTCTTTCTTTCTTTCTTTCTTTCTTTCTTTCTTTCTTTTTAAAATTAGAATTGGTTATGTTATCCATTGCAAAGGTATTAAAATTTGCCATGCTTTTTACTGTTTATTTTAAATAAATGAATTTCTAGGGGATACTAATATATACAGATGTAAGAGGAGGAATTTGGTTGTTTGTTGTTGTGTGCCATCAAGTTGTTTCGATTCCTTAAGGTGAACCTATCACAGGGTTTTCTTGGCAAGCTTTGTTCAGAGGGAGTTTGTCTTTGCCTTCTTCTGAGGCTAAGAGGGTGTGACTTGTCCAAGGGCACCCAGTGGGTTTCCATGGCTGAGAGAGGATTTGATCCCTGGTGTCCAGAATCATAGTCCAGTGCTCAAATCACTACACCAGGGGTAGGCAACCTTTCCCCTTTAAGGGCCAAGGGACTTCAGGCCCCAGAATCCCAGGAGCTATTGGCCAACATGGGATTATTGGCCAACATGGCTGAGGCTTCTGGGAGCTGAAGTCCCTTGGCCCTTAAAGGGGAAAGGTTGTCTACCCCTGCACTACACCATGCTGCCAGCGTTTGGGCTAAAAATAAGTGTTCAGTATTAATGGCCTAGTATTCTTGTACACATTACTTCAAGAATGTGGAAATTGTTTTTCTCCAGATGTTTTGGGACTTTAGCTCCAGAAACCCAGCTGGCATAGATTTTGTTGCAGCGCAAGGCATCTGGAAGACATGAGTTTCCTCAACCTTGCTATAACCACATTTATCATGAGTCATTGGGCTTAAGCAGACTGCCAGAAATAGTGCACATTAAATTGAGGCACTGTCCTGGCTCAATGTTAGGGAATCATGGGAACTGCAATTTATTGTGGCACCAGAGCTCTCTTACAGAGAAGGCTCAATGTCTCAGAAAAAATTGCAATTCCCATGACTCCCTAGCACTGAGCCAGGGCAGTGCCTCAATTTAATGTGCACTATTTCTGGCAGTCTGCTTAGGCCCATTGTTGGTCATTTTACAGCATTCTCCTCTTCCTCCTCCTCCTTCTCCTTCTTCTTTCTTATTTAAAATCTGTTTAGGCATGAAACACTGCAAACATATGATTAGTTAGAAGTCACTTTTAACATTTATTTGGAAAGACTAAAATGCAAACTTTCAAACTCAATAATATATAGCTGTATCATGTTAAAACCCATCAGTTTACACCCCAAAACATCTGTGTACCACTAGTTATCCACCTATTATTTCATAGTGGCCCAGGTCCAACATTGTGTCATGCTGAAACCAGCTGCAAAAATTTTCTTGGTTATCTGGGGCACATTTTGAGGATGCGTAGGGAGGCTACAGGTGCAAGGAAGGGATGGATTACCATCTATCTTGTGCTGATGGTAGTTCTGTCAACAGAACAACTCCGTTGGATCCTGGCCATAGAACTCCAAAATTATGATGAATGCTTTGAGTTAGTTCCAATTACAGTGGACCCACTGAAAGAATTGTTAAATGCTTTGTCAACATATAGGCAAATATAGTACCATTGATTCAGTGGGCTTAGTGTAGTCAATAATAACAATAAGATCCAGCCTTTGTTTTCTGAACATTTCAGTAATTTACAAAGAGGACTCATTTATCCATAAAGCATTATTTTTCTTCAAAGATAAAAGGTTTTAGAAGCCCCTTAAGTCCTGTTTATTTTGGGGAAGCCACCATAGCTCAATAAATGCTTTGATAAGGAAGATACCTGTTTCAGTCCTTTGCATGTCCATTTAAAGAAATAAGGTTGCTACTCAAGGTGATGGGAAATACATCTCTGTTACACCTTGAGGAGATATTGCTTGCAAAAGCAAGCTATCTTAGGTTAGATGATCAACTAGCCTAATCTGGCCTAAGGAAGATCCTCCAGCTATACCTTTCTAAAGCCAAAGTCCAAAATCCATCTTGTGGTATTATCTTTATCAGGGTAACCAAAAGGGCACAAAAATGCAGGCATGCTTTATAAATCTTCAGTTGCCTCTCTTCTTCAGGTAATATGCTACCAAAAGGAGGCTTAAAAAGATAAAGATTCGGTCCTGTTGGTGCATTAGTATAAGTTTTTCTTAAGGTCATACAGCAGTAGTGAGGAAGGACAGACAACATCTGTTAACTGAAAGCAGCCTATTCTAATTCCTTCCTTCCTTCATTTCTGCTGCACCTACAGTTTCTTGTTTTCTGTTGTTATCATCTAGATTTTTTTCATTTTCTTTCATGTTAACAATTACACCCATACACCCACACACAGAGACAGAACAAAAATGAAGAACAGAAACCAAAACAAAATCAACCCATTCCTAATGATGCTTTGTTGTATCTTTTCAGATCTTATGACTGGAAACGACAAAATTTACATGGTGAACATCTGAGCTTTGGATCTGAAAAATGTCCTTTCAGACTCCAGAGTGGTATAAAGGTGGTCACAACTGTTAAGACTCCTCATGAAGATGTCATGACTGGTTTGACCTTTGGAGGCTCTAGTTTTCTGTCAGTTTAAGTGTCTCAGATTCTTCTTCACCAATTGTCTAAGGATAAATCTTCATCACCTACATTGGTGTAGTGAACCACTTGGATTCTGGCCCTAGTCTGCATATCATCTTGAGTTTTAGCAAGAAGAGTAGTCTACAGCACCAAATGTGCTTTTAGGCCTTTGTCCATATATTTTGTTTTTTTGTTTTTGTTTTTGTTTAAGGAAGCTTTGAAAAATTAGGAGAAAAGCTTCCTCTGCTTCTTTCCCTCCCTCCCTCCTTGCCATCCATCCTCAAAGTGTTCCAGATTTGAATAATGCAGCATTTCTTGATGTAGAGCTTTTTGTTACTGATGTTGAGATTTTGGTATACTCTTCAAGGCCATTTTTCTCTCCTCTCCAATTGGGAGCCTGTCGTTTCCTCCACAGCTGCCTTTTAAGCTGTGCAAAATCTAAACCTTTTTGTTTGAGGCTTTGGATGGCAGGAAAGAATGTGCAGTTCATTAGTGCTGGTGATTTACTTCTATCCACTTTTGTGTTGGGTGGGACACTTAATCCATGTTTACACAGCAAACTTGGTGTTATGTGCCCTGAACTGACAGAAGATCCCTCGATGGATATACTTAGCTGGGTGGCACTGTTTCAGGACATAGGATTGGAATGCCTTGTTTAAAGTGGTAAAAAGCAGGGGGAACTGACATTTCAGGTTTTCTACTCACTGTTTGTGCCACTCAATAATTCTTCCTCTACTCATTGTATCATTTTTTTGTGATTCATAGCTTCTCTGAAGGGCTGAGAGAGCCTCTGGAGCTGGTTTTTAAGTGGTTCAGGTTTTCTGGTGCTAAGGAGGGTTTAGTGGAAGTGGCCAGTAGGGGAAGATTATTCCTTATTATTAGTCAATGAACTGTTATGCAAGATTCCAGTTTTTATCTTGTACAATCAGCTTTCTGCTTTTGTGACTGTGTGTGTGTATGTGTGATAGGAATTGTAATGCAACAAATCTGAAGGGTATCAGGTCAAGAGAGATTGTGGTAGACAATCTGGGAGAGGGCTGGAACTTATGGCCTGAGTGGATGAATGCAAGGAGAGAGACTAATATAAAATATATAGCAGAGGTGGGTATCATGCAGCCCTCCAGATGCTGGGCTTAAGTTTCAGCAGCTCTAGGCCCTGTTTGCATGGACCAGGGGTAGGCAACCTTTCCCCTTTAAGGGCCGAGGGACTTCAGCTCCCAGAAGCCTCAGCCATGTTGGCCAATAGTCCCATGACGGCCAATAGTTCCTGGGATTCTGGGAGCTGAAGTCCCTTGGCCCTTAAAGGGGAAAGGTTGCCTACCCCTGGCATGGACAAAATGACTCCCTCCATCCTCTTGGTGGAGTCCAGATAATTTGGTGTCCATTCTCAGAGTCTGGGGAAAACCACCTGGCATTACGGTAGAGGCCCCCAGGTAATAGTGGGAGGTCAGGGCAGCTCTATGGCAGGATACTCTGGGCTGTTCCCAGATTATCCTGGCCCATACAGATACCACTCTAATCAGCACAGTTAATGGTGATGAATCTTAGGAGTTGTGATCTAATAACATCTGGATAGCTACATATTGTTTGCCCTGATATAGAACCAGTGATGACGGACTAAGATTCCAAACTAGTGATATTTCTTTAGTTTAAAACTTGACTACTCTTACATTCTCCTTTCCCATCTTGTGTTTGGCACTGCACTTAAGTGGTTGTAGGCTCTTTGCATTGCATATACAGTGGGCCTTTGTTATCCCTTGGCTCCAGGACCCCCCGTGGATATCAAAAATCCATCGATGCTCAAGTCCCATGAAATATGATGGCATAGTAAAATGGTGCCCTGCACATAAAATAGCAAAATCAAAGTTTGCTATTTGGAATGTATCATTTATTTAAAAATATTTTCAAGTAGTGGATGCTTTAATACAGGGGTAGGCAACCTAAGGCCCGGGGGGCCGGATGCGGCCCCCCCCCGAGGCCTTTGGACCGGCCCCTGGTCGGTCCTGCCACTGCCGCCACCGCCGCCCACCATGATAATATTGATTATTGTTGTTATTACTTGTTCTTGGGGTTTTCTTGGCAAAATCTCCACAGGGGTTTTGCCATGGCTTTTCTGGGGCTGAGAGAGTGTGCATGCATATATTTTTAATTTTTAATATTTTTTTTGAAATATTTTATTTATTTATTTATTTATTCATGGTGCTTTGGCCCCCCAATTGTCTGAGGGACAGCAACCTGGCCCCCGGCTCATAAAGGTTGCCTACCCCTGCTTTAATATGTGGATAAAGACTCTGTGGATGCCAAAGGTTGACTGATACTGAGATGAAGTGGGAGAAAATAATAGCCTCAGGTTTGTTTTTTTCTCTCTACTTCCTTTGGGAAATGTGAAGCCCTTCTAATTAGAAGATGACATGTACAACAGCAACCTACCCTCATCTGTACAGCTGCTAGTCAGATGTCAAGGTGTAAGATGGTGGTATCCAGCTGTTGATTGGCAGCTTTTGGTAGACTGATAAAATTCCTGATGTCAGATAAACTAAACTGGCTTCCTTTGATATCTGTGAAAATCCCACCACTGTAAAAGATTTGCAAGCCATCCCAGCCTACTGCTTTTGGTCCATTTTATATTTGGGCAACTTTTTGTCTGTTTTGGGGGTTTAATAACAGAAAGCTGTACAGGAAGAAACTTAACCAAGGCACTCCTTTGTCTTTTAAATCAATGAAACCAATTCCAAGGCAACCCCCCCCCCCAACAAAATTGGAGATGTGTCACAAGGTGTTCAATGGATGAATGATTTCATTGCTTTATTAGGTGTTGATGTGTTGCCTCTGTTGATGTTTTTAATGCAGCGCCTGAAGAAGATGTTTAACAGCAACTACATGCTAGTTGATGTGTTCCTATAGCATGTAGACTTGAAGGAACAGCCAGTGTGGTGTAGTGATTTGATTGTCGGACTATGACTTTGGAGACCAGAGCTTGAATACCTGCTTGGCTATGGAAATTCACTGGGTGGCCCTGGGCAAGTCACACTCTCGCCATCTTAGAGAAGGTTAATAGCAAACCTCCTCTAAACATATCTTGCCAAGAAAATCCTATAAGTTTGCCTTAGGGTTTCCAAAAATCAGAAATGGCTTGAAGGTCCACAGCACAGAGGAACAGTCAGTCCCTTCCCATTCCTAGTCTTATTTCTTGACTGCGGTCTCTTTTCTGTTCAATGTTTGATCCAAGGTATGGGAAATCTTTAACTATTTCAGTTTCTTAATTGTCATGGTTGAATCTGTGTACAGTTGACTTCTTTTCCATGGGTTGCCATCCACGGATGGCCCCACCTCATTCTCCCCAATGGTGGAGTTTGCACAGCCATACCGATGTGGTAATGTGCACATCACTTCTCCATTGAGGACAGCGGGACTTGAGGTCCGGCAGAATTTGCTATCTGCAGGGTGTGTGTGGTTCTGAAATGGAACCCCTGCGGATATGAAGAGCTGACTGAATATTCTCCATGATCATTATTTTTGTTTTCTTTATTTTCAGCAGTAAGCTTGACTTTGTATTTTCTTTTTTGACCTTCTTTGCTAACTTTCCCAAGTCTATGATGTTTTCTGCTAGTAGTATGGTGTTAACCACATATGTTAGATTGTTGATGACTCCTCCTCCTTCTGAGTCTAACCTATACTTGTTTTATTTTGTTGATTGTTGTTAACTGCCCTCGAGTCGATCTTGACCCTTGCAACCCAGTGAATGAAACATCTCTAAGATTCCCTGTCCTCTACTGTTCTGCTTAGTTCCTGTAAATGCATACCTGTGACCTCCTTAATAGAGTCCATCCATCTAGCATGCGGCCTTCCTCTCTTTCTACCTCCCTCCACCTTTCCTAGCATTCACTGTTTCATTAGGTGTTGATATATTGTCTCTGTAGATGATTTTATGCAGCCCTGAACAAGGCCTTTAACACCATATAAAGGCCAAAATGCATTGGGCTTATCATGATTCATCCTTTGAGTACTTTGTGATGAGCCTCCAGTTTTTTCTGCTAATATTGAAGTTGAGAAAATGGGAGATAATTGAAAGAGATGAGTTAAGATACTGGTGATAATGATAATGATGGAGGAGGAGGAGGAGGAGAAGAAGAAGAAGAAGAAGAAGAAGAAACAATAAAAAACCTTGACCAGTTGCCTCCTAACTCCTAAACCAGCCTGGAAAGATTGTTGTGGATCTTCCTCTAGACATGCCAGTGCCTGAGCTACATTTGGCATCTGTCTATTTTACTTGCTGGAGAAAGAGTTTGTGTTGTGCCTGAACTGAACAGCTGTTTCATCAAGACAGCTGGAGAAGAATTAACAGCATGACTGAATGGTTAAGCACTGCAGCTTCCATGCTGGAGAACAAAGTTACTTTGGCCTTATGTCACCTCTTGACCTGACAGTTCATAAAAGCAAGTCAACTGTGCTTCTTGTGTCTTCTGTTAGTTCTATATAGTGACTTCAGTTTTTGCACAAAAGTTTTTTGGGTTTTTTTAAAGTACACCATGTAATATTATTTACCTTCATTTACCTGTGTTTCCAACTACATGTGTTTTTTCTATAATAGGGGAGGACAATTTTCTGCTCTCCAGATGTTTCAGTCTGCAACTTCTAGCAGTCTCACATAGCATGGGTACAATGTTAAGAGCCTATGGGAATGTAGTCTCAAACATCCAGATGACTAAGTATTCCCCACATCTGCTATACTGTCCATCCTAAACACTGTGCATATATGTGTCTCTCCTATTTGGCCATCCATCCTTGTGTAATGAAATAAAACACTGCACTATAGAATCATGGAACTGGAAGGGGCCTCATGGGCCATCGAGTCCAATCCCCTTGAAAGTTTAAAATGTGATTAAAAATGTGGTCACTTTGTTAGTGCAGTTTGAGATTATTTGTAGTTTATTTGGGTGTGCATAAATTGGGAAAGACAGTTTGGGGTTGTATAAAGTTTCATTAAAGACAAATATCTGTTCACGCCTTTGAAACACAAACCACAAATATTATATGCAGTGTTGTACACAAGAGGCAGTTTCACTTCCAACCACAACACATCTGAATAGTTATTTTGCACAGAATCTCTTTGCAAAAGAATTAGGTAAAAGTAAGCCTGCTACTGGTGGTTAGACTTGATATTGTATGCTGATGAACTCTAAAATACAGTGCAAGGTGCTAAAGGGAAAGATGGTTTTAATGCCAATTGAAAAAGGCCCCTGGTTAACAAATTTATCACTGTTTCTCTGAGGGCATGGTAAAGCTTGGGAACAAAATGTGAAGTTCATGATTGTACTGTAGAAGTTGAAGGTTAAACTATGTTAGGAAGGAAGTTTAACCTGTAGTTTGGCCTTGCAGTTTTCTGTAAGTTATAGACCAGAACTGGCAGTTATAGAAGGACAGTGAGGTAATGATTGAGTATTGTGACCTTCCATCTCTCACTCACAAAAAGACAAAATAAAACTTTTATGAGGGGGGTGGTGAAACCCTCAGACCATGGTGAGGATGTCATATAATACATTCTGGGTAGTTAAAGAGACTTCCAAGAGCCCTGGTCACCAGGAACTCTGCTAATGTCTTGCATACCCAGGACTATGGCTTCCTTCATTGAATTGTAGATCTTCATATTGCCTTTCACTTCACTGAGCATTATACTGAGCATCTTTTCCACTGAGTCATGTCATTGCGTGATATGTCCAAACTATGACAGCCTCATTTTAGTTATCATGATCATAACACTCTTATTTATAACAGAAATACTTAATTCCTGTTGAGATCAGTGGGGCTTGCTTCTGAGTAGCTCTTTAGAAGCTAGGAGACAGGTTTAATCTATGGTACCATAAAATTACAGTTGGATTGTTAAACAGTGAACCAAACAGTGAATTTTACAGTGGTAATTCAGTTTGGAAGGATACCAGAACAGAACATTGACAAAGAACATGAAATAAAAGCTTTCTTAAACCTTTAGACTTTTAGGAAGTATGTGCAAAGCCTGGGCTTTCCTTTCCTTCAATTTGGGAAGTCCTTGTTCTGGGCTTTGGGCAATTCTTTGGGCAATATAGGAAGCATGCCAGGGCTCTTCATTTCAATTTGACACTCCCATATAATCCTTAGAGATTCCTAATCAGTTCTTTCTTTGTTAGTGTTGCTGAAAACACTCCTCCCAAATTTGCTTGTTTCTCTCATTCAGATGCTGGTTTGGAGGAATAACAGTCTTATCATATTTTCCCCCTTACCATATCTTCCTTATCAAATTTCTTCTCATGACTTAGCAACCATGCAATGCAAACATATAGTGCTTCAGTCTCAGTAAAATCAGTGGGACAAGGTAGTCACAGAAATTCTTTTTCTCTGAGAGTCAGGCTGCACGTGGTGCTAAGCATGTCCTTTTAAGCCTTTGAATGATTTCATTACTTCATTTATCAGCTGTGGGAATGGAGATGTCAAATCACAATTTAGACTACAAGGTGAGGGATTTTACTCCATCTACCTTTCTATGTTCTGATGAAAATCTTGTCTCCAAATCAGTTATTTACAATGGGTGAAAGAAAAGCTTCTACTGGAATCAGCAGGAGTACTCCTCAGTTGAGGTGGGCAGATTTTTACCAAAACCCTGGAGGAGAAGATTGAACCCTTAAGTGGTCTTGATCCTGCTCAGCCCTTCTCCATGAGGAGGCTACTGTTTGCAGTTGTAGATAACCATAATAATACAATAGCCATGGAATATCAAAAGTATGCATTTAGTGTTATATGGTGTTTGGCTCTAATAGTGTCAAGAAAATGATTGAGAAAGCAGCAGCATAGCAAATGAATGGGCAGTGTGACTGAATATATTATGTATCAATCCATATATCAAGGGATGCATATTGATATGCAGGGGCACCCAAATCAGATAGGCGTGGCAGTCAGATCCCTGGACACTGAGCAGGAATTAGCAACTCTCTGTAGTAGATAAACTGCTTTAAGGTTTGTTCTTTCTCTTACTGTTACATTGTTTTCTGTGCTGCCCTTTGATATAAATAGGGATGGGAATCATGTAGCCTCCAGGTGTTGTTGAACTGTAACTCTCAGAATTCCTTCCCAAGGACTGTGGTGGGCACTGCATTTCTGGAGGGGCATACTCAGGTAGCTCATGGCAATAGAAATGAAACAATAATGATTAATAGCACAACAGTAAGAATGCTAGAAAAACTAAGGCTAAAATCCCGGATCAAAGTGGCAGCATAAAGTTGAGTTTGATCAAACATGCAGAAGGGAAAATAACTGAATTTAAATGTTCACCATTTAGCTCAGAAGTTGTTTTCTGAAGTCCAGATGTTTTGGACTTGCAATGGCCAGAAACCCCAATCAACACAGAAAGTGGTTAAGTACTGACAGTTTAAAACCATTACATTTGATATTTTCTAGCGTTCTGGGGCAGAGCTTCCTCAGCTATTCTGCTTTGTCTTTTATTTGGAGTCAGTTCACACATATATGCTCATTATTTTATGACTGCAGCATCAAATGATGACATACATTTGTGAATGAGCTATCAAAGATCACTTACTAGATTAAATTGTTATATCTTACACTTCATGTCAGGTTTTTAAAATAGAAACAGTTCACATGACCAGGTGCGTCAGGTGATGTAAAATCAAGTGATATGCATGGATGTGTGAACTAGCATGTATTGGCTTGAGGCTTAGAAGATACCATACTCATTGACACAAACATATGAAAGACTTCAAAGGTAATAAAAGATTCAAGGGATGATGTATTTTTGCATCTGTTACCCAGTATCAACATCTGCCTTGTAAATTATGGAAATATGTCATAGCTTTAAACTTTGTAATAGACTGTGGTCTGGCTTGTTGGTCTTGAAACTTTGCATTTGGCACCATATTCCTCATAAAATGCCTCTGGTCTTTGTAAGTGGTGATACTTTTCTCCTTGATTTATTGGGTTTTTATGGGAGAAGCTTGATTAAGATAAGAAATGTACACTGCTCAGTGTTGGCTTCAATTATCATTTTGCAAATGATATTGTGGGATACACTTGTAAGCTGCTCTGTGTGTTTGTGTGTATGCGTGTATGCATGTGGCTTCAAGTCACCTGACAACTTATGGCAACCCCCTGAATTTCATAGGGTTTTTAAATGTGAGAACTATTCGGAAGTGGTTTGCCATTGTTCTCCTCCTACATTGTCCTGTGTAGCTTGTTGTTATCATTAGTTGCCCTCATGGCAACCTTCTGGATGAGGCATCTCCAAGACTCCCTGTGCTCCATTGCTCTCTGCCTTAGGTATTGTAAATTCAGATCCACGACCTCCCTGTTCTGTCTTCCTCTCTTTCTTCTGCCTTCCACTTTTCTTAGCATAATTGCCTTTTCTAATGAGTCTTTCCTTCTCTTTGTGTGGCCTAAGTTCAATAATCTCAATGTACCCATCCTGGTTTCCAGAGAGAATTTGCGCTTGATCTGTTCTAGGTCCCATTTGTTCATCTTTTTGATTGTCCATGGGATCCTCAGCACTCTTCTCCAGCACCACATCTCAAATGAGGTTGTTCTCTTTCTGTCTGTCTTCTTCACTGTCCAGCTCTTACATCCATACATGATGATGGGGAATACAACGGCTTGGACAATCTTTCGTATTCAGTGTTATGTCTTTGCAGTTTAGGATCTTGTCTAGTTCTTTCACAGCTGCCCTTCTCAGTCTCCACTCTGGTCAGTGTTGGAACCCAAGGATTGGGAATTATTTGACTTTTTCTATTTTATTGTTATCTAGGTTGAATTCAGGTAGTTCTGTGGTCATTGGTATTCCTTGGCAGGTGTTCTTCCAAGTAGTAACCAGGCCTATCCCTGCTTAGCTGGCACAATCAGATGGGATCTGGTGACTTCAGGGTGTTTAGGCACCAATGCTGGCATACTGGAAAAATTAATAATAAGGAAAGCCTTGGTCTGCAGTGAGAGAGCCAGTGTCTCTATCTCACTTCTTATGAGGTCTAACTTCCATTGTATATTATTTCCATTCCACTGGCTTTCTAGACCAAACAAGATAGAGACAAGGTAGTCACACATTACTGAAATAGAGGAAAAGCATAATAAAAAAGTGAAAAAAAGATTTTGTAGATTTGCATAAAATTGCTTATGGTAGTTTATATTATAAATACAAAATTGGAAGCAATTATTATAACATAAATAGAAACATAATTCATCCCATCATAGCAGGGAAGGCTGTGACCTGCTGTCCATGGGCAACCTCAATGCCTTCTGCTCTCCTTCCTTAAAGTGGACCTGAACTGAGTGGCCCTCCCAAGGCAGGAGATACTTTATAAAGGACATTTATAAAACAGTACACATGACCACCTTAGTGGAGACTGTAGAAATTTGTTAGCCATCTCTAATAAGTAGTATGAAGTAAGGCTTGGCAGAGAGAGTCCTATTGATTAGCTGAATACTAAGGTCTGATTAAGTCTGCTCACAACCTGGTGCTCTCCAACTATACTGGATTAAATGAAGGGAGTTGTATGCAAACTGCTGGAGGGCACTGGGATGGAGATGGCTGGTGTACTCAGCAGGATACAGTAGAAATAGGTGGGTCTTCATAAGAATCATTGTTCTGAAAGATGATCATAGTTACATATTTACAAAAAGTTTTTTTTTAAGTTTAATAGTGAGATGTAGAGAGCCAGTGTAGTATAGTGGTTTGAGCATGGGACTAGGACTAGGGTTTGAATTCCTGCACATCCACAGAAACTCACTGGGTGACCTTGGTTGGGCAAGTCACACTCTCTCATTCTCCGAGGGAGGCAAAATCTTGCCAATAAAACCCTGTGATAGAGTCACCTTAGGGGCACCATAAGTCAGAAATGGCACACAATGACAACCCAACATGTGAGATGTGTCCCCTAACGTAAATTCTGAAACCAAACAAAAATCTAAAATTCATAGTATGGTGATAACTTTTGTTAAATTAACTGAAGGATCACAAAAATATTTTACCCTGAAATGGATTTTGGTATTAAGTCCAAACTGGGCAAGAAATGCTGACCCAGAACCTAAAGAGGCTTATCAAGAAATTATTTGCCAACCTTACATTTAGACTTGTTTGATTCCGTATGTGTGTGTGTGTGTGTGTGTGTGTGTGTGTATGTGAGCGTGAGTGCATGTGTATCTGCATCTTATGATTAATCACAACCTTTAGCAAGAATAGAATGCAAAGGTGCTTGAATAAGCTTGTCTCCTATACTCTGTTCCTGTTTTGAGAGGAGATGGGGGAGGGAGTTATCTTTTGCCCAATAAAGAAACTTTGCATCTTTCTCAAGGCATTGCACAATGAAAGCCACAAACTCTGGTCAGCAAAGCATGAATCAAAGCATTACTGGATGTTGTCAAAGAGAGGAACTAAAATTTGCAGAAAATTTGCAGAAATTAAGATGAGGTTATAGCATTTAGAAGCTAGAACATCCAGTAAGTTCATGCTTTTGAAGCGAGACCTCAGTGATAGCATGTTGTAATTGTCTGGATGAGTGAGAGGAACAGCAGTTTAATTCCACTGGCAAAGAGAGTCCTGAACAAGTTCTGGCACTGTGATAAGTGTTTGTTGTTGTTGTTAACCACCTTTCAGTCAATCTCAACCCATGGGAACCCTGTGGATGAGATATCTCCAAGACTCCCTATCCTCCACTGCTTTGCCCAGGTCCTGCAAATTCATATCCATAATTTCCTTAATAGTGTCCATACATCTAGCATGTAGTCTTCCTCTCTTTCTCCTGCTCTCAAACCTTCCTAGCATTATTGTCTTTTCCAGTGAGTCATGCCTTCTCATGATGTGGCCAAAGTACGACAGCCTCAGTTTTGTCATCTTGGCTTCCAGGGATATTTGAGGCTTGATTTGTTCTAGGACCCATTTGTTTGTCTTTTTTTGCTGTCCATGGTATCCTCAGCACCACATCCTAAAAAATTGATTTTCTTCTTATCTGTTTTCTCACTGTCCATCTCTCACATCCATAAATGGTAACAGAGAATAAAATGGCTAGTATGATTCTGACTTGCATGCTCAGTTGTATATCTTTACTCTTTAGAATCTTTTTCAGTTATTTCATAGCTGCCCTCCCCATTCCTAGTCTTTTTCTGATTTCTTGACTGCAGTCCCCATTCTGATCAATGTTTCTTTCAAGGTATGAGAACTCTTTTAGTACTTCAGTTTTCTAATTGTTCAGATTGAATTTGTGTAGATCCTCCATGGTCATTATTTTTGTTTTCTTTATGTTCAGCAGTAAGCCTGCCTTTGCACTATCTTCCTTTGACCATCCTTAGTAATTGCTCTAGGTCTGTGAAGTTTTCTACTGGTGTCATCTGTATATCTTAGATTGTTGATATTCCTTCCTCCTATTTTCACGTCTGCTTCTGTTGTATCCAAGCCTTCTCTTCCTATAATATGTTCTGCATATAAGTTGAAAAGATAGGGTCAAAGGATGCAGCCTTGCTTGACCCCTTTGCAAGTTGGGAACCATTCTGTTTCGACATGTTCTGTTCTAACAGTAGCCTCTTGTGAGACTCTTAAAAGGAGTGAAGCTGGGCTGATTTTTCTTGGGAGGGGGTTCCATAACCAAGGTGCTGCTACAGAGAAAAGCCCTGTCATGAATACCTACCAATATGGCTTCTTGGGATTGTGGGACATGCAGCAGAGTCTCCATTGAAGAGCTGAAATCCTGTGAAAATTCATCCTGACTCCATGCTGTTTAGGGCTTTGCACATAAAAACCAGCACTTTGGACTGAATTCAGAAGCACATTGAAAGATTCATGCCTCAGGTTGATTC
>CM034706.1:247261204-247280479 GCA_020142125.1 Phrynosoma platyrhinos | reverse complement strand
TTGGTCACAGATCCTAACCTGCCCATATCTTCCTAGTGAATTTAATAGCACAGCAAGGATTTGAACCTAGCTTTCCCACATTCAGAGCCATAGAATTTCTGTCTTACTGAGGACTGTAAAGGAACTACTAGTGAGCCAAACTGGATTATGGCCATTTTGGAGATTGTGATGGCCTTTTTGAAAATGGCCTCAGAAATGGACCTTTCTGTGCTGATTGAATATTTTGAGAAGTTTTGTCATTTAACAAAAAGTCCTGTCCCAACACAAACCTTAGCAATGGCCCCTTTTATGCTTTTGGTAAGAACTGAGGTAAACATTAAATAAAATGGATTATACCCACTCTCTCACTCATCCTTTCTTTTAATAAAGGTTTTCTTCCCTCTGGAAAAGTATGTTGAAAGCAGCCTCTTTTCCTCTACATTTACACATCCATCAATGTCTTCAGTCTCTTGCAGTTCTTCTAATCCTGTTACTGTTCTTGATGCAACCCTTTTAATCCTCCCTGTTTCTCTGGGGGATATATTTGACTGAAAGAGCAGAGCTAAACAGCACAGTAGAATTGAAGTAATTGCTTAAAGTAGAACCTAGGCACATCTACAGTAGCTATAGTATTGCATTTTAACTGAATACTGTCTCCAAACAAAACTCAATTTGTGGCAGATCTTGCCACTGCTTTAGTTTTTCATGCAAAGGTACAAAGCTTGAAACTCTATGAAGTGCTGTGCTGTCTAAAACAAAAACAGTGGCACACTTGATGGAGGATAACATTTGTTTTTGAGAAGTATAGTAAATACACCTTTCTGTCTCTTGGCACATGGTGTGGGCATGCCTGGCATGAAGCATATGATGTCAGTGGCCTAAATGCTGTAAAGGCATTAGATCCTGTCTGATCTTGGAAGCTAAGCAGGGTCAGCCTTGGTCAGTCCTTGGATGGGAGACTTCTAATGAATACCAGATACTGTAGGCTATATTTCAGAGGAAGGGACTCAAAACACCACTTCTGAGTAGTCCTTGCCTAAGAAAACCCTGTGCAATTAATGGTGTTGCCATAAGTCAACAGGTGACCTGAAGGTACATAGACAGACACATATGATGAGAGTATAGGTGTGTGCACACACATAAAGACACATTGCACACACTGTTCATGTTACCTAATGCAGGAGTAGGCAAGGAATGTCCTTCCAGATTGTCTTGGACTGTAACTCCTATCAGTCCTAATGAGCATCACTAATATCGAATTGCAGTCCAATCACATCTGAAGGGAGTTGACCATCTCTGACTAAACTGATTCTTCTGCAGTATATGTTATTCATAAAACACATGAAATTGCTAATGTGCTGTGCTGTGGGAAAGGGCACAAGGTAATTATTAATTAATTATTATTAATTATTATTTGCAGCAGGGATGGGGCAACTGTCAGGGGTTAGGGGGCATAATGGACTATGGAAGGCCACCCCCCCATATGATTTTCATCCTGGGCATGTAGGGGTCACTTTTGTTATATTTTTGAACCTATCTGGGCTGTTTTAGGTGAAGGAGAATCCCTCTTTAGAGTGGGTGGGGAGACTGCATGTGGCCAGTGTGGCACACTTTTCCTTACTCTAGTTTATGGCATGTGCATTCTGTCTTCCCCCCCTCCCCCGGGTCATTCTTTTGAAGCAAATTCTGCAATCAGAAAATTAAAAATAAGTCAATTAAAAACAAAATTGCAATTTTTGTAACCATGGGAAATTGCTAAAACAAGGATGAGGAACAAAGTCATTATCATCTCTGACTCTTGGCCATGCTGTCTACAACATACTTCTGAGAAACCATAGGTAGGATAGGTCTGCAGAAATAACGGAACGATTTGGTTGAAAGATGGCGTAAAATGAAACAAAATAAGTAATCAAATAAACAAAAGTGGTCAAACTGTCTTGTGTGTGGCTTGGGCTTCCTAGCATGTTTCTTCCTCCACTGTGTAAGATTTGATTCTTTACTGTGACAAATTAGCAATGCTGTTTATTCTCTGTGCTCTCTTCAGTAGAAAAATTCTCATTGTAGAAGGTGAGGGCGGGCTTGGGTTTGGCTGGAATATATATTTCAAACATTTTTTTTTTAAAACAACCATCACCACCCGTGTCTCAAATTCTGATGAGAAGCACAATGTTACACTAGGTTCTTTTGCCACATCTTTCTTCAATCAGCCTTGAAATGAGATCTGTGTTAGGTGGGCATTTTTCTGCATACCAGAACTCCCAATCCAGCCAAAAATCTCTATTAATTTGAGACAAAATAAATCAGGAGCAGCAAGAGACTGTAAAGATGGGGTATTGGAGCTGTTTATGTAGGATGAATTTCCCCTCTTCTTCTTTTGATGCTGGAAAGTCACACACCTAAATAGGCCCTTTTGGCACTTCTGCCATGGATTTCCCTCTCCTTGTCTTAATAATTGTTTAGAAACTAGGTGAAGATTTTCTTATTCTCAAAGGCCTTTTATTTTGCAATATTATAAATGTCTACCTAGAAATAAGTTGTTTTGATTGTATTGATATTTTCTCCCATGATTGCATCTATAAAGTCTAATTCAGTGGTGTTTGCATTGCAAGGTATACTCTGTCATTTGTTTTTAATGTTGCATGAAATGTTATTTATATTTAAGTTTGTTGTAAGCTATTCTGGGAATTCTGGTGAATTAAAGACCCAGATATAAACTAAAAAATTAACATGTTGGCTAGAAATCAAATAAATATACACTTTTTTTAGTTACTGTGAGCCATTTTCAGGTGTAAAAAAAATCCTGTTAACTATGAAGTACAATAACATTCAAAATCCACAAAATTTTACCTTCATTCAATGATACCTTCATTGAACCAATGAAGTTGCACAGTATAAATATTGCAAAATTTCAAAGTTCTACTGGATTCTTCATCAGGCAAAGATGCTAAAAATGTGACAATATTAGTCACAGGTCTGATTCTCAAAGGCAATAGCTTTTTGTCTTGCTAATGGAATTTAAATTTTATTTCCTGGACTTTAAGAATCTTCCAGTAACCATATGGCCAGAAGGAGGTCTGCATGCATGAATACCCCTCCATACTATTTGAACTGAGGACAATAACCATCACATCTTGACAAAATGAAGGTCTATGACTAAATTCATCATTTTTCTTTCTTTGTCCTGTATGATTTTTAACATCTTTGCCTGATGAAAAAGCCAGTGGGGCTTTGAAAGCTTGCAACATATACCATATATACTTGACCAGGGGTCCCCACACTTTTTGATCCGGGGGTCAGTTAGCAGGCTCCCAGATCTTCGGGGGCCGCAGGTGCACATGTGCACTACTCGGGTGCCATTTTGTGTTCCGAAATGGTGCCCGGAGTTGTGTGCATGCACCCGGCATTGCACGTGCATGCACATGACTCCAGATGCCATTTCGGAACACAAAATGGCATCCGAGTAGTGCGCATGCGCGAGCGATGCCAAGCGCATGTGCATGACTCCAGGTGCCATTTTGGAACTCAAAATGGCGCCTGGCATCACGCGCACATGCGCACTACTCAGGCACCATTTTGAGTTCCAAAATGGTGCCCGGAGTTGTGTGCCATTTTGGAACTCAAAATGGCGCTTCATATCGTGTGTGCATGGCGGTGACGGCGGGCCTGTTTAAAGGCCTCGATGGCCCAAGTTCGGCCCACGGGCCATAGTTTCAGGACCACTGTACTTGACTGTAAGTTGACTTCATGTATAAGTCAAGGGCAAATTGGGGGGCAAAAATTATGTATTTCGATATGACTCATGGATAAATCTAGGATAAAACTGGCATGTAGCAAAGGATGTAAAGGATGAAATTTACTGTCTTCATACATAAATGTTTTATTCAGATCCTTCTAATCCTGATTCCTCTCAGCACTCCTTTCAGGGGAAACACCAAAGAGGAGCCACCACTGCCATTTTCCCACCCAAGCATTCAAAAAGGCCAAAAGTGGCTTCATGGTGGAAAGAGTAGTAGGTGTGTGCGTGCTTTTTTTGGGTGCTCTTGGAATGGACTAAGTGCTTATCTGTTGCGACTCTACTCAGAGATGGGAAAGAGTTAAAATACAGTACTTACATTGACCAATAGATAAGTTGACTGTAGTGTGCATTTTGGTTGGCCTAACATGGCTACCTCGGAGCATGTTAACTCTGGAGGTGACACAATGTCATCCTGACATTGTTGAGGAGGAAGACTTGAAGAACCACTGCATATGCTTGAATAGGGACTCATATGATTCTGGGCACCCCTGCAGTCAAAGGTTAGTTCTGAGCAATGAGGCACCCAATGGCTGGATAATTAAAGTCTTGGTTAGGAGAAAGACAAACTGCCCTGCATAGGGAAGTGTAGTAATTTCCTGCTGACAAGCTCATACTGTGCTCCTTGCAATCCAACCCCATACAACACAAGAAAAGAAGCCAGCTGATTCTAACCAGAAATACAGTCTAAAGCAGTGTTCAACCAGATGCTTCAGTGCAAACTCAATGGCTTGGTCCCGAAATGCATGAACCAAGCAAGGTGGCTTCCCGCTGCTTTTGGGGTATGATATTTACATGACACATGCCCCCAAGCGGCCAGAAGCCTCTCTGAGGCTGCACTAAGCATGGGAGAGCTGGACCTTTAGAGAGTGGATATAATCCATTCCTGCCAGCAGCCAGTTTGGGACTGCAGTGGCAGCTTGCTTCAGGAGTGGGCTGTGCAGTCACTGCGGTCCTGGCCCGATCATGGCCAGATCAGCCAAAGGGATTCTGGGATTTGTGTTCTAAAAAGTTTAATTTCCAAAGCTCGCTCTGTTTACCTTTGCCGGATACTTCTACTTACAGGTTGAATCTCCTTTATCCAAAATGCTTGCGACCAGAAGTGGTTTGAATTTTGGAGTTTTTTGGAGTTTGGAATATTTGAATATACATAATGAGATATTCATAATGAGATATCTTGGCGATAATGACCCAAGTCTAACATGAAATTCATTTATGTTTCATATATACCTTATACATGTAGCCTGAAGGTAATTTTATACACAATATTTTAAATAGTTTTGTACATGAAACAAATAGTTTTGTACATGAAACAAAGTTTGTGTACACTGAACCATTGTAAATCAAAGGTGTCACTATCTCAGCCACTCATGTGGACAATGTTGGAGTTTGGAATAGTTTTTTTTTTATTTCTGGATAAGGAAGACTCAACCTGTATGTGTATGAATGGATCCAGAAACTTAGCAGCATCTGGAAGTACATAGGTAGGATCAATGTGATTGAAAATCTAGGCTGGTAAGAAAATGAGTGTTAATGACATTATGGAAATATGAATGTGCATTTCTATAGTTGTTCAGAGGAACATGTTACACATTTTGCCTTTGGCTAGTTCCACAATGCATTTGTGTCAGCTATTGTGCACACACAATTGATTTCAGATTTGTTCCAGATTTGTTTGAAGCATATGTTCTATTTATGCTCTTGTTTTCCTTTGCCATCTTTATGAGCGAGAACTATGAGATCTGTCATTCAAAGTAGTAAATATTTGGCACCTTAATATTTGTATTTGCAGACTTGTACATAGCACTCATATAGCTCAAGATGTATTGTCTGTGTGGCATCAACTATGAAAGCGAGAACTGAAAATGAATTATGAAGAGCAATCATATATACATTGTCTGGACCTAATATTAATTTTGTTTCTACTTGGCCACATCATAACAGTTTTACAGGCTTCTTATACTTAATTTGCAAGGTGATTTGAATTTGAACATTGGCCTCATCTAGAGTTAATCTGTCTTCTACCCAGTATGTGTGGGGTACTGTGCCAATGTGAACTTGGTTACCATGCACAATTGGAGATCTGTTTCTGGATGTGGTAATTTTCTGAAGAAAATACCTTTGGGGTCTTCTAGTAATCAGAAAGATATGATACTGGTCTAGGAAATAATATATTAAATAGTATTAAAATAATTCTCTTTCACCCTGAACTGTTTAAAATCAGTGTTTTCAAGAGTACTGCTTAACTACCTATTTTTTAAAAATAAAAAACAACCCTTTGTATTGTAAACTCTGTTAGCTTAATTTCATTTTAACCTGTGCTCTAAGGTGCCTTGGTCCCTAGATTAATTTTAATTTTAGGAATATGTCACTGATTTGAACAGATACTGATCAATGCTGGCTTCTTTCTCTTTTGATATTAGAAGAAAGGAAGGGGGAAAGAGGGAATGATGAAAGAATCATTTATTGATCTATGAAAATATTTCCTTATATCACATGATCATAAAATTAAGAGAGTGGATGAAAGAAGGAAGGATGAAAAGAGGAAAGGGTCAGTATAAAGAGAAGGAGATACAAATATGGGCTAGTACAGTCATCCCTCCATATTTGTGGGGTTAGAGGAACAAAACCCCTGTGAATACGGAAATTTCATGAATAGCTCCAGCCACCTTCTCCTGTGCTTTGGACAGCTGCAGCCAGCTGTCCTAAGCATGAGGGAAGGAGGTGGGCAGGGCTCACACAGAGATCGCTAGTGACCAAATTTGCAAATCCCAAGTCTGCAAATGAGAATGGATGACTGTATTATGAGTTAAAATATGGGTGGGAAAAATACAGGTTTGGGTTCACTTATGGTCTCCAAGACAATCTGTAGGCCTCCAGCATTTCCCAAACTGACCCCTTTTTTTTTGGCAGAAAGGGTGAATTCGCTTTCCAAGAGCAGGGATATACCATTAATAGAGATAATGTGGCTTCCCCCACTGTTTAAACCTCTCCCCGCCAGAAATAGACTTCTAATCAATTATGGGTTCATTTATTTCATTTTGGGAGGACATTTTTGACAGTCCCTAGAAAGTTATAGAAGTGGAAAACTGATCTGTGAACCTGTCAGAGTGGCTCACCTTGAGTCAAAAGAAGAATCTATATTTTAGCACATAGCCCTATCGGTGCTTCTTAGTAGCAGGTTTTGTTGTACATTTTTTTGTTCCAGGTGTTATAATAATTCTGGATCTCATAAGATCTCCACTACATATGGTTTGGCTGTCGAGGCAAGGTGGCAAATTTTGTAGTGCTTGCATATTTACTTTTCTTGTACCTTCAAGAAATATTTAAGTAGTTTAGTACGGGCCTCCTTTTTGGCATCCAGAGTATTCACCCTCACTCGACATATGTTCTGTGGGCAGAGGCACTTATCCAATCAGAATTAAAGAATTCTGAATGCAACAGGTTTTTAAGTATGACACCTCAGAATTCTCTATTTTTGGTTATTCTTTCTTCTGTAGTATAGCCAGGGCAGGTAAAGGATACAATATTGATGTTGCTGTTTTTAAACACTTGGGAGTCAGGAACTCTGGTGGATCTACTGTAAGTTACCGAGAAATATATGACTAGATCAGGGGTCGGCAACCTTTTTTTTACCTGGGGCCGGTCCCTTCTTGAGATCCCTTCCAGCGGGCCGGGGGGGAATGGCGGTGCGCACGCTCGCGTGCACGCTTGCACTCCAGCGCCCCTGGCGCACCCGCCGCCGCCGCCGCCACCACCGCAAACGCCCCCGCTGCCTCCACTCATGTTGCGGCCGCCATTTTGGAAAACAAAATGGCGGCCGTGACTCGTTTGTGCAATCACAGAAATACTGCACATGCGCAAATGAGTCGTGGCCGCGCGGTTGCCAAAACACGTGGCGCAGGTGGCGGTCAGCAGTGGCGGCAGTCGGTGGGGGCCGGTAAGCGGTGGTCCACGGGCCGGAGCCAGCCTGTGGGCCGTAGGTTGCCGACCCCTGGACTAGATCATAGAATCATAGACTTGGAAGAGATCTTTTTGTACTTCTTCTTGCTTTTGTTCCTTTGTTCCTTTAGTATATAGCAGGGGTAGGCAACCTTTTTGAGGTTAGTTAAGGCAGTGGGAAGAATTATTAGGAAATGAAAGCTCAAGGGGTTTGGCAAGGTGATATATTAGGATTGTTGTTGTTGTTTTGGATTACTGCAATTCAGAAATATTTCTGATTTGTTTAGTATATTCAAGGCACGAAGATTTTAGTTTAAAGCTTCTGAAGCAAGGTATTTTTTTTAAAAAAAGCATCCCATGTATTATTAAACAACAGTCATGAAATTTTAAGAAAATCATAGTATGGGGAAATGCACATGTACAATATTACCTTGTTTTGCTTGTTGGAAGTGTATTGTCACTGAGCCATTTGAATGCGTATATCATTACAATAAAAATAACTAAACTTTATTATCCTTTATTAGCCAGATCTTAGGACAGGGAATAATAATATGCTCCTTACCATTTCCCTTAAGTTGATGTCATGACTTCTCTATACAACAAAAGTATGCTTGTGATACGATTATCCTGTTTGAGAGAGAAGTTAAGCCTTTATAGCTTGGAGAGGGCTGGAAGATATCCCTTCGCTACACTTCCATAGAAGATATCACCTAATCTTTTTATTGTGCCATTGCCTGGAACCAAAAAAGCAACAGATGTGATGTGGAAGTTGCGGCTCTCTGCATTTCCGTCTATTTGATGTTGTCCCAAATCATCTACAGCTGATGTATAACATATTACAGCTCTGCCTTCCTCCAGCCTCCAGGGTACTCTTAAGGCTTAAATAAGCCTTATATAGTATGAGCTATAAAGGTCTTATATAGGGCATTCTTTCCCACCCATTGCCTTGCTCCCAGTTTTTCCCCCTGACTGATGCACAGCAGTGATACCAGCCTTGGCTACTAATAATGCTCATTCCTCATTGGACAGGGTTTGGATCTTATTTTTGGTTGAGACCCACTAAACATGCCGATACTTTGTAGAATTGTAAAATCATGGCATTGGAAGGGATTTGAAGTGCCATCTCTTCCAACCAAATACCATCAAGAATCTATAGACAAAGCACCCCTAGGGGGTGGCCACCTAATTTTGTGTTTAAAACCCTCTAAAGAAGGAGAGTCCACCACTTTCCACAGTAGGTTATTCCAATTTCAAACAGTTTTTGAATTCTTCTTAATGTTTAGTCAGGGTCTTTTTTCTTATTATTATTTCTTAATGTCTTTGTTTTAGCTCCATTTCTAGATCCAGTTGTTATTATTTATTAACTGTCAGCATTAGCTGATGAAGATTTCTTAATTATCAATGAAAAGATAATCCCACTAGTGTTGATAAGTGCTTCTTAATAATAATAATAATAATAATAATAATAATTTTTATTTATATACTGCCCTATGGCGAGCCAATCCGGGCGGTGTACATCGATAAAACATACAACTTAAAAACAGAACAATTCCCTCCTCCCCCCCTTAAAACATTATTAAATCAAAGTCAATATAAAACAATTCCTACTAGATAAAAACAACATAAATCTAAAAATGGAAACGAGGCACATAAAGGAACTGTTGAATGAAAGTATGTTATACCTCTATACCATGTTGTGGTATAAGGTTGTTGTATTACAGCTTTCCAAATTAATTAAGTCTTTTCTCATCATGTCCTGAAAGCCTGTGTGGCTGAGGTGGATGGGAGTTGTAGTTTAATACAGCTGGGCTGAGGAGGATTGGTATGGGGCAGGAATGGGCAAAGTGCAAACCTCCAGGTTATCTCTTCTCTTTTATGAAGAGACAAATACTATAGTAAATTGGATTATTTCTTAGATACTATTTTCCTGCTGTGTGATGCTGCCACACGATTTTATGAATACATTTGTAGTGTTATTATCAGCCAGCCTTTGAAAGAGATACAAAACTGATCCAGATGGTGCTATTTTCTGCAGTCTGTTTCTGAAATCTGCTAGCATGATACAATGTGATATAGTAGATGCCTAGTCACTGGCTTTTGGGGCAGCTCATGTTTCAGAGCTGTGGCTAGTGGTACATTGTAAAATTTACCATTCTTGGTGATGAGACCCTCTGAACAGCTGCTTGGATAATGTTCTGATATGTATACCTACAATAACTTCCAGGTGTTTCAAAATTAATTAAGAGTTCTTGGAAACAGTAATGGTTAGCATTTCTGTACCCCTTTCCTATAAAGCTTATGAATGCAAGGACTTTTCTTCATGCATTTAGTTCAAACTGCTGTTTAGTCAGAGCCTGTTTTCAGTGACAATAGCTTAATGTATTATGCATGCTTGTCAGATGTGTGTGATATTTGTGCTGTTGTACCTTTAAATCTGCACATGCATCCTATTACAGAAATAGGGAGCACACTTCCCCCAAATATTAAGGAATCCAAACTAAACTAGAAGTATACAGAATGGTAGTCAGCTTATTTGGAGGGGATGCTCTGCAGTATCTGTATTTTAAAAAAGTATGCATGTATGCATGTCACTTGTTATGAATAGCACTAGAAGCAGGATCTGGTTATTATAGTGGTTCCCATACATTAGTCTTCCAGGTGTTTTGGACTTTAGTTACCAGAATCCTTAGTCAGTTTAGCTAACAGTCAGGAATTATGGGAAGTATGACAAAAAGTCTGGGGGATCAATGTTTGGGAACCACTGGTTATATAGCTACATTCTCTGCAGAAGTTGCAGTGGACACATTTATTGGGTTATGATTTCATGCTTTTTTGGGGGGGTATTGCAAGTTTGAGCTAGGAAAATGGGGAATTCTTGCAAAAGAAATGCAACACTGAAGAAAGAAGTGTGGACTTTGCAGAACAAATAAGAAACTGGTGTGCAGTGAATACATTCAGCATGCTGATTAACTATTACGAGTTAGAGTAAAGCAGAAAGAGCTATTCCTTTGTAGAATATGCAACTGTCCTAAATGTCACTTCCAAAAAGAAAGCCATTTCTTTAACAATGCATGCACTGGGACAGGATGATACGAAGTCACACAGAGATCACTTGCCCTGGTCTTACTGTGCCTGCTATCGGCTGACACCATATCCATTTCAGTCATCTGTGCCAATTTGTCTCCAAAGCCAACTCAGTTTCTCTTCACCATTCTCAGTATCTAGTTCTCTTGTTTTTCTCCTGCTGTTAGTCTTTTTGCTGGAAGAGCACTGACTTCACTTGGCAGCTCCTAGCCATCAGACTAGGCCTTCTGTCAAGGCTTTCCTGGATAGGAAATCAGAAAGTTGCCTTCTACGAAGCCAGATCCTTTGCTGTTTTAGGCTAGTATTGTTTATTCCAGGTCAGGCAGCCTGCTTCATATGTTTTGGACTACAAATCTTATAGGCCACAGCTGGCATAGCTAGTGGTGAAGGATAATGTGAGCTATAGTCTAGAACATATGAATAGAACTTTGATATATTCTGACTGGTAGTGGCACCTTAGTGTCTAGCAGAATATTTTCCATTACTTGCAACCTGGTCCCTTGGATTGGAAATGCTAGATATTGAGCCTAGGGCCTTTTGTGTATAAAATGTGCACTTTATGCCGGTCTTGGAAAAGTTACCTTTTTGGATTATGCCTTCAGATTGTCCTAGCCACCATTAGTGATGGTTGAGGGGTTATAGAAAGTACGGTACTTTTCCAAGTCCTTGTTTCATCACTGTTTTCTTTTTCTATGTAGCAACAGTGTATGGTACTCATTCTTTGTTAACACCACCCTACACCTTCACCACTCCAGTATCATACCTGCATCTTTTTTGTCACTTTTGTGCTATGAAATGATATAGTGGTTTGAGTGTTAGACTGTGACTCTGGGCATTAGGGTTTGATTCCCAGGTCAGCCATGAAACCCACTTGGTGATCTTGGGCAAGTCACACTCTCTCAGCCTCAGGGGAAGGCAATGGCAAGCCTCCTCTGAACAAATCTTGGCAAGAAAACCTGATGTAGGGTCACCTTAGGGTTGCCATAAGTTGGAAATGACTTGAAGGCACACAACAACAACAACAACAACAACAACAACAACTTAGGGCATAGTGTCAAGAACTTTTCATTAGTCCTCTTTAGTGTAAGTCATTCAGAAGTTGGGAAGGCCACGGTCATATATATTCAATTAATTCAGTGGGTCTACACTATTTGGGATTAACAGTTATATTTAGGCCTAACTGGGTATTTTATTTTATTCATTTTGCTCAGGACTCAGTTAAACCATAATTGTCATGGTAAAAAAAAAAAAAAAAGCAGAATGTTTCTTGATGAGATCACCTCATTGAGCCAGAAGGGGACAAAATCACGTCTGGAAAAATGTGTTAAAGACACCATCATTTGCATATATAATAAAGAAATAAAACAGTGCGTTCTGTTTAGTAGTTTGCTTAATACTATGGAATTTGTGGTTTGGTGCTGCACCAGAGTGCTCTGACAGGCAAGGCTAAATATCTCAAGACTACAAGTCTCAGAATTCTATAGCATTGAGTCATGGCTGTTAAAGTGGTGTCAAACTGCTTTATTTCTGCAGTATGGCAGCAGCTTAAGTCACAATTTGCCCAGACCCATACATTTCAATTTGAAAACCATATGAAAACCAAATTGTGTCAAAAACTGGAAATTGCATTGGCTATTAGGACCAGAGCATAGAAATGTTACTTTTTTGACAATAGATCCTAGAAGCCCACTCTGGTGTGCTGGTGGGGAATTAGGGCAGTGTGGTGTAGTCGTTTGAGTGTTGGACTGTGACCCTGGAGACCAGGGTTCAGTTCCCAGCTCAGTCACATGCTCTCAGCCTCAGGGGAAGGCAATGGCAAACCTCCCCTGAAAAAATCTCGCCAAGAAAACCCATGATAGGTTCACCTTAGGGTCACCATAAGTTGGAAATGACTTGAAGGCACACAATAAAACAACAACACTAGAATAGAGTTTCCAGTGGGTAGAACAATCCAGTGTGGGGCATGGGTGTGATGCTCACCAGTATCAGAGAAGCTTCCATTTAGCAAGCATTCTATCCCACTCCCCTGGCGCTAACTAACTGGCACTTTGACATAGAGATACTTGAGAGATGTTGATGTTTGAATTTCAGTGAGGTTTAAAGTGTTATGGGAAGGAAGAGTGGCACAAGTAATGCCTGGAGTATGTGGAGTATTACTCTGTAACACAGCTTCTCTTCCTTATTCTAAATATGCTCCTCATGACTCTGCAGGTAATGGAAGCAGAGGGTACTTCTGATCCTCCCTATCTGGATCCATGGTTTGATTTTGTCACCATGGCCATGTCTTCTCTTTCCTGAAGCTGCACATGGGTCACAATAAGCCCTGATACTTAATTGTACCCAATGCAAAAGCCCAGTTGATTAAAAAAAAAAAATTGCAGCTGTTTTGCTGGTCAGAGTGCCTGACAATCTCCTTAAAAACAATTTTGTATAGAATAGTGCATGAATGGATTTTTAAATTTAAAATACACAGATGTAGTATTAAGTGTAGAAACGTGCAAACATGTTTATTTTGAAAACAAGTAGCTTCCTTAGTAGACTACCACCATCATACCATCATTCAAGAAGCTATGTCTACAAGCATTTAGATGTTTATCCAGCCAATCAGGAAGCCTAGTGCTGAGCCTTGTAGGAACAGGATGTGTTGTCCTATGGCTATGTTTCTGGTGCTGTGGACAGTTCCTGGCTCATTGACTAAGTGCTGCCTCAGCTTGCCTGTCCATGCAATTAAACCTAAACAGTCAGTACCAGATAATAGATATCCACGGGAAAGAAGACAAATAAAAGGATGAATGCTTATGGAATGTTCAAATTACTGATAGGCATCAAAATTAGTGTGTAATTGCAGTCTGCTTGGGTTACCGTATTTTATAATGGAAGAAAAAAAATAGGCAGTATGTATAATTGCCCTTGTTATGTAGTCTGCAAAAATATGAAATCTTGTATACTAGGTAGAATATGCAACATGGATGCTGAATCAATGAATAATTAAATTCTGATCAATTAAGAAACTTCATTCTAGGAAGAGACATGTAGTGAAGCAGATTTAAACACATGCACCTTCCTGTTATTGTGCTTTATGCTTATTTCTGCTCTTTTCTGTTCATCACAGAACTTGGAAAGGTTACTTTTTTATTGACAGTTCCCAGAATGTCACAGCTAATATGCTCACAGAAATTTTCCAGTCTTTTAGGAGAAGAATTCTCATTAAATGGAACAGGATATGTTTAATAAGGAATATTTCAAAGCAAAGTTTTGTGTAATTTGCCTTCTTCCTTGCACCAAAGTTAGCAAAAGAAAGAATTCATGTAATCCAATAGAATAATCATATATCAGTAGCTGTGGACATGTTATGATATTCAAATGGGATCACTAAAGTTCACACTTGTATTTAGCAGATTTCCCCCCCCCCCCTTAATGACAGCACATATAAGTCAAAATAAGAGATGAGTAAGATTTGCAGTTCTTACTTGTTTTAGAACCAGTTGCTTGTCTTTTAATTTAGATAGTGAGTCCGCTTTTATTTTTAGGTATGAGAGTGTCTTGCAGGAGTATGCTTGAAACTGTAGTAGGAGAAGGAACCATTAAGAATTTGCTCACTTCTACTATGGCTTTCCTTAGATAGCACTGGAGTGTCTTCTGTTTTTACAGGTGGATTTAAAAGCTTCCCCTTGATCTCTCTTCCTTTGTATTGAATATTGTGTTGACTGTTTCAAGACTCATTCAGCTGAATGACCAAATTTCTGTTTGAATATACCATGCACTGGAATGTTTAATTCTGATTTTTGTCGCATATTTTGGCACGGTAACAACATGGTAGCAAAAAATCTGGAGTGAAATTGATTTTTGGAGTTCTGTCTTTACTTGGACACCATGCCATTCAGCAGATGCAGCTTTGCTTCAATGAGGCAAATTGAATTAATAAAATATGCCCTTATGGTGGGAGAGAAAGAGTGAAGGAGGTGAGAGCAAAGAGACTGGAAAGACAATGGGGGGAGGCATGCGTGAGGGAAGACAGGGAGTCAAAATGAGGACTGTGGAAGAGTTTCCCCACTTTCTAAGGGAGAGGGGAGGTTAAGGAAAGAGAGCCTTCAAATGAAGACTACTGAGTTCTTCTGTACAAGGCCAGTTAATACCCATGAACTTGCAATTAAATGTGGAAGTAGCGGACAAGAGGAGTCATAAAAGAAGATATTGTCAAAGGCTCTGCAGTAGAGGATGCAGAGAGAAACTCGGGAAGTCGAACAGAGCCCAAGTCATGAATAAACACTTGGTTTCCTGGGATTTACTGTTGGTGGGATGGGGGTGGGGTAACGGGAGGCCCCCATCATTCAGAAATGTTGCAGCGGCAGAGGCCCTTTTGTCTTTCCCAGTTGGACAGGGCTACAAAGGGAAGCTTTATTCGGTTTTGATGCTGCCAAGGCGGCAAGCCTTTTTTTTTGAGCAGAGGGGGTTCCTTCCCGAGGCCAAACTCTGACAGAACCTCTGTGAAGTCTGATTGTTGTGTTGTTTGGAAGTGCATTGTTTGCAGCTTGGATTTTTCTTGATCTTTTGCCTAGATAGCTTCAACTGTTTTTTTTTTCTCTTACTGAAAATTACACATACAATGTGATGTGGATTACTATTTCTGTGCTAACCACCCCACCCAATGCGTTCCCCCCCTCCTTCCAAGCTCTGGAGACACTTGGAAATAAATCAGTCTTGTTACTTAGTAGGCTTGCCACAAGCCTCCTCCAGTGTTGTCATAATTCTTATTTAGGTCAGAGGGTGAAAGTTCAGTTTTTTTCTCTCCCTCACAATTGGCCCAGATTTCTATGTGTCTATAGTAACTTCTGCTGATGAGGAGGGGTAAAATTCTTAAGTATTTTCTTCAAGTTCTGCCTATCAGAAATGATATGTTCCTTGTTTATTCACTGGAGAGAATGGGAACAAACGTTTAAAGCATTTAAAAACTTATTTGGGATTAAAAGACACTATCCACTGTTAACCAAGTGTGGAGTTTGGAATGATGGCCCATTGTTAAGCAAATTTGGAATGCCCCAAAATTCAGGACAAAATAATTTCAAGTTTATTTTACGTCTTGCGTAATTACAGCTCAAATTAAAATGAAGAAAAATAAACAAGGATATAATAATTGAGGTTGAGATCCAGTATGGTACAGTGGTTTGAGCACTAGACTATGATTCTAGAGACCATGACTCAAATCCCTACTCAGCTATGGAAGCCCACTGGGTGATATTGGGGAAGTCACACTCTCTCCACCTCAGAGAAGGCAATCCTGCCAAGAAACCCTTGTGATATGTTTTTCTTAGGTTGCCATATGTCAGAAATGACTTGAAGGCACACAACAACAATTAGGGTTAGCGTTTTCCACCAAGAATTAAAAACTTATCAGAAACAGGCATTGTTGTAGTAACCCCCTGTAGGTACCCTAATATTTACATAAATGATTATGGGTAACCATTGTAACACAACCAATGCTATCACCAAAGATTTGCACAAACCCATGCCTTTTTACTCAGAATTAAGTTCCATTGTATTCAAAAGAGCTAAGTCCCAGGTAAGTATGGGCCTTTGCAGACTGCTAGAAATAGTGCAAATTGAGTCCACTTTAACTGCCCTGGCTCAGTGCTAGGGAATCATGGGAATTGTATTTTTTTCTGAGACATTGAGCCTTCTTTGTCAGAGAGCTCTGGTGCCACAATAAACTACAGTTCCCATGATTCCCTAGCACTGAGTCAGGGCAGTTAAAGTGGACTCAATTTGTACTCTTTCTGGCAATCTGCAAAGGCCCTAAGTCTAGGAATACTTTTTAGTGCCAAAATGATGCATAGGGTTTCTTTTGTTTTCCCCTGGAGTATCTCTGTGAGCAATAGCACAAATGGTTCCATTTCAAAGAAATTAAGTTGAGGCTAAGAGAAATGGATTCATTTAAGACCATATGTGGAAGTAAGCCAGACAAATTATTTTGCCTGTACTGTAAATAAAAGGGGGTATCGTAAAGTAATAATTGTCATCTGGAAGTTATTATGGTATATTGATGAAATTGGTCCCTATGTGCATGATGTTGAGAAAATCAGCTCATTATGTCCTTTATTTTTCTTACAGGTTGTGCCAGAAGTGACTATAGTAAAATAAAGTGTAAGATAGAGAAGTAGGAAGGGGTATCATAAAGTAATTATCACCTGGAAGTTATTATGGTACATTGATGAAATTTTGTCAGTGTCATCATCACCAAGTGACTTTTTCTTTTTCCAAAAATGAAAAATCTGTTGCGGGGTTGCTGATTTGACAACACAGATACGTCATTCATGAAGTGAAAGAGTGGTTTATGGTGCAATCTGCAAACTTCTACAATAACAGTATTTGGAGGGTCAGGAAATGGCTGGAAAAAATGTGTAAATCTGGATGGTGACTACATAGAGATAAGTTAACAACTACAAATCAAAACAAACTCTCTGTCAAATTTTTTCAAAGCTGGTAATTAAAACTTTACAATACCCCCTTGTAAGCCTGTGCAAAGATGTCTCTTGCCTTATGCATTTGAAAAGCAGACACTGTGTTACTAGGTTGCCAAATGTCCCTTATTAGAGTGGTTGCCCCTTATTTGATGGACAGAAAGCTTGTCTCTTATAGGGCTGGCAGATTGGAACACTTTTCCTTTCATATAGATTGAACAAGATGACAAAAAATCCTGTAGTTTATCATACAGATAAAAATGTCTGTGTCATGCCATTTATGAATATGGACAATACTGTAGCATTAGTTTACATAGAACTACATGGCTGTTAAATGAAATCACTAAATTAGGTATAGCATGGTGCAGTGGTTTCAGCATTGGACTATGACTCTAGATATCAGGGTTCAAATCCCGGATCAGCTATGTAAACCTACTGGGTGACTTTCAGATAATTGCAATGGCAACCCCCTTCTGAAGAAAATTGCCAAGAAAACCTCATGATAGGTTTGCCTTAGGTTGCCATAGGTCAGAAATGACTTCAAGGCAAACAACAACAACAACTTAAGTAGAACACAAACTTGTTAATAGCTATTTCCTGATTGTCAACCCTGCAATGTCATTAATTTCATCTGTTTCTTATTGCTATTGTGTCCCGAAGTCAGGATGGGAAATGTGGGGCACTTCAGATGTTGTGGGTTACAAATATCATCATTCCTAACCATTGGCTAAGCTGGCTAGGACTGATAAAGCTAGTTTCTGCACTTGGTTTTCATTAACTATACAGTGGGCCCTTGGTATCTGCTGGGGTTTGGTTCCAGGACCCCTCCGTGGATAACAACATCTGTGGATGCTCAATTCCCATTACATACAATGTCTAGTGAAACAGTGGCCCTTATATAAATTGGCAAAATCAAGGTTTGCTTCTTGGAATGTATATCTTTGTAAAATATTTTCAAGCCATGGATGGTTGAATCCGTGGATACAGAGGGCTGAGTGTATTAATAATTCTTCCTTGTAATAACTTCCCTTTACCTCTGTCCTTTTAAGGTAAGAAGGGTTGTTTAGTAGGTGTACTTTCTCTGGATACCTTTGGAGCTGCAGCAGAGGAAGTAGTCTGTTTGGTCTCTGAAAGGAGATGCAAAAAGGGGCTGTTTTATGAATAGGACTTTTGTTGTGACAGTTCTGCTAAGATTCCTCATTGCTGCAGAACTGACTCCCTGCTGCAAATAAGCTGCCTGTTGATAATTGTCTGTGAGTTATCTGCATAATGTAAGTGACTGGCTGTCAGTGTTACAAGCTTTTGATGGAGTCAAAGCCTACAATCTGCAGTTAATTTTTTAAAAATCTAGTTTCCATCATCAAAGTGAATATATCAGATGGTTAGAAAGTTGTATGAAAGAAGTTGAGGGATCTGTTGTTGATGTTATTGTTGTCTAAATGACACTGAAGTATAAACTAAAAATTTTAGGAGTATACTGTCATAGATATGCATGCCATTGTAAGTTCCTGCTAAACCTTTCTCTTCTAAATAAACAGTTTGAAAGATTGATAAAAGGCATTTTCAGAAGAGAGTAGTTCCAAGGAATGCACTAGGTCCAGCAACAGTCCCTGACATTACCATTCAAAGGGGCTAAAGGCAGTGTGGTGTAGCGGATTGAGTGTTGGACTAGGACACTAGGAGACTATAGTTTGAATCCCTGTTCAGCCATGGAAATCTATGAGCAAGTCACAGGCTCAGAGGAAGGCAAAGGCATACATACCACCTTGGACCAAATTCTACCAAGAAAACCCAGTGATACCTTAGGGTAACCATAAGTGAGAAATGACTTGAAGGCACATAACAACAAAGTAGGCAACCTCTCCCTTGAACCCTGCAGAGCTACTTTTTGTTGGAGTAGAAAAGGGGTGGGCAAAATGCAGCCAACCAGACCCCAAAATGTGGCCCCTAAGCCTCTGAAGCCCCCCCTGAAAAGTGGAGAGACCCCCCTCCCTGCTTTAAACAGCTTGCTGTGCCTTG
>CM034706.1:247232889-247245997 GCA_020142125.1 Phrynosoma platyrhinos | reverse complement strand
ACCATGAATATGAGTTTGCAGGAGCTGGGCAGAGCAGTAAAGGACAGGAGGGCCTGGAGATGTCTCATCCATAGAGTTGCCATGGGTTGAGATTGACGGGAAGGCTGTTAACAACAAAACAGCTTTGTAGCACTGGTTAACACTCAGCTTCCCTTGGGAAGGAGCTCTGTGGTCTAGGGACAGCCACTTGCATGGACCAAATAAAGTGTTTTTGTTCCATCCTCTCGGTAGAGAGTCCAGATGATGTACAGCCCAAACACTGGGTCTGGTGTGAATAGTCTGAACAACATATGACCTATTCAGCACTAAGCCGAGGTATACCTCCCCTTATAATGAATTAAAATAATTCACTGTTTGCTTCAGATCTTGCTGGAAGATCCAGAGCCCTCCATTCTGATGCTGGGTGGCTGTCTAGAACGTTTCCCACTGTGCCGCCTGGCATTGTGGACACTGATGAGAGTCACTCATTCTGAGATCAGAATGAGATGCCCATCTGGGAGTGGAATGCAAGGCACAAGATAACGGAAGGACGTCGAGGCCAGAATACTCTGGCCTGCTCCTAGAATATTCTGGCCTATGCAGATACCACTCATGAAGGCTGTCTCTGAAGTCCTCACCATATGAGCCTGTAAGGGTGATGGGATGAAGAGAAAGTCCCAAAGGGCATAGGACTCAGGCTGGTTCATATGGGGAGATACGGACTTTGAGGTAGATAATGGGGAAAATCACATTAGCTATTGCCTGTTGACCAAACTGCTATTAAAAGATCAAGAATCTGCTAAAATATTGGCAGCCTTTTTATTTTATTGTGATGTTTATAGTATGTATGTCTCCAAGGTGAATAACTTCAGTGTCTTGAATGGTGTTACTATACTTCTAAACAAAGCTGAATGGTGTTGGGGAACCGTTACATCTCTGAACAAATCTGTACGGCATTGGGGATCACTATGGTTTTAACAAAGTTATCTGGTACTTTGAGATTTAATACAGCTTTGAATAATCTATGGTGATGTAGCTTAGAATCTCTAGGGTAATTTTTAATTAGCTCAGTTATCAATGAGCTGAGCTACAAACAGCCCTTTTGGAGTTGTTCCCACTTGTATACCAAGAGAAGTGGATAGGAAAGCAGAGAGGCAGAACTCTTTCTATTAACTGTAATTTATCAAAAGCGGAAGCACACAACCAGACAATCATACACACATGTGCACAAGAGGCTAAGGAATATAGGAGTGAGCATTGGAATAGACAAGAGGCTCCACTAATGGCGATACTTAGTTCTGATGTGGATGATTGCAAATGGTTCCAATTAGATGGTATGGTGTTGGATCCGGGTGCATGAGAAGTGTTGTGGGAAATGGCTGCAGGTTGGAACTAGTCAGAATTCAAAGTAATGTAGTGTCCCATTGCATTTTATCTAGCCTGAGGAAACAAAAGAAATTTAGGACCTTATATAGGTCAAAACTAGCCTGAGGCAAAGATATGTCAAAGGGCCAAATCTACATGGGAAAGGATCACTTGAGATAGGGTTTCAAAGAATAGAGTTGTAAATTAGCCCTCTCCGGCTTGGGTGCAAAACATCCTGGCTGTAAATCACTTAGCCTTCCTGTCTTCAGAGGTGTGAATCTTCCCTTATCTATAGCTCCCAAAGTATCTGATTGATCTACTAGTAAAGGACCTTGGTATGTGACCTGCCATCTCTGGGCTCATGGCTGCCTATAGTTCAGAATCCATTCAGGGCCATGGGAGGGTAGCACTCTCCCCCCCCCAAAAAAATTGGAAGGTTTCCAGTGCTCATAACAGTGATGAGATGGTTATCATTACATCCACATTTATATCCCTCCTTTCTATTCACACTGTAACCAAAGCAGATTATAAACCATAAAATGATAATCAAATAGTAATGCAATGGTAATTAAATTGCCAAAATATGATTATAAGTCAATAGTTGAAAGTTAATTAAGAAAAGTGGTACAGACATACATTAGTTAACAAGCTCCTAAGTAAAAAAAAAAAAAAAAAAAAAAAAAAAAGCTCATCCAGACCCCCTTTCTTCCTCATCCTCTGTCTAGCTGGAAGTATTTTTAGCAGCACTGATGCTGAGAGCAGGGTGAAGGAAAGCTAGAGAAACACTGACACTTGGTGTTGGGTTGCAGCAGTGTGTCTGTAGTAAATGCAATATACAAAGTTTGGATTGGGAAAGAGTGGGATTATTTTCTAACTGATCCTACTATTGCTGTGTGTTAGCTGCAACGTTTCCATGAAACTACATGGCAAACAGCAGGTCATTTTGACCTGCATTTAGGCCTCTTTGACATGGGATTGGGTTGGATCCATCGCATTCACGTCCGGTCTGCCAGATCCTGCCAGCTTTGGACTTTGTACATTTTGGTTGGTTAATAAAGGCACTGTTGTTTTGTGGATTTTGGATGTTATTGTACTTTGCTGTATGGTCAACACAGCTACCTCTGGATATGTTTTCTAGATTTGAGGTAACCTTGTATTTTAAAAATACCAACTGGAATGATTGTGTGGACATTATTTAGCCAAAAAAATTGATCCACTTCACTCTTATAGTGTTCCTGCTCACACAGAGGTGAACTGAAAGAATTGGCATAAGCTGAACACTTTTTGTGATTTACATTTTTTATATGAATTATCTGTCGCCAATATTTTTGTCAACAAAGTGATTTTTAGAAACTACTTAGGGCAGCTGCTTCCTTGAAGACCTTGAGGACTTGCAGCCTGAAACCTTCACATCCGCTGCTGTAACATTTTGTATTGATTTCAAGGTTCTTTTCATTATGCCAGGCTACAGTGATTAAGCCTTTAACAAGCACCTTGTCATCTCAAGTACTGCTTTGCACACTTTGATTAGATTCACCCTGGAAAATCCCATCAGTGACCTTGAAAAGAATAGCAAAATGTTTGCTACCTAAAAAGACACATTTTATTATTACAGGCATACCCTGGTTAATAATGTCTACAGTAAACAATGCAATAAAGCTTGAACTGGGAAAGGGCAGGATTCTTGTCTAGCCATTTTTATCATAGCCTGCTTAGAACAGGCAAGGTAAATAGCATCTGCCTCTAGAATCCTTTTGTGAGCATGAGTGAACAGCAAGATAGATAGAAGACAAGTTGCCTCACCATTTACTCCCAGTATGTTAGAAACAACAACAACTCCATAGATCTAAAAGTTTGGCCACCAAATTATTGAAAACGTAAGAAATCATAAGAAAAATGAAAGAAAATCTCACTTCTGGGTACATTTACTAAAGCAGATTAATAAATTAATTGTTACTGTGTAGTAAATAACAGCTACTGTGGAGTAGCTCTATGAAGAAACTGCCACTGATACGAAGTGCAAACAAGAAGCAAGACCTGTTTTCGGTTTAGCTTTTATTAATTTGTTTAGTGCAAAATGATGTGCAGTTGGAGTAACTGATTTAAAGAAAAAATCCCACACAATAGAGAGTTAGAGCCAGCAAAGATAGGATTGCATTGCAGTGCTGCACCCAAGCCTTCTCCATTTGGTCCCTTCCTGATTGGGCTAGGGATGATAGAAATAGTAGCCTAAAACATCTGGAGGAGAGCTGCCATGGGAAGACTCCCATGAATCCCATGTACAGTTGCAATGGCTCAAGTCCTATAGAACTCAAGGGAGGCTAAGCTATGAATATAAACATCTACAGGGTAAATTAACACTATTTATGCCTATCATGTGCAGAAGAATATGCTTCCCTTTCCCAAGAGTGAGGAGCCCTTCCTGTTACTACAGCAGAAGTCTGAAGCTGAATTAATGTACACCACAGTGGACTCTTTTAGATGGGACAAACATGCCAGGCAGTTATGGTATCTGTTGCTTTAGTTTTGGATGATGATGATGATAAAAGAATCCAAATGATAATTCTGTTGATTCAGGCTATTTTATGACAGATCCTAGCATCAGGTAACTACAACTTATTCACATCCTGTACTAGATTTCTTTTAAAATCTGGCATATATCAGAAAAAAAGTCTTGTCATCTCCTTTCATTAAAAAAAAAAATCTTAAAAGAGTTATAGTACATCAGTGAAGTCTTGCAGTATAACACTATCACTCTTAGAGAAGCGAAAAAGAAAAAGAAAGGTAGAAAAAATTTGCCCTTCATACCATAGATTCAGCAAACCGTGTCACTTGCTGTAAAAAACAATCCTTTGGGAAAGCCCTATTGCAGATCCAAGAAATTCCCACAGAGAATCCTCCTAAAGAAGAAAAAACATGGATGCAGAGGCAACAGCAATGGTCAGAATCCAGCAAAATTCAAAGAGCTATATTGTGAGAACTCACACTTCTTTAGACTAGCTAGGAAGAGCTCAGTATAATTTTCCAAGTACAGATTTATGGGAAATAGTGTGTCCAGAGATATACTTGCAAAAAAGATCTTTGATTCCTGCCCCCTCCTTCAAAGTGCTGCCTTTCAAATAGTGATCACAGGTGCAAAATGTTACATCAAACATGGAGGCACTTTTTCTTTGAGGAAAGAATAGGATATAGAAGCCCTTCATCCTGGCAACTATAAACTGTTCTTGGCTCTGAACAGGGAATTTTTCACTCTGGGACAATATTTCAGCTTTATTGTTACAGATAAAGAGTTGCAGCTTTTCCGTAGCAAGCCATGAGGTTTCAGATCTTGATAAAGCAAAGTTTATCGCTTATCAGTGCTCCCAGACTGGTGTCCGATTGAACCTAAGAAGATCTCTGCTGGATCAGGCCAAAAGCTTATCTGGTCCAGCATTCTGTTCACACAGCAGCCGTCCAGAGGCCTTGGGAAGATCACAACCAACAGATGAGTGCAATAACACCCTCCCACTCATGTTCTGATACTACCCCATAGTAGAAGCAATCTAGCCTTATCAACATGAATTTGGCTAATCCCCCTTTAAAGTGTTCCAGGTTGGTGGCTATCACTACATCCTGAGTTAGTGAATTCCACAGTTTGTTTATGTACTGTGTGAAGAAGTCACTCCTTTTACGTCTGAAAGAATGATGCATTCTGTTGCAAGTGTTAGGTGTGATGTTACCAAGCTTGCCTCCTTATTTTGCTGTTTTGCCTATTTTACCAGATACAATGTTTCATGTCCCTTATGCCTGGACACATAATAATTTGTAGTTGGTACTTACAAATCTGAAAGCACCCCCCCCCCAAAGCTATGCTTATCCAGCTTTCTAGTCAAAAGCACATGCAGTTTCAATTGATTGACATTTGTCCTCCAAAAATGAAAGATATGAAGCTATATTCCTTGCTTTGAAATGTTTGCCATGAGCTTTGATATTTTTCTGGATGGAACCTTACATTTCAGAGATGGAAAGAATGAAATTAAAAGAACTCCTTCCAAGAGACCCACCCCAATCTATCTGTAACAGAAATGTTTGTTTTGGGATTTGATTAAAGGACTCTAGAATTTTTTTTATAAAAATCCCCACCCCCATTATGATTGTTTTAACCTATTTCAAGTATTTGCTGTTTTGTTGTGCTAGGAACCTTGCCTTTGTAGTTCTTGCCAGTGCAATTCTAGTAAAGTTTTCTTTCCTAATATGCATTAAAGTTACATCAAAGGTCATTTTTCTGCCCCCCGCCCAAGTTCATCATTAAAAAACAACAACCCATAAGCACATATATTACAGCTTTACACTGGTAAGGAAAATAAAACTTTTAAAGAAATTAAGAAATTAAGAAATTAAGAACATTGTATGGTTTGTGTGTCTCCCTGTGTGTCCGCATGTATGCACTCTGTGAGACTTCTTTGGTTTTGCTATCAACCTGTTACAGTTAGAGTGAGAATAGCCAGTTTAAAAACTTTTTCATAGGAGATTATCACATGAGGGATGGGACGTCATTGTCCCATCCCTGTCCTGTCCTTCCTGCACAGGACGGACTTTCGCAGGAAGGACTTTCACACCTGACTTGGCATTGACCCGGCAGGGAAGCATGAGTGAAAGTGATTGCGCAAACCACATTCACATGAGAGCAGGCTGAACAGCGCTTTCAGACGTTAGCTGAAAGCACTTTCTCCTGTTTCTCCTGTCATTTTGTATTAGCAGAAGAACATTAGCAGAAGAACCCGTTAATACTGACAGGAGAAAGCAGTGCTTTTCAGCCAGCTCTCATGAGAAAGTGATTAGCGCAATCACTTTCATTTGGGTCACAGATGGGATAAGGAAGGGGAGTGATCCCACCTCTATCCCATCTCCCATGTGATAATCTCCAGAGAATCATAGAATCATAGAGTTGGAAGAGACTACAAGGGTCTAACCCCCCCTGCCATGCAGGAACTCACAATCAAACCCGACAGATGGTCATCCAGCCTCTGTTTAAAAACTGCCAGACTCCACCACTCTCTGACGGAGTGTGTTCTACTCTTGAACAGGTCTTATTGTAGGAAGTTCCTCCAAATGTTGAGGTGGAATCTTTCTTTTCCTGTAACTTGCGTCCGTTGTTCCAGGTTCCTATTCTCTGGAGCAGCAGAAAACAATCTTGCTCCAGCCTCAATGTGACACCCCTTCAAATACATAAACAAGGCTATCATATCACCTCTTAACCGCCTCTTCTTCAGGCTAAACATAGCCAGCTCCCTAAGTTTTTCCTCGTAGGGCTTTGATTCAAAGTGTGTCCCTTCTTATGTGTTGCATTAAAAAAAAAAAAAGGAAATTGAACTATCCTTTACAACATAGTTTTAAAATGTTCAGAAACAACAGGATGGAAGTGCTATTATGGAACAGGCATTCTTCCAAGGGGGCCTCCTCTGAAGAAGAGATTTTTTTTGGAGGGGAATGGTCTTTAGATATGTTAAAACATTCTTTTTTATTATACCTAGAGATTAAATCTCAGATACGGCCTGGTTAGTGCTTGGATAGACCTTATCTGCTCAGCTTCTGAAATCAGATGAGATCAGTTGTGTTTCAGGCCAAGTATATAACTGAGTATTTGTCCTATGATATTTAATCTCTAGGTATAATAAAAAGGAATGTTTTAACAGATCTAAAGACCATTCCCCTCCAAAAAAAAAACCCTCACCTCTTCTTCAGGCTAAACATAGCCAGCTCCTTAAGTTTCTCCTCATAGGGCTTTGATTCAAAGTGTGTGCCTGCTTATTGTGTTGTATTTTTTTAAAAAGGAAATTGAACTATCCACTGCAGAGATTTCTAGTCATATTGCTACTCAAGGAATGAATCTGAGGACCAGGAGGGAGGGAATGCTAAGTAATTTCTTCCATTTTTGAGATGATTATTGGTTAGTGTTGCTGTTTTGCAGATTATAGTAAGACAATTTTCAGTGAGGAGCAGAAACCAAAATGGGTTGAGGGAACAGCTTCATCAGTTAAAATACAGTATTTTGTTACAGGAGCATCACTAGGAGGATGCGGCCTGAATCACTAGGAGGGTGTGGGCTGTACCTTATTCTAAGGGGTAGGGGGACACCACTGCACTGTTCACAGAAATGAACTGTGGTACTCACCTGCGTCCCTTTCAAATGCTGGAGCTCAGCGAAAGAGATGATGTGAGCAGAGTGAGGCTCAGTGGGTGGCAAAAGGAGAGGCCTCAGGATTTTTTAAAATTAAAATTAAAATTGTAAAAAAATGTTGTTTTAAAATTTTCTTTAAAATTATCACATCTTACCAAGTTTTCATTTTAAGCACATGAAACTATGCACATGTAAATACATTTAGGCTGTGTGTATGATATTGTAATTTAAAGGTATAATTTTAATTTTGCTAGTTGTTTATGTCACAACTATTGCTATTACATGCAGTAATACAGGGGTAGGCAACCTTTCCCCTTTAAGGTCTGAGGGACTTCAGCTCCCAGAAGCCTCAGCCATGTTGACCAATAGTCCCATGTTGGCCAATAGCTCCTGGGATTCTGGGAGCTGAAGTCCCTTGGCCCTTAAAGGGGAAAGGTTGCCTACCCGTGCAGTAATATATGGGAATTATGATTATGAGTAACTTTACTACAAAAAACATTACTAAGGACTCTGTATGATATGTTATGGAGGATGTTAGGGGATGGTGACACCATGAGTTAACCACAGTAGGTGACACTAACCTTAGTGATGTCACTGTCACATACAAATCATCTGTGTAAATTCCAAATGTGTAAGGGCCATTGCAGACCACCCAAAGGGCCGGCCTGGGGGTAGAGTTTGGGCGGGGCAGTCACACACCAGCCACCCCAACCCCACCCCAGCGCTATCCTGATGCTGTACGGCGTGACGTCAGGACGCTCTTCCGGCGCGGAAGAGCCACGGTGTTGGCTCTTAGGGCAGCCTTTTGCTGCCCCTAATAAGAGTGGCATTTTGCATGGGATTGCTGCGGCCCCGATCCGCCGCTTCCCGGGGCGGCTCTGTGCCACCCCAAATGGCCGGTCTGCATCGGCCCAAAGTCACTTTGTTATAATGATCTGACCTGTGTATAAATTCTAATGAGCAATGATTTATTTGCAGACTTGCAATCCCTTCAAATAGGTTACTTTCCAAAAGCCAAGATTACTAAATTTGCTTCTCTCTGATGATGTATTGGATGCCTGTTTGGTGTCTGCACATGTCAAAGCTGTGAATGAATTTTCACAAATATCTGTAGATGCCCCAAAGTCAGCATATGAAGTGTGCATACATGGAAAAACTTCCATGTAAAATAATTTAGTAAGTTCACAGAGTGTTTGTGGTAATGTTTTGCAGAATTCTATAATATTCTTTTTTGGATCCCTAAAATTCAGTTCTAAATGCTCAGCTGCAATGTAATTGGAGGAGTGAAGGAAAATTTCATGGGGAGGGGAAAGAATTCTTGTTGAAGGGACAATGCACTATGCCCCTGCTGCTTTGCAACCAGGACATATGACATGCTCCATTCAGTCTCATGATTCAGTGACAGAGGGGATAGTCCTGTCTTCTTTCACTAATTCAATTCACATCTTATCTTCAACTCCATATTTCCTAGCTTTCGGTCTTTCAGATGTTTTGGACCAGGGGTAGGCAACCTTTCCCCTTTAAGGGCCGAGGGAAAGGTTGCCTACCCGTGCAGTAATATATGGGAATTATATTACTGCAGTAATATATGGGAATTATATTACTTTAAGGGCCGAGGGAAAGGTTGCCTACCCGTGCAGTAATATATGGGAATTATATGGGCCGAGGGACTTCAGCTCCCAGAAGCCTCAGCCATGTTGGCCAATAGTCCCATGTTGGCCAATAGCTCCTGGGATACTGGGAGCTGAAGTCCCTCGGCCCTTAAAGGGGAAAGGTTGCCTACCCTTTTTTGGACTTTTAATTCCATGAATTCTCAGCTAGCATGGCAACAGTGAGGAATTCTGGATGCTGACATTCAACAGCATCTGGAAGACTAAAGTTTGAGAACTATGGGTCTACCCTGTACGCTGCTCTTCCCTATTTGAACATCTAATAAGCTTTTTGGTTTGAGTTGTCAACCTTATTTTTGGCTGATGAATCCTGGCCTCTGATTACTTGTAAGAGGAGAAGATATGCTATAAAAGAATTTGTGTTCTGGGTCTACTAAAAATGATATAAAACATACTGAAATCCATCATACTTTCATTGTTGACTGCACCATCTGCCTATAACTCCCATGATAGTGGGTTGGTGCACCTATTCCAGATTTTAGTCTAAACCTAAAGCCATCTGAGGTGCTGAATTTATGTTGAGAGCAGAGGCCAATCTCTTAGAAAGGTAATTTAAAGTTTGGACTGATACCTGGGGCAGATTCACCATCCTTTGCTATTGTTGTTAACTGCCCTTGAATCAACTGTGACTCATGACAATCCCATGGATGAGATATTTTGAAGCTTCTGTATCCTCTACTGCTCTGCTTGGGTCCTGTAGATTTAGGCCCATGGTTCCCCTGATTGAGGATTCTGTATCCATCTGGCATGTGGTCTTCTTCTCTGTCTACTACCCTCTACCTTTCTGAGCATTATTATCTTTTCTAGTGATTCATGCCTTATCATAATATGGCCAAAGTATGACATCCTCAGTTTGAACATCTTGGTCTCCACAGAGAGTTCAAACTTGGTCTGTTCAAGGACACATTTGTTTGTCTTTTTGGCTGTCCACAGTATCATCAGCATTCTTCTCCAGCATCACATCTCAAATAAGATTATTTTTCTCCTATCCACCTTCTTCACGTCCAGCTGTCACATCCAACATGGTGATGGGGAATACAATGGCTGGATGATTCACCATCCTACTAAAATGGAACCACCAACCACCATTGGACTACACTTTTAGAAATGTTGAATTTAATTGTTTATAGCATTACTTTAAGTCAGGGGTAGGCAACCTAAGGCCCGGGGGCCGGATGCGGCCCACTGAGGCCTTTGGACCGGCCCCAAGCTGGTCCTGCCGCCGCCACCGCTGTCACCCTCCCCCCGCCCGCCATGATGATATTGATTATTGTTGTTATTAGTTGTTCTTGGGGTTTTCTTGGCAAAATCTCCACAGGGGTTTTGCCATGGCTTTTCTGGGGCTGACAGAGTGTGCATGCATATATTTTTAAATTTTTAAAATTTTTAAATTTAAAAAAAAAATATTTATTTATTTATTTATTTATTTATTTTTGGTGCTTCAGCCCCCAAATTGTCTGAGGGACAGCAACCCGGCCCCCAACTCAAAAAGGTTGCCTACCCCTGCTTTAAGTGATAAAGGTTTCAGTAGCCTCAATGACAGAATAGCAAACAACAGCTATCAACCCACTTGAAGTGTTCAATAATTTACCAAGGTATCCAAGAATAATGCTGTGTAAATTAACACTATGATAATGAGCTTGTGACACCATCAAAAGGAAAGGAACAGTTACCTCAGTGGTTGAGGTCAAAACAGTTTGAGATTTCAAAGACTGACCTACTTCATTCTGCACATTTATTTTAAATATTAATCAATCATTTAATTACTGCTGGAAGGAGAAAACAAATGAATTAGTGACCAGTAATGCATTCTGAAACCAATAATGCATTCTAAAAAATGAGGTGGCAGCTGCAATAAGAGAAATAGTGAAAAACAAATCACCACAAAGAGACGATATTCCAACTGAACTGCTGCAAGCCACATTGACAGTTAACTTTAATGCTGACCAACATATGTCAACAGATATGGAAAACAAAATGATAGCCAAAAGATTGGAAGTGGTCGATATACATCCCCATCCACAAAAAGGGAGACACAAGAGACTGCAGCAACTATAGAACCCTAGCACCAATCTCCTGTGCAAGCAAAATTATGCTCAAAATACTGCAACATAGACTCTAACCACACATGGAGAGAGAAGTCCCAGAGGTCCAAGCAGGGTTCAGGAAAGGAAGAGGCACCAGAGATCACATTGCAAATATACGATGGCCAATGGAGCTCAGGAGGGAGGTCCAAAAGAAAATCAGCATAGACTATGTGCTTTATAGACTATAGCCTTTGACTGCATAGATCATGAAAGGCTATGGAATGTTTTTAAGGACATGGGAATGCCAACACATCTGATAGTTCTGATGAGGAATCTGTACTCAGGACAGGAAGCTACTATCAGGATAGAACACGGAGAAACAGAATGGTTCTCAATTGGCAAAGGAACCAGACAAGGCTGTATCCTATCGCCCTACCTATTCAACTTATATGCAGAATATATTATAAGAAAGCAGGCTTGGACACAGAAGAAGGAGGAGTGAAAATAGGAGGAAGGAATATAAACAATCTCAGGTATGCAGATGACACCATAATACTAGCAGAAAACCTCACAGACCTGGAACACCTGCTAAGAAAGATCAAAGAAGAAAGTGCAAAGGCAGGCTTAATGTTGAACCTAAAGAAAACAAAAATTATGACCAACAAGGACATTCACAAGTTCAACATAGGCAATAAAGAAATAGAAATAATAAAAGAATTTTCATATCTTGGATCAAACATTGATAGAAATGAGGACTATCAGAAGATTAAGACTGGGGAGGGTGGTTATGAAAGAACTAGAAAAGATTCTAAAATGCAAAGATATGCAACTCAGCACAAAAGTTAGAATCATATAAGCCATTGTATTCCCTATTACAACATATAGATGTGAGAGCTGGACAGTTAAGAAAGATGATAGGAAGAAAATCAATTTATTTGAGATGTGGTGCTGGAGAAGAGTACTGAGGATCCCATAGACAGTCAAAAGGACAAACAAATGAGTTCTAGAGCAGATCAAGCCGGAAACCTGCCTGGAAGCCAAGATGACCAAACTGAGGCTGTTGTACTTCGGACGCATCATGAGAAGAGAAGACTCATTTGAAATGACAATAATGCTGGGGAAAGGTGGAGGGAAGTAGGAAGAGAGAAAGGCCACATGCCAGATGGATGGACTATTAAGGAGGTTACGGGTATGGGTTTTCAGGATTTAAGCAGAGTGAAGGAGAGAGGATCTTGGAGATGTGTCCTCCATAGAGTCACCATGACTCAAAATTGACTCAAGGGCAGTTAACAATAACAAATGCATTTTGAGGGATGCATTCTAAGGTAAACAACCAGTGTCTGAGAAGGCAGTATGATGAGCACTGAGAGGAACAGCAGAAATGTATCATTAAAGAAAGAAGACACCCATAGTATTTTTGTATTATTATTAATTATAGTAGTGTGTAATTATTGGGAAGCACGTCACACCCAGCTGTTAAATTATTATTATGAATAATTATCTTTGTGTGAATGCTTTTTTAAAACTGAGAACTTGCAAAAAATATTGATATATAGCTACAGAATTGTTTAAATTTATTATATTAAATTACACAATCTCAAAACATCAACATATACAAGTACAAATACTTACAAATCAATAAACAACATAAACACACATATGACAATAAACTACATAGAGTAATACATATATACCTTAAGATATGAATCTTCAATGTCTTCTATTTAATAACTTCCTTATCAGTTAGGTCACCTTTTTTTCTTATTGATTCTTAATTTTCTTGTGATTCTGGCAAAATCAAAGAACTGGACTCTATATTATATAATATTTTATAATAATCTATATATATTGTAAATTTTAATTACCGTATTTTCCGGCGTATAAGACGACCAGGCGTATAAGACGAC
>CM034706.1:247183526-247223156 GCA_020142125.1 Phrynosoma platyrhinos | reverse complement strand
TGCAGCTAAGTTGGCACCTTCTGTTTAACAAATGGAGTAGAGGAATCCAGTGGAATCCAGCTTGATTCCATTGACCATGATTTCTTTACCCACATTGTCAAAAAGGAATGGTATTTTGTTTATGGCATCATTCCCAGCTCATTTACAAATGGCATCTACTTAAAGATTTTCACCAGCTTCATGCAAAAGTAAACTTCATACATCCCCATAATCTGTTTAGAAGAAAGGAGGCTGATGGTTCAGGAGCATAAATCAGTTCTGGACTTGATGGTTTCTGGTCCACCAGCTCATAGTAGAGAAGAGTGAGGAGACAAACCCTATGTCCTCTGAGATGGTCAACTTTTATTTGTTTTAAAAAGCCCAACAAGTTTCAGCCGCAATGAGAAAATTCCTATGTCAGGGCCCTTAGCAGAAATCACTGGAGTTAAGAACACTGCCTAAAACACAGGACCATTGAGTATAAAAAGAGCTTGTCTCCTCACTGTTTTCTGCTTTTTAACATTCAGTACTCTCTTCACAACTCAGGTTGTTGCCATATTGCAGAATTAATGCAGTTTGAAACCAGTTTAACTATCATGGCTCTATCCTATGGAATCCTGGGATTTCTAATTTGTTTTGGCAGCAGAGTGACAGTGTTGCACACACGAGGTTTCAAGTTCATTCTCATGTTGCCTTGGTTTAAAACTCAGTTTGTCTACAGCTTTGGAGAGTTACTGTTAGTCAGAGTGGACTGGATTAGATGGACCAGTGATCATTACAAGGCAGCTTTATGTGATACAATTAATCCTATTAATACTGCACTTCTGTGCATATTTACTTTAAACAAATTTAATGGGACTGAGTTAAATGGGACTTATTGTCAAGTCCATGTGCAAAATATTCCAACCTATTCAGAAGGTTTTTGTAAGTATTAAGCCCTTAATACATGCCACACAGTGATTGTGCTGATGCACACAATACTCTGTTTAGTAGCTCAACCAGCAAACTAGGGACAGATAGCAACTTCAGTTGTATTTCCCATCTGTTGGTTTAGCAATATAGAGTTAATTAGCTGGGAGAAAACTTGCTAATGGTTGCATCTTTACAACTGTATCTTAGGTGTGTTTGCTCAGAACAAGTCTGAGTGCGATGGGTTTTGCTACGTGGTCAGACAGAACTCCAGGGTTTAATAGAGCTTGGAATGTTGGGTTTAAAAAGTAACTCGTTCCTTCTTTTTTATTTAAAGGCTTATTAACCTTATTCATTAAAAGAACATTCTATCACAGAGAGATATTCTGAGTGATGGGTTTATTCCTACATTACATACTTCCCTTTCCAGGCTATGCCAATTAAATAATATTGATTTGGAAACAAACAATAATTTTTAATGGCAATGCAGATTTCTCAGTGCAATTAGTGGATGTGAAAGTGTGTACACCTAATTCATTTCAACTTCATGATAAATTGGGAAAAAAGAATAGATACAGCATCACTGAAAATGTAAAGTAACATTACAGAAATTTGTTTCATATTAGTGTCTGGCAGTTTCATGTTAAGCCATTCTCCTTTCTCCCCCAGCTCTCATAATCTTAAAAAAAAAAATATTGTTGCACTTATTTGAAAACTGCCTCCTCTTACATTTCCTTGTCCTGTTCTGCATCTATTCTTTTTGAAATATAGTTTCCCCTCTGTTCTCACAGACTTCAAGTCTGAGGTTTTATATATTCACGGAGGGGCAACCTACATTTAAATGAATGGGCCATGCCCCTGGGGGCGCGCGTGCCCACCCACGCCCATGGGGGAGCACTCCATTCAAGCCTATAGGGCTTGATTATTCACTAATCTCCATTTTCGTGGGGGGGGGGGTTCCCCTGCAAAAACAGAGGGCCAACTGTATTACCAAATATCTGGCAGTATTGGCCCAGTCCGAAAAAAACAAAATCTGGATCTTCTTTTAAAAAGTGGAAGTTTGCAAGGCCTATTTTTACTATCCTGTCTCATATGTCCCCACTTTTGTATAATAGCATTCTAAAACAGAGCTAGGAATAGTTACCATTTTGAAGAGCAACCTGCAGAATCTCCCAGCTAACATGTCCAGCAGTGCCCGAGTTGGCTGAGAAATTCTGGAGCATTAACTTACAAAAGTAACTTTTCCAAGCTTCAAGACCACCAAGTTGAAGCAGGTAGAGCACACAGGAAATAGAAAAGGGGCCGACTGGGATAAAAGGATTCCTGCCTGGCTGTTGTGCCTCAACTCTGCAAAATGGAAAAAAATAAGTAGGGTAGGGCAAGCCATGTAGACCATTCTGGCTCCAGCTCTTATCTAAACTGACCCACCAGGCCTTCCTGCATCTTAGACTAAAGCAATTACAACCATCCAATGCTATCATTATGTAAAAGACTTAAGAGACAGGAAGGCAACTTTTCCATCAGGCTAGGAAGACTGCTGTTTTGGGTGGGTTGACCAAATCAACTTTCTAATATAAATGATGTATTTTTAAAAATCTTTATTTTAAGGAAAATATCCTGCATACTCTCCAATTGTTCTTATTTGGTAGGGGGAGTCCCCTATCAATCCTTCTTTTCTGCTATTTTAAAAATGTACCAGTGTCTCTCTCCTTTTCCCACTTCCTCCGTTTGTCCTCTGTTTACTTCAGTTGTCATAAGGTGAGTTCACCATGCAAAAGTAGTTTACATTCATTTAGATTAGCAGAAAAAAAGGGGTAGACTCTTCCCCTTTCCTGTAGATGTAGGCAAAAGCAAACTGCTACAGCCTCTCCTAGTTTGTGTCTTCTTCCTCAATAACTGTTGCCATCTTGATCACACTCAGATATTGCTCGGGTTCACATGTACTGGTTTTCATTTGTGAAATATTTGAGGGTGTGTATCCTGATATTTAGCCATGTGGTTGCCAAGGCAGCTTACTTTGGTTATTTAAACAATATTATTATAAAATAATCAAAAAAATTAGATAATTTTAGAATAGCAAAAGGCAGCACAGAGGAGCAGATGCAATCAGATAAAATCTTGCTAAAGGCATAGACAAATAATTGTGCCCCCCCCAACGTGGAAAAGCTAATATTATAAATGCCAGGCAAACAGATTTGGGAGTTACGTAAATGAAAACCATCACTGAAAAGACCCTTCTCCTGACTACATCTATCTTAGAACGTTGGGCAATCTAGAACAGGATCTCTGCTGAAAATTGTTACAGTGGACATCCAGGGCTAAGCCTATTTAGTGGAAATTCAGGGCTAAGCCTATTTAGGTTTACAAGTTATTCGGATGTACAAATAAAGAGAGGAAGGTGGTATATAAAGTTCTTTGAACACTGACAAAACAGAATGGGTTCAAGAGCTACACATTTATGATGACCTTGTATTGAGCAGAGGGTAGCTATGGGTGGAGGGCAAAATGCCCCATCCAACAATGATCCACCTATGAAATTTTCTTTCTCCAATTTTTATAGAATTACAGTAACTTCAAAATGCGGTTGTGCATTTAGAATTTAAAGTTTTGGCAAAGTTACCATGGCTATGTGAACACAGCAAATAGACGTTTTAGGTGGGAATGTTTTTCAGTTTCTCACTCTCTACTGTCCTAGAGATGTGGGGAATGAAGGAAAGGTTGAATGTAGGGATTATACCCTTGCACTACTTCTATGCTTTTATTTATTTCATTTATGAATCATCCAATGTCAGTTTTCACAGTGATGTACATAAATACAAAATAAAACTAATCAAAATCAATAAAATACAGTCAAACAAACAATCAAAGCCACGAACAGTCATAAAAACAATTTTAAACAGGAAATTTTAAAATAAAAAAATAAATAAAAGCAAATACTATCTCTATGGAGAAAATAGTTCTTATATGTAACTTTAAGAGACATCAAGGCAATCAAAGGTATAGTAAATTACCGGTAAGTGAACTAAGAGAGAACATAAACATCTTTCCTTCACATGAAAGATCAACAAAGGAGGCACCAGGTAGACCACTCTGGGGAGGACATCACACAGTTAGAGGGGCAACCACTGAAAAGGAATGTAGCGCAAACCCCCTCTGAACAAATCTTGCCAAGAAAACCCCATGATAGGTAATGACCTTAGGGTTGTCAAAACTTGGAAATGTTTTGAAGGCACACAACAAATGTGCATAAGTTCTCACTGAATTGTGGTCCATGGTATTCTTAGAGCAGGTCCTATAAGAACCATGGTGATATTCTGGGCAGGTGTCTTTTCAGTGCAAAGAAAGAGGAAGGAAGCGATTGCTTAACGATTGCTTGACATCCTTTTCAGTCTGGAAGAGCTTGTTGAGCTCATCTGGTGAGTTCTGAAAGCCAATGGCCCATTTTTGAGACTTGTGGAATTGGAAAAATGATGAGACTAGTGGCCTTATTAATGTGTGTGTGCATGTGTGTGCATTGCATATGTGTGTGTAGGTTTCCTGATTATGTTAGCAGTCTTTGTGTTTCCAGGTTCTTATTCAGTGTCTACACCAGGGGTAGGCAACCTTTTTGAGTCAGGGGCCAGGTTGCTGTCCCTTAGACAATTGGGGGGGGGGGGCGAAGCACCATAAATAAATAAATAAAAATAAAAATATATATTTTAAAAAATTTAAAAAATATGCATGCACACTCTCAGCCCCAGAAAAGCATGGCAAAACCCCTGTGGAGGTTTTGCCAAGAAAACCCCAAGAACAAGTAATAACAACAATAATCAATATCATCATGGCGGGCGGCGGCAATGGCGGGGGGTGGCGGCGGCAGGACCGGCCTGGGGCTGGTCCAAAGGCCTCGGGGGCCCGCATCCGGCCCCTGGGCCTTAGGTTGACTACCCCTGGTCTACACAATGCATATATGCTCCAGTCAAATACCGTTCAGCTGTTTTCATTGTTAGTTCCATGATTTTTTCATGATTTGCCATGTTAACAGGGACTCACGGGTGTTACAGTACAAGGCATCTTGAGGAGGGCATGTGTACACATTATTCTTATAACTGCCCCTAGAGCATTGTTGCCATAGAAGAGATTACTGCAGTTGCCAAATTAAAGGTTCAAGCCTGCGTATCTATCTTTTTTCAGTGCGTTTCAGCAGGATTTTAAAAACATATGTATTACTCTCTCTCTCTTTTTAAAAAGGGTATATTAATTGGGGCTGTCCACTGGGAAAGGATGTGTAACTCTGTGGTAAATTATAACACTGTTCATCACTTTTACTTTCCATTTTCTATGGGAGCTTTAACATTTTCTGTCAGATTGGACACCTGTGAAATTGCTGGGGATTATTTCTGTTTATGAATTACAAATCAGAAGCTCATAGACAAATCTTGTGAGGGTAGGCATGTTTTAAATAATTATTGTTTATATTAGCAGAAACTTTACATATGTAAAATAAATTTGAAAAAGAAAACCTCTGTGTTCAGTAAATGTATTAACATATCCCTAGGGTATGACATTTTAGTGTTTTATTAAAAAGATCATTTTTGCAATTACATTTCATTTAGTACATTAATTATATCAACTGTTAATACATTTAAATTAGTATTAGCAGGCATTTGCAATGTTCTGTGACTACTTTCCAGTTTTTTAGAACTAGCTTTTTTAAGCAGATGATTTGAACAATAGCAATAGATCCCAAACCTTTTTAACCATTAATTTTCATTAGACCATCTATTAGTATTCCAATATCTTACAAATTTGATTCTCACTGCAACTGATACATGTATTATATGCATTTTTATATTAACACATTCTGTAAACAAATCTTTGAATCTGGTTTAAATCTGATCAATATTTTACAGATGAAAGTTATGCCTATTTCCCCCCCCCCCACATCTTCTTTCACTTAACCACCCACTATGGGCCCTGGAGGCAGGGATGGGGAGGGGTAGCTGCATGCCAGCCACCCCAACCCCACTGTGGCAGCGTCCTGATGCCACACGCTGTTACACATGGCATGCGGTGTCAGGACGTCCTTCTGGCGCAGCGTTTTGATGCACTGTGCTGGAAGGGGCGCTAAAGAGCTGTGCCCGGCTCTTAGGTTGCCCTTTTGCCAGCCCTGAAAGGAGCAGCATTTTGCCACTCTTTTACGGGCCGGCAAAAGGGAGGGTCGGGGCTGAGGCGTGTGGCAACCTTGGCCCCGATCCTCCTCTTTCCAGGGCAGCCGAGGGCCGCCCGTCTGCATCCGCCCTATGATACCTTGAAGGCGCCATATTTCATTTGTTGTTTGAAGCTAACCAGGGTCAGCCCTAGTAAGTACTTGGATAGGAGATTGTTGATGAATACCACGTAAAAGGAACAGGTAAAACTACCTATGAGTATTCCTTGCTTAAGAAAACCCTATAAAATGTATGGTGTCACTTTAAGTTGACAGGTGACTTGAAGAACATAAATGATTCAAAGTGAGAGTTTTCTTTTTCATTTAGGTTTATCATGCAATTAAAGAAATGTTAGTTGATTAACCATGTAATAATGTAATGTAATTTATTGCAATCATGTACAATCACATACAATAATGTTATTATTACTGTTACAACTACATTATTATATTACATTACTACAGTCTCTATGTAATGAAGATTGCAACCAAGAAATCAGAAGACTAGGATTGGGAAGAGCAGCTCTGAAAGAAATAGACATGATAGTGATGTGCAATGATATACAATTGCATACTAAAGTGAGGATTGACCACACCATTGTATTTCACATCACTATGTATAGCCATGAGAGCTGGATGGTCAAGAAAGTAGACAGAAAGACTATCAGTTCAGTTGAGATGGGGTGCTAGAGAAGAATTCTATAGATACCGTGGATTACTAAAAAGGCAAATAAATGGATCCTGGAATAAATCAAGCCTGAACTCTCCCTAGAAGCTAAGATGACTAATCTGAGTCCGTAAAGAGATCCTGTAGCACCTTTGAGACTAACTGATAGAAAAAAGTTGGCAGCAAGAGCTTTTGTAGAGTAAAGGCTTTTACAGACCGGCCTAAAGGGCTGGCCTGGGGGTGGAGTTGGTGCGGGGCAGCCGCAATCCGGCTGCTCCAACTCCACCTCAACACTGTCCTGACACCACACACCTGTCCGCACAGTGTGCAGCATCAGGACGCCCTCCTGGTACAGCGTGTACACATGCTGCACCAAAAGAGCGTGGAAGAGCTGCAGTGCCGGCTCTTAGGGTGGCCTTTTGCCGCCCCTAAAAGGAGCGGCAAAAGGGAGGATTGGAGCTGCAGCGTACAGTTGTTGTAGCCCCAATCTGCTGCTCCCAGGGGCGGCTCTGTGCTGCACCAAAAGGTGGGTCTGTAAAGGCCCTAAATCTTCTTCCTCAGATGCCTAAAATAGCCATGCAACTACAAATGAGATGGTCACAGCCATGTGCTGCATAGCCATTAGCAGAGATCTTCATTCCCTACAGCAGGGGTAGGCAACCTAAGGCCCGGGGGCCGGATGCGGCCCAGCAAGGCCTTTGGACCGGCCCCAAACCGGTCCTGCCGCCGCCGCCCCCCCCCACTGCCGCCGCCCCCCCATGATGATATTGATTATTGTTGTTATTACTTGTTCTTGGGGTTTTCTTGGTAAAATCTTCACAGGGGTTTTGCCATGGCTTTTCTGGGGCTGAGAGACTGTGCATGCATTTTTTTTAATTTTTAAATTCTTTTTTAATTTTAATTTATTTATTTATTTATTTATTTATTTATGGTGCTTTGGCCCGTCAATTGTCTGAGGGACAGCAACCCGGCCCCCGGCTCAAAAAGGTTGCCTACCCCTGCCCTACAGTGTATTAGAGCAGGCAGAATACCTTCTCTAAAAAGGGATCTGCTACATGTGGTGGTTGCAAATACTTGTATTAAAAGTACAGTGCCCCCCCAAGTTCTCAGACTTGAAATCCGTGGACTTGACAATCCGCAGAGGGATGACCGCCATTGAAGTGAATGGGCCGTGTGCCCATCTCACGTGGCGTGTGCCCTGTGCGTGTGCGCAGGGGTGCGCCTCGTTCATTTATCCTAACTTGTCTCCTAACTTGTGGGGGGAGGTTTTTCCGGAATGGATCCCCCACGAGTTAGGAGGGGTGACTGTAATCTGAAAATTAAAAACAAAACAAAACTCCAAACATGCTAATTGGTAAGTCATCTTTTATTTTTATTTTATTTTTATTACTAGATCAAAAGTTTTTAAACTGCTATATCTAGCCTATCCTTTCCACACAGCCCTATCACTTCCAGAAAGTTTATATATATGGTTTTGCATTAGTAATTCTTTCTCCCCACTACTGGTAGAGTCTCAGTTCAATATAGGGAATTTCAGGAGGGATGACAGATGTACCACAAATCCCTGGCAATCTCAGAGTGTTTTTATTAAACTCAGAGGTGTTTTTTCCACTCTAAATATTTCATTGAAAATAAAAGCCCTGCTCTGTGTGAACTTGCAGCAGCTGGCACTCCAACCTGAGCTTGAAGCTCCCATTAGCAAAGGCTATATTCAATCCAGTGTGCAGACTGGATTGTGAAGTGTTAAACCAACTATTTACCTTGGCTTGGGGAGATCTAGAGTTGGCAAGATGATCTGGAGTTTCTTTGAAGGGTAGGGGGTAAAGAAGGGTAGCAGGGTATGGAAAGGCAGCATGGGGGTGGCATCTGGGAAGAGATGGAGAATGTTGGTAAATTTGGGTGGCAAGCCCCCACACGGAGAAAAAGTCTGAATGCTATGAGTGTTAGCACCAAAGGGAACTCCTTGTGTCCATTTCTTGGCCAGATTGTAGGTGCTACTTTTCAGGAGCAAATGAAAGGGCAGCTTAGAGAAGAGTAAAAGGAAACCAAAATGAATAGACAGCTTAATACATCCAGTCAGTGCATTGGCACATTAAGGCAGCACAGTTAATGTTCTTTTGACTATTCTGAATGCTAGGTTTTGGGAGCTTGGATAATAAACCTACCTTTTAAAATCCATGGCTGTCAAACAGCCTGTTTTCATGGCAGAAAAACCCCTTCATTTTCCAGAGACATAAAAGCACACGACTTGAGTGGCTGTTCTGCTTACAGCATTGAGAAGTGTGAGGTCTGTTTGGAAGACCAGAAAAATTTTCATGCCTTGAGGCAACCAAAAGAAGAAGGACTCACTGTGAGTTCTCATCAAGACCAGCAGTGCAGCTCTGGATTTAATAACCATATGCGACACCCCCATCCCATCCCCACTTTAGGATGTTAATTATAAAATATAGGAAGCCAGCCTTGCTATATTTGGGCTGCCATATGCTCATTCTGCTGAGTGAGTCTCTAGGCCTCTGTCATAAAACCATCGCTTGCTGTTTTCCTCCATAGGCAAGGCTTACTCCACCCCTTAAAAATGGCTAATATCAAATTTCAAAAACAGGTGTCTTATGAAATAATGAAAAGAACAAAACTTGAAACTAAATTTTATTTTAAATTGGAAGGATATCCAGCTATAAGCAATACATGTTGCCAACTTAGAAGAAGAAGAGATTTTTTTTCTTAGTAAAAAAAATCAATAAATTAAAAAATAAAAATAAAAATACATATAAAAAAGATAAATAAAAAACAGAATATAGAAATTTTTCATAAGACTTCACAATTTATTATATCCCATAGCTTTGTGGTGGTATCAGCCCTGGTGGCGCAGTGGTTAAATGCCTGTACTGCAGCCACTCACTCATAGACCACAAGGTTGCGAGTTCAATACCAGCCAGGGCTGAAGCTCGACTCAGGCCTGCATCCTTCCAAGGACGCTAAAATGAGTACCCAGATTGTTGGGGGGCAATCAGCTCACAGTTGTAAACCGCTTAGACATCCCATAGCGTGATATGAAGCGGTATATAAATAAGCTGCTTTTATTTATCTTTTTAAAAAAGCTGTCAGTTGCATTTTTAAAACAAGGGTTTAAAAAACTAATCTGTGTAAAATTGTGCCCCTCAAAGTAGTCAGTATTGTGCCCTTCTGGCTGCCCTAATGATAGCAACGGCCCTGATGTCAACACTGATCAAAGGCAGATTAATGTTTCATATGCAGGCACAGATTATAACTTTGAAAGAATTGCATGATCAGGTTTTCCCGAAACATTTTCTAGTCCCCATGCAAAATCTGTACCAATTGTCTCACTTATCCAGAATTCCAAATTTAAAACATTCCAAAGACCAAAACGTTTTTCATGGGTGGCTGAGATAGTGACACTTCTGCTTTCTGATGGTTCAGTGAACACAAACTTTGTTTCCTGCCCAAAATTATTTTTAAATTATATATAATCATCTTCAGGCTATGTGTATAAGGTATATATGAAAAATAAATGAATTTTGTGTTTAGACTTGGGTCCCATCTTCAAGATATCTCCTATGTACATATATACAAATACAGGTATTCCAAAATCCAATAAATAAATAAATAAATAAATAGATAAATCCAATATTCAAAACATTTTTGGTCCCGTGCATTTTGGATAAGGGAGACTCAGCCTGTACGTCAAGATCAGTGCTCAGATTACTGGAAGCATAGGGCTGTTTGTATGTGGTGAAATGGGATAACAAGGTACTGTTTATTTTAAAAAAGAAAAAAAGAAAAGAAATACACACATACAAACATAGTGGGCCTTTGGTATCCATTGGGATTTGGTTCCAAGACCTCCCTCACTCCCCCCCCCCCCGATACCAAAATTGGTGGATGCTCAATCCTCATTACATACAGTGGTGTAGTAAAATAGTGTCTCATATATTATATGGTATAATCAAGGTTTGCTTTTTAGAACTTAAAAAAATATTTTCAATCCATGGATTCATGAATATGGAGGGCTGAATCTATATATGTACATTTTACCCTTCAACAGCTATTGTTTTAGAAGCAGTATGTTCATCAAATGGTAAAAGTGAAATAATTTGAGAAGGGATTATTGATTTCATTATGGGTCCACCTACTCCCCAGTCTCACACTTCGGAGACTTTTCAAGATAACCTTAATTCAGAAGATGGAACAAAAATGTCTGTGAACTTTCATTTCTCATGTTACATTCAGCCATAGTTAGTTCCCTTTATTGTGTATGCAAATTTGTGTTGGTCTTTGCAGTGAGTATGGGGAAAATTTCCTGTATTTTACTAGATGCTCCCCACTTTTATTTATTTATTGGATATTTATATCCCGCTCTTCAGCTACAAAGGCTCTCAGAGTGGCTTACAAATGGTTAATTAGACAGTTCTCTGCCCTCAGGCTTACAGTCTAAAAAGACATGATACAAAAGGAGAAGGGAATGGTAGTGGGGAAGGGATCAGGTCCAGCAGTTCTTGTTGTTGTGTGCCTTCAAGTAGTTTTAGCCTTATGGCAATCTTAAGGCACTCTGGTCTTGTCTGAACTGGCCAGTAAGTCTGGGGCCAGTCCTGGAGCATGCTCTGGAACTGGCTCCGAATTGGCCATGAAAATGGACAGGCCGGTTGTACCTACACTGCTTTGGCATGGCTGGCCCATCCCCTGTCCCCGGAGCCTCCGCCACCATGTCCTTTACCTGCAAGAATTCTGTGGAAAGGCCTCCCTTTGTGCCGCTGCTTCTCTGCTGTTTGCAGCTTTTACATGGCATTATATTCCCCAAACCATAGGAAAGTGACATGTCAGGATCAAAGATGCATGAGAATCTTTTTCTTTGCCTTCCAGTTTTCTTTCCATTTTTTTTTCCTTTTTGGCATAGAGAAAGTATCCAAATGTCAACTCCCACCTGCAGTTTGTTGTAGTACAGTCCAGACACAGGTTGGTTCCTTGTGTAAGAACCAGGCCTTGCACTACTGAGAAGAATCACCATATGAGATGCCTCCTTTTTTGTTTTCTTATGGAGCAGAACAGTGTTATATTTTTCTACACTTGCATACCAGTCTTGTCACAGTATGGATGAAATACCCATATGAATCTGTGGTTGCATTTAGCACAGTTACCAACTTCACACATGAGAAGTACTGGTTTATTCTAAATCAGTATTTGCATATGCTGCTGCTGTTATCTGTCTTCAGGTCAACTCTGATTTATGGTGACCCTATCTTAATTTTTTCTTAATACACAGAGGTTTGCTATTGCATTTCTCAAATTCTGAGAGAGATTGACTCCTCACCCAATTATTAAAGTTTTGAGAGAGGACAAAGTAGCAGATTGGAGTGCAGACACCTGAAACATGAGAAGGACTGCAGTATAGGTTGCCCTAAGATCAGAGAGCCATTTTGCTTGCAATGTTAGCTTGATCGCAAATCCCTTGTGAAACTGTTTCTCAGCCTCTGTTCTGTTTTGCTGTTGGCAATGAAGCCGTAGTGGTGCTTTCTCCAAAAGAGAAAATTACAGTGAGAGTCACACACAGAGGCTAGCCCAGGATCACAGGCTGCTGCCACACTGCAGAATTAATGCAGTTTGACATGACTTTAACAGCTATGGCTCATTGCTATGGAACCCTGGGATTCGTAGTTTGTTCTGGCAACAGAGATCTCTGACAGAGAAGGCTAAATATCTCACAAACCTGCAAATCCCAGAATTCCATCACACTGAGCCATGGTGGTGTCAGACTGCATTAATTTTGCAATGCTGATGCAGCCCTAATGTCTGCCCATTCAATGGTTAAAGATTTGTATCTGGTTGTTCCAGTGTACACATATACACACATCATATAGAGGGTGTATGAGACCTGGATTCCAGACTGTCTCCAGTGATTCAGAGAGACTGTGAAGTCACAAAGGGGACCCCAGGCAACCCGCCAAGACATCAGAGTCAGCAACCAACAGGAGTTCCCGGAATGAGGCCACATCTATGGGAATGCTAGGGAGGGTAGATTCTTGATTAGCATTTCATTGTAATGTACACTAGCAGGCTTCTTTCCTCTTCAACTTCCCCTTTATGTTTTCAAAAAGAATGGTCTGATTCTTTCCCCTGACCCAGAGGAAACTGGTATTTTGAAGCAGTGTGTGATACGATTGTGTTTTTGCAAGAACAGGCACTCAAGGGAAGAAATGAAGAGAAGGGGAATGGGTTTGCTTTAATCCTGTAAAACAAAGGCAATGGAGGGTACAGGAAATGGTTTGAAGGAGGAATGATATAGAAGAGAGACACAGAGCTATGTTTTAAATCAAATTAATGTGCTTGGTCCAGCAAAATTTCAAGTATTGTCCTCAAAAATGGATTAATGTAGTTGGATTAAGGTAGCTGTTCTAGAGATGGACCCCCCCAATTCTGTGGGATATTCTAGGAGTGCTGTTATAAAAGTTGTCTATTTAAGGAATATACAATATACAAAATACAATAGATGGGAGCACAGAATCTGGAGATATTCACCCATTTTCACCCCATGCATTTTTATTTCATTGCTCATATAATGGACAAAATCCTGATGATAACAAAACTAACAATCCATTGCAAAAAGGACACAGAGAACAAACCTACAAATCTGATGTGTGGGATTAGGATGATGGTGACTATGAAAAAGAAGACAGCTGCAGGTTCTAAGAGAAACTAAAAGCCAGTTCTTTGCATGTTAATCAGAAAGCTTTGCACAAATCACCAATATTCATGCCTACTCAGAAGTAAAAGTGAGAAGCAGCACAGTACAAAAGTGCCACTTATACCTGTTCAGAAGTATGAACTGGATTAATCAGGATAAAACATTTGTTTTATTTAATTCACACTTTACCTTTCTTCCAATATAGGAATCAAAATATGGGGAGCATAGCATGTTTAAGGCCACACAAAAGCATTCCTTTCAGGTCATATTTTTCTTTCCTAGCAATTTATAGTGAAGGAAGTTGAATCAGGTGATTTTGTTGAAGAGTTCAAAATAGTGTGTGCGTGTGTGTGTACATAATCCACTCAGTCTATTCAGAAATTTGCTCACCATTCCTAAAGCAGATATTCATTTACCGGTATTTCAGGAAGAAATCAACACACCACACCTACCCACCTACTATTTTTTCATAGAAAACACACACATAACATACAACACACATAGACCCATCTGTCCACTGCTCACATAAAACACACATAAGCAAACATTTAACCAATTTAGCTTCTAGCTTTCTTGTCTTTCTGACATTATATGGCTCAGCAGATACACGGCTAAGAAGTACTACATGAGAAAAGTACTTTGAGATTATTGATGATCATAAATTGAACATGAGCCAGTAGTATTATGCTGTGACAAAGAAGGTAAATGCTATTTTAACTTGCATTAGCAGAAGCATAGTTTCCAATTTTAGAGAAGTAATAGTCCCACTATGTTCTGTGCTGGTCAGGCCTCATCTGGAATATTGCATTCAGTTCTGGGGCCCTCATTTTAAGAAGGGTGCAGACAAGTTGGAGTAGATTCAGAGAAGGGCAACAAGGATGATAAAAGGTATAGCAAACAAAACATATGAGGAAAGGTTGAAGGAGCTGGGCATGTTTAGCAGTCTTTCAATACCTCAAGGTCTATTACAGAGAAAGGCAGGCAGACTGGTTTTGTGCTACCTCAGAGGGTAGGACCAAGTCTAATAGTTTGTAGTTATAGGAGAGTAGACAGCCAAAAGAACAAACAAGTGGGTCCTAAAGCAGATCAAACTGGAAACCTCCCTGGAAGCCAAGATGACCAAACTGAGACTGTCGTACTTCGGACACATCATGAGAAGAGAGGACTCTTTGGAAAAAAACACTAATGCTGGGGAAGGTGGAGGGAAGTAGGAAGAGAGGAAGGCTACATGCTAGATGGATGAACTCTATTAAGGAGGTCACAGGTATTAAGAGGTTGCAGGAATTAGGCAGAGCAATGGAGGACAGAGGGTCTTGGAGATGTCTCATCCATAGGGTCGCCATGGATGAAGATTGATTCGAGGGCAGTTAATAACAACAACAACAACAACAACAGCAAAAAAGATTTCAAGTGAGCATTAACAGGAACTTCTTGATAGTAAGAGCAGTTTGGAGGTGGAATAAATTGCCTAGAGAGGTGTTGGGGAGTCTCCTCTGGACATCGTCAAGAAGAGGTTGGAGAGTTACCTGCTGGGGATACTTTAGCTGAACAACTTGAACTGAGCAGGGGATTGGGCTTGATGGGGCATGAGGTCCCTTCCAGCTCTATGATTTTGTGACTCTATCTCAGTCTACTGGGAACACCATCCTCTGCTTTTCAGGTGCTCTACAAGATAGGGCAAGTGGTTATGAAGAGATCAGTGGCTGCCCATTTCAAAAAAGAGTGGTTATGAAGAGATCAGTGGCTGCCCATTTCAAAAAAGAAAATTATGGAATCTATACAGCTATTGGAGATCCCAAAATATTGATGAATGGGAGTCAGGGAGAGCAGTCCTTCCCCATACCCTGCCTTCCCTGCCCTTTCTTCTGCCTAAAGCTGTTGAACTGGGGGATTGTTCCAAGTCAATGGGAATGCTCAATGGCCACCCCACTGGGGACAGAACAATGTCCTGGGTGTGCACACTGAGAGCAAAGAGATTATTTATGCATGTGTGTATGAAGGAGGGAGGGAGAGAGAGAAGAAAGAAAGAAAGAAAGAAAGAAAGAAAGAAAGAAAGAAAGAAAGAGTTGTAGGGAAAAATGCTTGAGCATTGTGGCTGTGGCTGTATCAGGGCAGTGACAATCCTTATGTTTCTTTTATTTACACAAGAAGAAATATTTTCCCCATGCAAGCCTTCTTTCCTCATGGATATTTGAGATAAGAAGTTGGCATAGAGGAGAAAGTAGTTCGTATAATAATTTCGTTTGCATAATAGCCTGGATTTTGATTGCTTTTTCATTTATACTTAATGGGTAGATCTTTTAGCTTTTAGACAGTCATACATAAAGTGTTGCCCATGTATGCCAATTTTCTTATAATCTCCATGGTGGGGAGATTTCAATATTCATTTGGATTTCAGCTGCGTGAACCTTATTAATGACACATTACAAGTGTATTCACAATGCAGAATTAAAGCAGTTTGACACCTCTTAAACTGCTGTGACACTATCCTACAGAATCCTGGAATTTGTAGTTTGGTGAGATACTCAGCCTGGTCTTTCAGAGGGCTGTGGTGCCTCACCAGACTAAAACTCCCTGACAGAGAAGACTAAATATCTCACAAAACCAAAAATTCCGCTGAGCCATGACAGTTAAAGTGGTGCCGAACTGCATTAATTCTGCATTGTACAGGCAGCCTTCCTGTGTATTACATTGCTCTCAAAGAACAACCATAGTGGCCTATTTTATACATTGTATCTGCCCTCTGAAAAGGAAACAAAATGACAGATTACTAAGAATTGATGGCAAAGTAGGGACAAAAACAACAACCAGAATAATAATGTGTAGTTTTGTTCATGGTTGGCTCTTTGTAAGGGTTCCTCCCCATGCAAACCAGCTCCTAAATACGTATACTCAGAAGCAAGTCCAATTGATTTCAAAGGAACTTATAACCACAACTATGGCTTTTTAAAAACCATTTCAAGGTTGGGTAAGGATATCTCAGATAAAAACAAATAAAAACATAGACTGAAAGACATATAGATAATATGTTGTTTATAGATTACATGTACAGGTTGACTATCCCATATCTGAATTTTCAAAATCCAAATAGTCTGAAATCCAAAATTGTCCACATGGGTAGCTGAGATAGTGACACCATTGCTTTCCAGTGGTCCAGTGTACACAAACTTTGTTTAATTCACAAAATAATTAAAATATTATGTATAAAATTCCTTCAGGCTATGTGTATAAGGTTTATACAAAACATAAATGAATTTCATGTTTAGATTTAGGTCTCATCTCCAAGGTATCTCATAACGTATATGCAAATATTCCAAAATCTGAAACCCCCTCAAAAAAATCCAAAGAACCTCTGATCCCATCGATAAGGAAGACTCAACCTGTAATATAGTTATATCATTATCTATTTTGTTTTATATTTATTTTATAACAAGAAAAGTGCCTTGGGCACTGAAGGTAGCCCAGACATTCTGGAACATGGTGAAAGTCAGATGTTGTTAGTATGTAGAGTGGGGCTGAAGTGTTGGGGGGAATGGAAGCATATTGAAGTTGCCTAGTGGTTTGATGCCTTTTCTTTAAAGTGCATGAGTGTCCCCTTTTGAAGCACAGGGCCAAACAACACCTTATGCAAAATGCATTGAATTAATTACAGGGCAAGATAATGTTCAGCGAAGTAGAAGACAGTAGGAAAAGAGGAAGAGATTCCAGGTGGATAGACTCAAGGAAGCAAAATCTTAGGGTATGTGTGTGTTAACAACAGGGTGTCTTGGAGGTCTCTTATTCATAGGGTTGCAGTAATTTGAAGCCAACTTGATGGCAATTAACAACTAACCAAATGTACAGGATTGTTGTTACAATGAAAGCAAATGGGAGGTTTAACCAGTGCTTAAAGGGTTATTTCTTTGGGCTGCCAGGCCCAGAATATTGCAGTGACACTGGAAATTGCAGTAAATATGTCATATTTCTTTTCTGGATTTAAACCTTCTCTTCATACGTAATTGCAGTCCCTTCCTCATTTTTTTACCGCTTGACTATAGGATTTTTTTTAAATGTGAATTTTAAAGAATTTTTTGTTATTTTCTTCCTGTCCTCTTGTAGCTAGGAAGCTAGGAAAATTAAAGTTATTTTTTTCTTCAAAGCTCCTAGCTGCTTTGAGTGGTCTTGATTTTCCATTCTGGTCATAGCTGGTGAGTGAAAGGATAAGTTTGCCCTCCTCACATTCTGTGACCAAAAACTAATATCTTGTTGCCCTTTCTTGATATCCAGAATCTCCTCCCTGAGGCAGCTGTCATGGAAGCAGAGTATTCTGGCACAGGTAGTCCAAAATATAGTTTCAAAGCTCTATGCATATGTGCTGAAAATGCTTTCAAGACCTTGATTGGGATCACTTGGATTACAGCAGCAGAATGGGTATGTAAGAGCCAGATATACATGGCTGCTCGCCTGACAAGTTAGCTGGTTGCAGCTTTTGTCAGGGTCAGTAGAGCATATCAGTTGTAGAAAGCTAAGGATGGTGTTGCTGAGCATCTGGAAGCAATGCTCTTAGCGCTAACTATTAGCAAAAAAGCCAAAGTGAAGATGTTGATTCAGAATAAGAGTCCCAAATTAACTCTGACAAGAACAACACTGCATTTGCTTACAATGTAAAACTGGATCAGGGGTGGGCAACTGTGGATGCAACAGGGGCCAGTTTCCCTGCCAACCCACCCCAGTGGACCACACTGTTGCATTTTGGTGCACTGGAAGTGAATTGAAGTAATGCTGTGTCACTTCTGGAAATCGTTTTGCTAATTTTGCCAAATTTAGGGGCAATTTTGTGGCTATTGGGAGGTTTTTGAAATTTGGAGGACTCTAGAAGATGGGGAACTAAACCACTATATTTGCAGCCAGTACTAGTTTGACTGTTTTTGAGCAGAAATTTTCCCAAATATTGGCAAAAAAATTAAATTTTTATGGGTTGGAGGCTTGGGGAGAGGCACTGCGGTAGGGCTTAAGGGGCTGCATATTTGGATGCCAAGAGCATCATGCATCTATATCATCCATCTCTGCTCTAGAACATGGTCTACATCTTCAGCTGGGGATGGTGCTGAGTTGACAGATACAAAGAGTCAGCATCAGGATGCTGGGGAAGAAAACTGTACCATCACTTCTATCCTGTACCACGTATGCTAGCCTGATTTCTTCATCAGGTCCCATAGCCAAGCATGAAGATATTGCTGCTCCAGCCTGTTTATGTGCACAGAAAGAAAGGAGGTGCCCTCTAGTTTTTCATCCCATATAACAAGATGATTTGGATGAGCTCATGATCAAAGAGGAGTGGCATGAGCTCTTACTGTTTACTCCACAGATAAATTCCAGTATTACTGGGCCTTCTGTGTTGATTCCTAATGTATGGAGGCCTAATTTGTAAGTTTTTTCTTCTTCCCAAAAGGGAAAGTGGGTAGGAGAAAAGTCATAGAAGTCTCAATCCGGGTAGGGAATGCACATGGAGGGCCCAGTTGACTTCACACTGGCCACTATCTCTATAGTGGAAAGAAAAGGTTTCTGTGTGCCACTCTGCTTTTGTCAGCAGTGAAGAAGGAACATCCTTTGATCTGTTGTTTCTCTCATTTCTGCTGATAGATAGGAATTCAGAGCACCCTCTAGTGGGAAAAATTCATAGCAAGATCAACCCTTGCCATCCATCCTCCTTCTTCTGATTGTCTTCCTTGTACCAGCCAACCTGAGTGCTATACCTGCCAGCTGCCCCCCCCCCTCTGCCAGCCAGAGCACCTCTTCCATCCTCCCACTGAAGCTGCTGGTGGGGGTAAAGTGCTGGTGCTGCCCAGCAGCCCTTCTGAGTCGGACAGGTCTACTGGCTGTACTGGGAAAGTTAGATGTCAGTGGCAGAGGCAACACTGATGGCAGCAGTGGTGGCTACAGACTCCTCCCCATCCCCAGAAAAAAAGGAGTCCATGGCCACCCTTGCCATCATTACTTCCCTTTCCTACCCTAGCCAGGAGCCAGACTTGGAAGGAGATCCTGGGTGGCAGCAGCACCCCACCCTGACCAGTGGCTGCACTTCTTGCTCTCCATTCCTACCTACTATCCTGCCCTGTATCCCCTGCCCCTCAGAAGGAAGTGCAGGAAAGGGCAGTGTTCCAGGCATCTGGGAAACATGCTGCTCCTGCCTGGCAGCCCATTTTAGATCTGGCATTGCTGCTGGCTGAGTGGGAAAGGAATGTCATGGCAGTAGGGGCAGCCATGGACTCCCTTTTTTCTGGGGAAGGGGAGAGGTCTGTAGCCACCGCTGCTGCCAGTTCCTCCCTTTCCCAGCCTGGCCAGCAGCTCTGCCAGACCAGGAAGGGTGTGCCAGGTGGCAACAGAATTTTACCCTCACCAGTCTCCACAGTAGGTGAATGGCAGATGTGCCCTGCCTGGTTGAGGGGGTGGCTGAGAGGGTCTTGGGATGGATGGTGAACAATCGCTCCACTGTGTGTTTCTACCCATGAAGTGTCACCTGTTGAGGTTCACAGCTCCCATGCAGTCATAGGACGTTATCACACGTGGCCCAGAAACTGAAAATAAAGTGGAAACGAGGCATCCCAAAAATAAACGGGAAATAAACCTTGTTTCCGCAAACGTCATTACCTTCATTGCGCATTTACAGTAAGTGTATCGAACGTCCACACACAAGAGAAAAAAACCCGTAAATGTAGCCGAAATAAGCCTCCTGCACATGCGCAGATAGAGTAATGCTCGCGGGAACCATGGGCAATGACGGGGAAATGCTGCCCAATACATATTTGGTTATCATACTTACGGTAAATGCGAAATGATCCTCATCGCACAATTGCAATTCCTCAAGAAACCGAAATTCAAAAGATCTTGGTTCTTTCCACTTTCTGTCCACTTTCTGTCGGGGTTCTGTGCGACATTGTGTGAAAACACGGGCAAATAATCCAGATTCGGGTGGGATTTGGATTCTGTTTGGATTGGGCCCCGTGTGATAACGTCCATAGAGATGCCCCTGAATAGACTGACATACATGTGCAGAATGCAGCTAAAAACATCATATTGTACCAGTAGAAAACTGAGATACTATGTCATAATGACTTTGTAGCCAAAAGAAGCTGAAGAGGAACAAGAGGAGGTTTGTTCATTAGACTGATACTTATATTGACTAATTAATCCTGACAGATAAATATTTGCTAACATTTGATTGATTTCCAGCTACAGTCTTACAAATATTTTTCATTAATATATTTGATTTCATTGTAACTTTTTTGTATCTGATTGTCTTTATTTGTGGTACACTGTAGTACACTGCTCTGAAATCTTGGGTATGGAGTGGTTTATACATTTCATAAAAACATATGTTTATGGCCATGTAATGATACTGTCTTATTGGGGAAAGGAATGAATAACTAGAGTTGTGAAATTAAATGAGGTATTTTGAAAGATAGCATGGTTGGTTAATACACTAAACTAAAGCATTTCTCACGTCTACATTTTGTTGCAGGTTCCAATGGGACTTCATCTTTATTTCTTTTTTTAAAATGAATATTTTAATAATTAAAAGAAACAAAAGACAAATTACTTAATAGCATAAGAGACATCTATATATACAACTATGTGTTATCTAACCTTCAATTCCATGTTATATCATCTTCCAGTTATTAGCTCATTATTTGACTTCTCACCCTCACAGAGCTGGTTTCCTTTAGTCTTATAATTCTCCTTCCTATCATGCAAGCCATTCCCTTTCAATTCCTACTTCACATTCAAAATGCCTTTTATATTTATACAATGTGGTACTTGAGACTGGTAATAATTAATTATTTTCATATCATCTCAATCAGATGCTTATCTTGCCAATAGAACAAAAGTAAAATTTTCAGATATTAAATCTTACAATAATGTACCAAGGGAGTACAGAAATTAAATAGCCAAGAACATTTGAAATGCTAATGTGTTACATATTAATGTATAACTCTCAGCTGTTATATATTTTATAATTACACAAGTTAATTATATTAAATTGGGTCTTCATCTTTCAAAGCTGTAGATGTTATATCCAGCCCTACTAAGGGACATAGCAGCTGTGTTCAGAAAGGACTAGGTATCTACAGAGCACTGTCAGATGCTGAAAAGGCCAACCACTGAACAGAAGAAGCAACGACTGTTTGAATATATGGAGGTTCCCCAGTGTGATGCTCAATACTACAAGAGTCTTATGTTTTCACTGCCATGTGGAGTTTAGATTGTGGTGTAACTGATGTTATGGAAGGGGAAGATAGTCAAGTAATAGGCAAGTGCTGAATAAGAGTGACACTTCAAAACAGCAGGAGCCATCTGTGTCTGTCACTCTTCTTTATCTGTAAGATTTGCATTAACAAAAACAACTCCAGTAGTTGGATCTTGGCAGCATCTTTAGATTTCATCGGTGAAGGGTGAAATGTCATTGGTGGTTTGGGATGGAACCCTGCCATTGGGTTATGTGTTGGCAAATTCCATTGGCTCCGATGCCACTTGCGCAAAAGAGTTTCTTAGCGCAACATTCCAGCCTTTCATAAGAGGAAAGAAGAACTAGAATGGGAGAGGGGGAGGAATTGCCTTTGTAGTTCCTGAGAATTGGCACTGAGCCAGAAAAGTTTCAAAGCGATGCCTCCAAGCTTGTGGATAACAGAAAAACACAGTTGTGTTGTTTTGTGCATTTGTATATGATGAGGAAAGGAGTTACAGAAAAAGTGAATTTAATAGGAATAAATAAGTAAATTTATGAATAAATAATATTAATAAAATATCAACATAGGTGCGTGTGTGTGTGCGTGCGTGCGCATGTGTGCACGTGTTAATTCCATTACATGAAAATGTATGTAGCTATTCTAAAATGTAGCTGTGTTTTGCAGTTTTAAAGTTATGGCTGAGCTACTTCAAGCAAACAGGAAACTTTGACCTGGAGGATTATAATAAACCTTTTAGTCTACTTTAAGCTGGCTAATTGTAGCTCTTTTATAACACACAGAAATATGGATTCTTTTTCTCAAGTGTTTTGAATTTACCCCAGCTTTTAAATCAATTCTTCCTTTTGTGCAAAGCTTGGGAAATTACTTTTCTGGGCTACAACTCCCAGAACACCCCCTCCAGCCAACTGGGAGTTGTATGCCAAAGAAATAACTTTGCTAGGTTTTGCTTCAAAATAAGTAAGTGCATACACAAACATGCACGCACAATCCTCTACATTCTGCCAAATATCTATATGACGAATAAGTATTTATTTGAGTGTGTATATATCTATGTAGCCTCCTTTCTTTTGTTTGGGTCAATGCCTTGAGCAACTGAGGATGTACCTAAAATATAGAGACAGATAATATCTGAAAATAGCTTCTGTTTTAGCTCTGTTTTGGTTCTGTACTAGCGGTGGGGATATATTGTAACATTCTGTGTTTCTGGCTGCTCGTATAGTCCTTTATCAAACATCAGAGGCCTCTCTTTGTTCTGTAGTTGTCTGTAGACTTTTAGTTATCATTTTCATTTTTCAGAGGCTTCAGGTGCTTCCAGATGAAGCTTCTATTATGCATAAAACTTATGGAATTTTATGGGAAGTCCAAATGTCACTGTCTTTGGTTTGTAACTCTCTTGTGTTTTCTATCTGGTAATATTTTTCTTCATTACTGGAGTATATAATAAGGAGGGGAGGAGGGGAAAGCTTTTACAGTATCTTTTAAATGGCAGCACCAGGAACTGTCCATCTGGAATCATCCTTAGCTTTTCTTTTCTCTCCACACCCGTGCTCTTTAATTAAAAGCCATTATTGAACCTTTGCAGACGTATTCTTTTGTGCACTCTTGCATGTTTGATTAGGGAGTTCAATAATATTGTACATTGTTCTGTCTTTGTCCTGCTTTCAATAATTTTTCCTTTGTTTTTCACTGTGGTGCTGTTCGCTTACTTTTTTTTCTTTTTTTCAGGGAGAATTTCTTAAATTTTATTTGGTATTATGGTTTTTCATCCTTCCTGAATTTCCCTGCCAATATTTTGTGAAATGCAAGAAGAGTCCTCCTGTTTATGGACCTCTTTTCTTTCAATTCATTATTATTATTATTATTATTATTATTATTATGCTACATCTGGTGGCAACACAGGAGAGGGCTTTCTTGGTGGCTGCTCCAAATCTCTGGAACTCAATTCCAGACTGGCACCCTCCTTGCTATTCTTTCATATCAGGCAAAGTCCTTTTCATTTTGGCATGCTGTTGAGGACTGTCTGCTCAGGGAGAAAGGACGTCGGATAATGTGCTGCATTAGCTATGTGTTCCTTTCTTTTTAATGGCTATGATTTTAAGTGATTTTAATTTTATTGATTTATTACATTTTAAACTTTTGTATGAAGTAAATTTTTAGCTATGTTAGTCATAAGTGTTATAAGCCACTTGAGCCCCAGATGGGGAAAAAAGCACGGTGATGATGATACACCAAGATTGCTTCTTTCTTCCTGCCAATATCTGTTGTTGTTGTAGGATAGAATAGCTTTTTGTTCCAATGTTCCTTTCAGTTCTCATTAGATTATCCTGTCTATTATTACTGATTTTCATCCCATTGCACACCTCCACACAGTGGCCTCATTAGGGGGTGTGGGGGGTTCAAACTGCACCAGGTGACACTCTAAAGTGGGGTGACTGCCCCTCAAACATCTACTTTTGGGCAGAAACAGGCTGTGGCATTCACCTGTGTCCCTTTAACATGCTGAAGAGATGGTGTAAGTGAGGTGAGGCTCAGTAAGAGAAGAAAAGAGAGACCTCATTTTTTAAAATTTAATTTTGTAAAATTTCAATTTTAAAAAATTCAAAAATTTTCTTTAAAAACATCACATTTTACCAAATTTTCACTTCAACCACATGAAACTATATAAATGCATTTAGGCTGTGTGTATGATATTGTAATTTAAAAGTATAATTTTATTTTGTCTGGTTGTTTATATCACAACTATTGCCAGTAATATACAGGAATTATGATTAATTAGTAACATTACCTGTATAGCACAATATATTATCACATATGAATGAAGCTGCTATTGCTATTGCTAACATTAGTACAAAAACATTAGTAAGGATTCTGTATGGTGTAGTATGAGAGGAGGTCAATGGGGTGAGTGTGTGACATCTTGAGTTACCTCACTGGGTGACAGCAACCCTAGTGACACCACTACTCCACACCTTCTCTGCCTGTTGATATACTCTTTGTGAAAGGTTTTTCATAATTTTCCAAGAATGTCAGCATCTCAATCTCAAATAGCTATAGTCTTTTGCTTTTTCTGTTGAGAAGACCTCCCTGCTACATACACACTCAATAGGAAGATACAACAAGATGGCAGATGTGGCTGAATCAGACATGGACAGCTAAAACAAAATCTTCTGGGATTAATTAGTCTTAATTAATTAGGTGTAAGTTTTCAAAGGTGGGAATGAGAAGTAGTGGCATCTGATGATATCATTAACACGTTCCCATAATTGACTCCCAAAGGTATAACAGCATTTGTATTCCTTCACAAGTGTTTCAGCCACGTAATTTACCTAACTATCTGGTGCCACCAAAGGAAGCCAGTGTTTATTTCTTCCTTCATGTGATGACACCCTTGAAGTACACCTTGTTTTAATTGTGAAACAAGCAAATATGAGTTCTCCCAATAGTATGGGGGCATACAAAGGAAAATGACATTATCTCCAATTTGTGTTCTTATTGGAAGAAACTTATGCATTCTCTTTCCTCTCATTATATAGATAGGGTTTCCTATTTAGGTCCCTCTCTCTTTAAGACTTAACTTTTTATCTCAATATTATAAACTGTTAGTCTTACAGTTAGTCTTTAATCTGTCTGTTAGTAAATTGGTAGTCCCATCTTCCTGCTATATAAAAGATGGTGAGATTTATTCTCTTTACCCAAACCATCTCCAGTTAGATTAGGTTTTAGTTATTTTATGTACTGGTAAATATTTATTAAAGCCATTATTGATTGTTTTTATACTACATGTTTGTTGTTTTTCTGTTAGTCTTTATTCTTTAGGAAAGCATATTTAGATTTATTTAGGGGGGTTGCAGACTGCCATAAATAGTGCAAATTGAGTCCACTTTTAGGGTTAGGATTAGGGGATCATGGGAACTGTATTTTATTGTTGCACCAGAGCTCTCTGACAGAGAAGGCTCAATGTCTCAGAAAAAACACACAATTCTCATGATTCCCTAGCACTAACCCTAACCCTAAAAATGGACTCAATTTGCACTATTTCTGGCAGTCTGCAACCCCCTTAGTTGGACTCACACTTTTGTTGTTCTGCTAATGAAAGCTGGATTCTAACAAGTTTAACTTTCAGTATGTAGTGAGATCTTGTAGCACTTTCGAGACTAACTGAAAGAAAGAAATTGGCAGCATGAGTTTTTGTAGACTTCAGTCTACTTCCTCAGATGCATTGGGTGGAGCGGAGGTCTTGGCCTCCACTCCACCCAATGCATTTGAGGAAGTAGACTGAAGTCTACGAAAACTCATGCTGCCAATTTCTTTCTTTCAGTTAGTCTTAAAGGTGCTACAAGATCTTTCTACATACTGATTCTACAGACTAACAGCTATATCTTTGAAGTTTAACTTTCATACTTGTGTATTTTTGTTTCCTTTAAAAGGGTCAACACCCTGGGAAACAAAAATTGCACCCCACCGTTCTTGATTGGAGCAGCTAGCTAAAGTTTGGAACAGGGGGCTAGACCAGACCTAACCCAGCTATTATTGTAAAAATGCTTTCAATGTGTAGCTGTTAAACCAGTGTACCCCAAGCTTGGGTCCTCCAGGTGTTTTGGACTTCAGCTCACAGAATTCCTGACTGTTGGCCAGGGTGGCTGGGGCTTCTGAGAGCTGAAATCTAAAACACCTGGAGGACCAGAGTTTGGGAATCACTGTGTTAAACAAAAACAATATTTGACATAGCAGAGAGGAACAAACTACAATCAAATAGCTGTTTATAGGTCACTATGGGCCATTGCAGACTGGCCCAAAGGGCCAGCCTGGGGGTAGAGTTGGGGTGGGGCAGCCACACGCTGGCTGCCCCAACCCCACCCCAATGCCATCCTGATGCCGTGTGGCTGTATGCCGGGCATGCAGTGCCAGGACGCCTTTCTGGTACAGCGTGCAAGCATGCTGTGCTAAAAGAGCTGTGGTGCCAGTTCTTAGGGTACCATTTTGCCACCCCTAAAAGGAGCAGCATTTTGCTGCTCTTTTAGGGGCAGCAAAAGGAAGGATTGGGACCATGGCATGGGGTTGCCATGGCCCCGATCTGCTGATCCCTGGGGCAGCTCTCTGCCGCCCTAAACGGGCTGTCTGCATCGGCCCTGTGTCACCTCTCCAGCATCTGGGCAACCTTAGTTTCTAAGAGTGGTGCCTGGTTGTTCTTCAGCACGTTGCTGCTTCAGAGAAGTGCTTATTGTTTCCTACTTGGCTTTGCTGAGACCTTTAGTCCTTTCCTTTTTCTTCCTTTGACACAGATCTCTTCGTGTGATGAGACCCAGGCATCTTGCCTCCCTAATCAAATCAAAACAGTCCAATTTTAAAGGAAGAAGGGGAAGGGAGTGAGGGGATAAACAAACACTGGCTTCCTTTGGTGTGCCTGTGATACCAGATATCTAAGTAAAATAACTGACAGAAATGTTTCTGAAGGAGTAGAAACACAGAGGTAGCTGTGTTGGCCATAAGACAAATGCAGAGTCCCTGTTGTGGTGATGCCTTTATTAGGCTAAGCAGAAAGTCAGAAAAAAAAATTCTGTACAAGTTTTCAAAAACCAAATGATTTGAAAGAATATGTTTTCAGGACGGAGGGAGGGGGACAAATTCTGTCAGGCAGAAACCCTGTAGAACATTAAATAAATTCATCTTACTTAAAACACATGCCGTCCCAGTAATGAAGCAATGCATGAATTGAAAGTTTTGAGTATGGAAAGAGATCAACCCTTTGTCATAGAAACTCCCAATTTTTATCTCAGGGCCTGGATGCTAATGGAAAGTGAAATAAAGCAGTCTCACTTCAACAATAATCCTTTTTTCCCTTTCTTTGTTCTCCTATAGGCGTTTCTGCACCGAATTAGACAAAATGCGGTGGACAAAGCCGAGAAATACATAACAGAGGAAAATGTTAAGGTAATACTCTCAGAACATCAATTGCTTTGTGGATTACTAATTTCATCTGCTGTAGAGATGAATTGTGCATGCCATTTTGTGATTCTTTCTGTAGGATTGCATAGGATTGTCAATATTTTCCACCGAAGGGCTCATTCAGATGTCTTCAACAGCTGTGCAATGAGCAAAGTATGGATGCAGCAAACCAACCAAAAATCTGATAAATAATATTGCTATTGTTTTTATTCCAATTAACTTATCATCCCAAGGTGCTGAATATATCTGTTGCACAATCAAACACCACATCCAGATTCATTTTCTGTTCTTTGTTTTCTTTGTGCATGTAGAATGATATTTCTGGTTTATCCAGTAGCTAAAAGATTTGGAAGATTTCAGAAGCCCTTGTAGAAATGAAAGTCTGATGGAGGATCTGAATTTTAGGATTGGCTAACAGATATTGTGAAGGCTTTCTCCCCACTCCCTTTTTCAATGCTTTAAAAGATTTGACAAGTGCAGTTTCTCCTGTTTCAATATGTCTACCAGGGGAAAACAGCTACACTCCTAGTCATAGGTTTCTCTCTTGCATGAAGTTCTTGAAGATGGAAGGCTCTCTTTTATACATGAATTGCATAGATTTTATATTTTACAGGGAAAATTATTTTTAAAAAAGAGAGAACAATTCCTTTTTTGCAATTGTGGTCATTCTGCAAATTACTCTTAAGCTAAAAGATATTTTGTGGTCCAAGTGAATTTTTTTGAAGCTGCAGTCATTTGAATCTGCATCATCTTGGTCCTACACCTGTCAGACAGCCCCATTAGCTCTCATGGGATTCATGGGGGAACATGTCTGTCAAGAGGTATTAGCTACGATAGATTAATGGTATTTTCACATTCAGAGACAGTGCATCTCCAAGTAACTTGATGAGGGCATTAATTACAGTGCAGTGTCATTACCCTCATGCCCTTCTTTGAGACTGCTCAAGCATTATACAGAGGATCTTAGACAGACCCTTGGTCCTGTCTGCCCTGTCTTTCCTTATGTGCTAATTAGATGATGCTGTTAGGTTAATGGGTTGTTGGCTGATGCTGTTCATGTTTTGAACTACAGCTTCCATAATCCTCAGTCAGTATGGCTAGTGGTCAGGGATTATAGGAGTTGTAGCTTAAAACATTTGGAGGTCAGCCACTTGCCTACCCCAGTGGAGGCTGGGGCAAGAACATCTCAATGTTCTAATAGTTGTCCCTGCTCTACTTCTGGAAATACATAAATGTGATTTCTTACTAGACAGAACTTGCCTTTTCAGCTACAGACAGCCATACATGTGTTTATTTACCTCCTGGCTTTGAAAATCACTTGGTGTAAGTCTTTGCAGCCTTGTGTGTGGCAGTTACAACATAAATGACCTAAATGGGAATGCATTTGCTTTCAGCACAACAATAGAGGCAATTTTTAACTCCTCATTAAAACCACTTGGGAAATTCATACCCATCCTTCGCTTTGACAGCTGGTTGATTGTTGAGTACCTTCATCAAGAACCAAGCAGCTAATGATAAGACAGAGGGCAATGCATACCGGACAGATAATTAATGCATGTCAGAACCCATTAACATGGGTAACCTCTGCTCTGTGGCCCAACATATTCTGAGGAAGGGATTGCAGCTGTTGGAAGCAGGAGCACTAGAACAGACTGTCACTCAAAACAGACACCATACTGCGATTGGCAAAGCTTTTAAAGTGTGGTTGCCTGTTTGAAATTGGCAAGTTGCAGTTTGCAGTCATCTGCTATATCAGGATCAGACTGTGGGTGCACACTGTTCAAAGGACTCCTATGAATTTGCCTGAGATTTGGGATTTTCAGGGAGGACCTTCTTTCTGTTATCATAGATAATAATAATAATAATAATAATAATAATAATAATAATAATAATAATAATAATAATTTTTATTTAATACCCCGCCCCTCTGAGAGCAATCGTGGCGGCTTACATCATAAAAATCATCACAACAGTTTAAGAACTGTTAGAGGCAGCACAATCAAGATCAGCAAAGAAAATCTGTTCCATACAAGCAGATAAAGAGGGATGCAAAACTGACACGCAGAAGACATACTCCATGGCAGCATTATCCTTGAGGACAACAAACTTCATGGAGGCTTATCAGCAGTCCCTCTGAGAAAAGATTGCTTCTTTCATTGGTCACTTGTGTGTTATCCTCAAAAGTTACGAAATTTCAGCACAACCTCTGGCTTAATTTCTTCTCGCAGTTTCATGTAGAAGTTAAAAACCATGGGGGATACACTGGACCCTTGTGGTCAGCCTTTCTAAATCTGATGTCTTCCAGATTCACCATAAAGAAGGCAGCCATAGGCCAATGACTGTGGGCATGGAAGATAAGTCTGTCCAGCAAATATAATGTAAATGTACTGCTCTTGTCTGCACAGTAAATGTAAAAGAGCAGATAAGAACATATTTCCACAGCTAGAAACTAGGATCCTACAACATTGCTAATTTATTAGGTATTTTATTTAAATGAGTTAAAGCAGCTTCAGGATCTCATAAAAACGTACTGTATATACTTGTGATTGCAAGATCTGCAGGTTGGCAGTTCAAGGCATGGGTGCTGCATGATGGGATGAGCTCCTGTCACTAGTCCCAGTTTCTGCCAACCTAGCAGTTAGAAAGCATGCAAATGCAAGTAGATAAACAGATGATATACCAATAGAACTATTGCAATTCACACTGAAAGAGTCAACTCTAGTGCTAACCAACATATGTCAACAGAAATGGAAAACAAAATGATGACCAACAGATTGGAAGCGATCAATATACATCCCCATCCACAAAAAAGGAGACACAAGAGACTGCAGCAACTATAGAACCATAGCACTAATCTCTCATACAAGCAAAATTATGCTCAAAATACTGCAACATAGACTCCAACCACACATGGAGACAGAAATCCTAGAAGTCCAAGCAGGGTTCAGGAAAGAGAAGAGGCACCAGGGATCATATTCCAAATATACAATGGATGCTAATGGAGTGTGGAAGGGAGTTCCAAAAGAAAATCAGTATGTGCTTTAGTGGTTCTCAACCTGTAGGTCCGATGGCTTTAGGCGACCCTGGCGGGGGTCGAATGGCCAAAACACAGGGGTCGCCTAAAGCCATCGGAAAATACATATTTCCGATGGCTTTAGCTGCTGAGAAGTCGTGCATCATCCGTCTGGGGCCTAAGGGGCGGGGGAAGCGGGGGGACGCTCCACAGTCCATAGCAGCGCATTACGTGTGTCCGGCGCTTGCTGACATCATCAGTGGGCGGACGTAGCAAGCGCCGGAGGACAGAAGCCTAGGAGGCGGAGAGGCAAGAGAGCCTGCAAGACAGCCTGCTGGTGTAAAAAAGGTTAATAATGTAAAAACAGTACACACACCATACACACAATACTGTGTAAGTGTAAGGTGCTTTGTGTGTAATCATTACACAGTACACAAAGCAGCTACACTTACACAAAGCACCATACATTTACACCAGCCAACATCACACAGCATTTTGCTGCTTTTTTATGGCCCAGAAAAATGCCAAATTGGGGCTGCAGCATGTGGCTGCTGTGGCCCCGATCTGGCACTCAAAGGGGTGAAATGTTATTTATTTGGAATTGTTGTTATGTTTAAACCCATGCTATGCCATGGTGAAATGTTATTTATTGGAATTAGTAATAATATTTCTCAACATATAATTAAATATTGTTTTTGTGATTAATCACAATGTTTAAATTATGTTTGATTTGTAGCAATGAGAATACATAATGCATATCAGGTATTTACATTCCGAATCATAACTGTAGCAAAATTACAGTTTTGAAGTAGCCACCAATTTTTTTTTTTTTTTGGGTTTGGGGTCACCACAGCATGAGGATTGTATTGCAGGATCACGGCATTAGAAAGGTTGAGAACCACTGGACTATAGCAAAGCCTTTGACTACATAGATCATGAAATCTGTATTCAGGACAAGAGGCTACTGTCAAAACAGAACACAGAGAAACAGAATGATTCCCAATTGGCAAAGGAGTCAGACAAGGCTGTATCCTATCACCCTACCTATTCAACTTATTGTACATATTGTAAGGAAAGCAGGCTTGGACATGGAAGAGGGAGGAGTGAAAAAATAGGAGAAAGAAATATCTACTATCTAAGAGATACTGACAACACCATAATACTAGCAGAAGACCTCACAGACCTGGAACAACTACTAAGAAAGATCAAAGAAGAAAGTGCAAAGGCAGCCTTACTGTTGAATATAAAGAAAACAAAAATAATGACCACAGAGAACTTACACACATTCAAACCAGACAATGAGGAAATAGAAATAGTAAAAGAGCTCTCATATCTGGGATCAAACATTGATCAGAATGGGGACTGCAGTCAGGAAATTAGGAGAAGATTAAGAATGGGGAGGTTGGCTATGAAAGAACTAGAAAAGATCCTAAAATGCAAAGACATACAACTCAGCACAAAAGTCAGAATCATACAAACCATCGTATTACCTATTTTCCTCCTATCTTTCTTGACTGCCCAGCTCTCACATCCTGTATGGATGTGAGAGCTGGGCAATCAAGAAAGATAGGAGGAAAATCAACACATTTGAGACGTGGTGCTGGAGAAGAGTGCTGAAGATTCCATGGACAGCCAAAAAGACAAATGAATAAGTGCTAGAGCAGATCAAGCCAGAGATATCCCTAGAAGCCAAGATGACAAGACTTAGATGGTCGTACTTTAGATACATCATGAGAAGGTATGAATCATTGGAAAAGACAATAATGTTAGGAAAGGTGGAGGGAAGTAGAAAGAGAGGAAGGCCACATGCTTGATGGATGGACTTTATTAAAGAGATCATGAATATGAGTTTTCAGGAGCTGGGCAGAACAGTAGAGGAGGGGAGAGCAGCTGGGGATGTCTCATTCATAGGGTTGCCATGAGTTGAGATCAATGCGAAGGCAGTTAACAACAACAACAAAAAAATATGCTCGTGTATAAGTTGATCTCATGTAATAAGTCGAGGGGATGTTTTGGGAACAAAATCATGGATTTTGACATGACCCATGGATAAGTCAAGGGTAAAACTTGGAGACATGTAACAAAAGTTGGAAAAGACAAAAGTGACCCCTGTTTGCCAAGGCAGGGAAGCACCAAAAATTCCCCACCACTGTTGCCATTTTTATTCCCAGGTATTACAATAGCCACTTCCTCAGCAGGAATAGTGGGGTGTCTAGTGGCATGTCTTTGACTATTAAACCCCCATCACCTCTCTCTTTCTCTTTCTCTCTCTCTCTCCTCCCTTTGCCAAAAGCCCTTGCAAAGATCCCGGTCTGGACAGAGGCATCCCTAGGGTTGGTGTTTCTCTCTTTCTCTTTCTCTCTTTCCTTTTTTTGTCAAAAGTTCTTGCAAAGATCACGATCTGAGCATATTGACACATATATAAGTTGACTCAGGATTTTGGAGTCCATTTTTGGGCATGAATTTTTTGGCTTATAGACTAGTATATATGATAATAATACATCATAATAAATAACATCACTGATAAAATTACAGGCTGTGCCCTTGAGACTTAGGCCTAGTCTACATCTAAGTATGTTAGGTGAGTTGGTGTGGATTTTTGCACCTTTGAATTGATGTTCCATTGGCTTTACTTCTCCTGAGGGCATTCCTACCCATTCACATCTATACATATTGTCAGCCACACACAATGCCATTGTGAATTAAAATGGTGGACAGGAAGAAAATCTGAAATTATTATTATTATTATTGGCTGTCATTCAAAGGGAGGATATCCATACTTCCACTTATTACCTATTTCCACTGGTGTCATTTTTTACTGTCAATAAAAGTGGGGAACATATCCACTTCTGCTTCTATTGTCACCTGTTCCCACTGGTGTCGTCATCGCACATACTTTCTGGCCAGCAACAAAGCTTTGGAGTGCTGCATAGTTCATGTTGTAAGCCAATACTGCAGCTTTAAGGTTTTTGATAAAAAATGTAGTATTTGTCTTTTCTCTCAGAACAGTAAATCATATAAAGCCTTCATTGGTGTTTATATAAATGACCTGTGAACTATTCCTCCCACTCCCCTCCCAAAATGTTAGCATTGTACTTTTCTCCAGCCAACTACTGTTTGGATCCCTTTGGTTATTGTATGCTGCAAAGTTTCTTGAAACAGACCTTCATTAATTTTGTGGCCTGGAGTGTTCTCTCTCTCTCTTCTCCCCTCCATACTGGCAGTGAACAAGAGGAGAGGAAACAATGACTTCTAGGAAGGTTCCCTGAGATGCCTACTAAGCCATGGCCCAGCGGGGGCAGAAGAATGGTCATTGCTCCTGTCCTTCTAGTCTTTACTTGATGTGTGTATATGTTGGGAAAAAGCGAGTGTTCATTTCTTCTTGAAAATTACTACTTAGGCACAGAGAACCAGTGTATCAGAAGGTTTAATAAGAGTTAATAAATGGGAAGGGGGAGAACTCCAGCCCCCTTTGCCCTTCCTGCCAGTGCAAGGAAACTGAAGGACCCTTCCCATTTAGTGTGATGTGGCAGTTAAAAAGCCCAATGCAATTTTAGGCTGCATTAATAGAAGTATAGTATCTAGATCAAGGGAAGTAATAGTGCCACTCTATTCTGTTTTGGTCAGGCCCCACCTGGAATACTGTGTCCAGTTCTGGGCACCACAGTTCAAAAAGGATGTGGAGAAACTGGAGCATGATCAGAGGAGGGTGACTAAAATGGTGAAGGGTCTGGAAACCATGCCAAATGAGGAATGACTTAGGGAACTGGGTATGTTTAGCCTGGAGAAGAGATGGTTAAGGGGTGATAGCCATGTTTAAATATTTGAAGGGATGTCATATTGAGAAGGGAGATAGCTTGTTTTCTGCTGCTCCAGAGAATAGGACTTGGAACAATGGATGCAAACTACAGCAAAAGAGATTCCACCTCAATATTAAGAGGCACTTCCTGATAGTGAGAGTTCTTTGACAGTGGAACACACTCCCTCAGAGAGTGAGTCTCCTTCTTTGGAGGTCTTTAAACAGAGGCAGGATGCCCATCTGTCAGAGATGCTTTGATTGAGTTCCTGCATGGCAGGGGTGGACCGGATGGCTCTTGTGGTCTCTTCCAACTCTATGATTCTATGTTTCTATGACCATTTGCATATTTCCTCTATAGCTAGGGACCTTTAGTTGAGCGTCAGTGAGGCAAATATTGGGTTTCCCATTTGTAATAAGTCTTTGATTTGTTTTTAATTGCATCACCAAACCATGGTTTGCACTCAGCAAAATTTAGAACCCAATCATGGTTTGAGCATCCATATGTACAAACAAAGCTGTAGTTTAAAGCTAAACAAAGAATATTGTTTGTCAGTACAGACATCACACAGAACATTTGTTAGAACTAATAGTATTTTTCAAAAATTGTAATGTCTTATCTTGGTTTGCTTGCCAAACACAGACCATACATTCCCAGTTCAGATATGGTGCTGAGCCATAGTTAAATACCATCTTTAACTCGGTTTTAGTGTGGTGTCTCAACTATCCTTGTATTATTAGAAATGGCTAAAATTACAAAATAAAACTCCAGAAAGATTGCTTCCCATGGATGACTGGCTAGATCAGGGGTGGGCAACCTTTTTGAGCCAGGGCCGGGTTGCTGTCCCTCAGACAATTGGGGGGGAGGGGGTGAAGCAAAAGAAAGAAAGAAAGAAAGAAAGAAAGATGCATGCACACTCTCTCAGCCCCAGAAAAGCCATGGTAAAACCCCTGTGGAGATTTTGCCAAGAAAACCCCAAGAACAAGTAATAACAACAATAATCATTATCATCATGGCGGGTGGCGGCGGGTGGAGGGGGGTCGGCGGAGGTTGGCGGTGGTGGCGGCAGGACCAGCCTGGGGCCGGTCCAGAGGCCTCGGGGGGGGGGCGCATCCGGCCCCTGGGCCATAGGTTGCCTACCACTGGGATAGATCAAAAATAGCATTTTGAAGATTGGCATGGTTTTCATTAGCAGTTATTATTTGAGACTTCTTTATGTTATGTTACAGATTTTATTTTCCAACATAGAAGACATACTTGATGTTCACAAGGACTTCCTGACTGCTTTGGAATATTGTTTACAACCAGAACCTCAGTCTCAGCATGAACTAGGAGATGTTTTCTTAAAATTTGTGAGTATGATAAACCAAAAATGTGTTCTTGAAATGTATCTTTTCAGTAAAATGTATCTTTGCAACTTAAGCAGCTTCAAACCTGCAGTGGTTTATACTTGGACCTTTAATAACTTGTGTGTCAGTGTGAGTTAGGAAGAAAAGTGGTTGTGTTTTGAAATATTGTAAGTCATATAAAACATGGCTAAGATTTTCCCTCATTTTTCCTTTGTGGAGTATGTTACCTTTCTTTTCTATGTTGCTTTTGTTTTGGATTGTAGAAAGCAGGGTGCATGTACAGTGTAGAACTAATGCAGTTTTACACCACTTTAACTGCCATGGCTGCATTCTGCAAAAAAATCCCAGCATTTGTATGTTTGTTGGGCACCAGTACTTTTTGGCAGAGAAGGCTAAAGACCTTGTAAAACTACAAATCTCAGGATTCCATAGGATGGAGCTACAGCACTTAAAGTGATGTCAAATTGCATTGCTTCTATAGTGTAGATGCACCCACATTCTCATGAGGCAGGTGAATTTTTGGAAATGGTGCCAAAAAGGAATACAGAGCAGGTGAAGTTCGACTGAAAGAGTTTCTGTAGTCATCTGCCATCTGTCATATATGACCATGTGGGGGCGGGGGGATGACAGTTGTGCATAAAGGCTCTGTGAAGTTTGAAGGAGAGATTCATGGATAAGGTTCTGAGGTTTTCATGAGCACATGATGGTCATGGGAAGAGGCATATCTCTCCTCCCCATCCCTGGTTCTGTTGTATGCATAGGGCTACCAGCTGTAACTAGATGATATTTCCATTCCTTTCCTTTGTGCAGATTTTAATTAGGGACAGATCAAGAAGAGGCTTCTGGCTAACTCACATCCTCTTCCTTTCCATTTATCCACTCATGGAGGGGCAATGTTAATAAGCAGGATTGCCAGGTGTCCCTTATTAGAAGGGATTTCCCCTGTGTTTGAAAACTGGAATGCTTTCCCCTTTATATAAACTTAACACGATACCAAGAAGCCCATATTTTTGGGTGCAGGCCCTTAATAAAGAGAAACATGTGTTCATCATGTAATTTATGAATGGACAATATTGTTGTTTTGAAAACCTAATAACTCTATGAATAAGTGAAGAACAAGGTCTCATAGTTGAATATGAGCTGGCCCACAACCAGAGCCTAGAAAATTAATATAAAAGAAGTCAGTTACCAAGCCCTCAAAGTAGTTAGTCATACTTACATTTTTTATTTCAAAAAATGACTTGTAGTTATGTTTTTCTGCAAAACAGTTTATTTTGTGTAGAATGCCATTTTCGTGCAAAATGCCTTTTTTTTGGTAGGACACAATGTTTTTTGCATCAAAATAAATAAAAACAACACTTCCCAATCCACTGGTCTCAGTATTTTTGTGCATGACCAAAATATTTCTGCAAAGATTTTTTTTGTTTTGTTTTGTTTTTTTAAAAAAATAGGGTGTCTTGATGAAATTAAAGGAGTTGAGATACCTTTTCCTGTTGAGGATGAAAAAAGCAATAATTTTCATTACTTTTCTAGTACTGGTCACTCGTCCCGTCCACCTTGTCATTGTTTCAGCACCTCCAAGAGAGCATGAGGCACTGAGCAAATCAGTACTTAGATCAGGTGATATTTCTCTGCTGTTTAGTGACAATGTATCCCAGTAACTGTAAAAATAACTAGAAGTTACAGTTACATTGCAAAGCAAGTTATACTATTCCTCAATAAAGTGTCAGGGTCCCATAGGGGCAATTTTATTAGCTCAGTTAAAGCTGCTGAGATGCCTTGGCCAACTAAAAGCAGGGATCAAGTCTTTGTATACCGGGTCTGAGAAACAGAATTCCAGAATGCAAGGTATTAATGTAGTTTTATTTGCAAAAGAGAATCACCACTCATAAGAAAGCATTCTCACACACACTCACAGGAACTAACAATATAAAAGGTGACATGCAGCGGTAGCTGTGTAGGCCATTTAGCAAATTCAAACAAAAATCCACCAAACAGTGATACCTTTATTGGCCAACCAAAATGTACAAAATCCACTTGCTTTTTCATCAGGCAAGATGTTACAAAACAAACAGGAGAAAAAATTGGAGATGTTAGTGAGATGCCTGCAAGAGAGGGGTCCTTTTTGTGATGTAAATAGACTTTAAATTTCTGGTCTTTGCAGATCTCCCAGTAGCCACATGGACAGAAGGAGGAGGGCCCAGCCTGCAAAAGATACCCTCCACTTACCATCTTAACTAAGGACAGAAACATCAAAATGCAGATATCTGACTAACTTCTCCAATTTTTTCTCCTGTCTGGTTAGTAACATCTTGCCTCATGAAGAAGCCAGTGGAACTTCGAAAATTTGCAACAAGTATATTGTGCAGTTCGGTTGGCCAATAAAGATGTCACTGGTGGATTTTTGTTTGAATATAAAAGGTGGTAGCAGATACTGACTTTAGGGACTGCAGAGGTTAATACTGTACCAATTCCAGAAGCTCCATTTGGGGAATTTAGTGAAATGGAAAATGGCTCAGCAGCAGCCTTGGGACTGTGGTGTGGCCAGCTTATGTTGAAGAGTAAAGTGAGATATGGGTAGAGTGTCTGTCTGAATCTCAAAGGGGAACAAATTGGGGATGCTTTGGCAGGCATATTCATAGAGAGAGACATATCTTGGGGCAGGTTTTGGGCTGTGAAAGGATTTCCAGGAGGGAAAAATGAGCAAGGAAGTTGAAAATGGCTGGACAATTAGTGCAAATGTTCTTGGACAAAAGAGTATTGCTCCCAGAGGGGAATGTACTTGGATTTCTGTTCATGTGTAAGCACCAGGTCAATGTGTTGCTGTCTAGTAACTAGCTTCTAAGCTCTTCTATTAACTTACTGCAGGTGTTGGAAAGTTGTGCATGATAAGTGAAAGCTGCTGGATGCACTTGCAGTATTCACATATCAGGCAAATATTGCACATATAGCTATTTGCCTACAGCTGGAGTCACCAACCCTGATAGTTTATCATGTGTAATGCAAAAATTCCACCAGTCTGTTTGCATATGTGCTATTGTGTGAAGTAGTCCAACGTTACAAGGGAAAATAGGAAGAGATTTTGCTGAGTAAGGAAGATTCTGTTTTAAGTCGGTTAGTGATCATAATTCAGAGTAAGTGCATGTTTAATTTTCCAAGGGATGGCATCTGTAATTATGTAACGGATAATTTTCTTATCCAGTGGAGACACCCCAATGTCACTCAGAGAGGAAATTAAACACTTCAGGTGCTGAGTAATTTAAAAGCATTGCTTTCATATTTGTGGGTCTTGTGCATGAAGGGCAGCTGGGCAAGCCCTTTGGCATGTGTGTAATTATGGAATATATTGAACTGAGTTTTGCCAGGAGATGTTGCAATCTAAATATAACCTCTAAAACTGGCCAAAGTCACCAAGCTGCAATCACAATTGACAAATTGACATTAGCTTCTGTTGCCCCAGTATAACTCTTCTCAGCTAAAATGAGCTTGGAATAGCAATGACTGTGATGCGGAAGGTTTTTTTCTGAAGCATCCCACTTATCTATGTACCCCTATGTTGTACAGTGTTTGGGATTCTGGGCTCCCTTGCCTGAGGAGGGAGGGCAAGTACCCCTTCCCTATATTTGTTGATCTGGGAAGCTAAGCCGGATCAGGCCTGGTTAATACTTGAATGGTGAACAGCGAAGGAGTACCGGGTGCTGTAGGCTATATTCCAAAGGAAGGAAATGTCAATCAATTAGTAAGTGTCCTTTGTATAAGGAAACTGTATAAAATTCATGTGTCCCTGGTAACTTGAAGGTCCCTTGTTGTCACTTTGTATAAAATGCTGGGTAGGAAATTGGGCAGGAGCTCTCTAC
>CM034706.1:247163464-247176845 GCA_020142125.1 Phrynosoma platyrhinos | reverse complement strand
TTTGATATTTGGTTAGATTAAGTCCTAGTACTGTATTTGGAAAAAGACAGGTTATACGTTAATAGAATAATAATAGTAGTAATTTTAATTATAATAATTATAATGTAATTTTATAATTATTGCTATTAGTAGTCTTTCAAGCAGTGGCTTATGAGTCTTTGTGCTAGTGTAAGACCACACCAGATCAAAACACATTTCCTATCAAGTTTAAATGTATCTACAAATAGAAAAGATTCTTCTAATCAATAGTACATTGCAATATGTCCAGTCAGAGAAGAATGACTTCTCGGCATGCCCAGATCATATGCCACAAGCAAGCATTATCTGCATTACATTGCCAGCATTTAGGTAGCAAGCCTGTTTCTTTGTGAAAAGACTTAGCTGTGTCCAGTACTGTATATCTGAAACATCAATTTTTGTGGAACCAAATGTAGTTTCCAGATAATGAGGCTAAATCAATTTTTTTGTTGATTGATTTGCACAAGACATTCTACCTCTATTAAGCCTAATTCTAACTTCATTCACATCAAGTTTAGTGCTTTCCCACAAACATTTGTAAACCACACCTGTTGGTTTCAGTTTCTCTGAGGATACAAGTGATGATTCCAACAGAGGTGGTGAGTCAGAGATAATGGCCCATGTATGGACAAGGTTAGGTCATATCCAGAGGCCACATGGTTCTTTCATCAAGCCCAAGGACAGCTTTTCCCAACTTTGAGTCCTTAGGAGTTGTTGTACCTCAACCTATCAATCTCCAACTGTCAGTATGCCCAGATGTCAGAAATATGAGGATTGTAGTGTAACAACAAGTGAGAAGTTAAAGTTGGAAAAAGCTAACTTATTGGGGAGAGAGAGAGACAGAGAGAATATCCACTTACATTTCACTCTTAAGATATTTTTGAGAGGATTATATCTAGGGTCATCTGAAGATTTTCATACACTTAAAGCAGAGGTGGGTTGTGTGGCTCTGCTGATATTGCTCCCCTGCAACTCCCAGCATTCCTCAGCATTGGGAGTCCAGAAACATCTCCTGGTTACCCACTCCTAATTTATAGGTTGGATATAGTTGAAAACAAATATAAGTCTCTTGCCTTTTGTCATATTTTTCTAGACTCAGTCCATCTTCTCTCCCTTTTTGTGCTGCTGTTATTGTGATTGCTTTTATGCTGTTTGTGATTTATTTTAGTCTGTTTTTAAATTGTTCTCTGTTTAATATCTTTTTAAGGGGTGGGAGGGTTCTAAGGTTTTGTATGTATTTGTCTTGTTTTTAACATTGTAAGCCGCCCCGATTGTGTTGCAGAGGGGCGGGATTAACAACAACAACAACAACAACAACAATAATAACAGCTTCATGGGTCATTTTTCTTTGGGCCTTGTTGGTTTGTTTATGGCTGTTCCCGTTCCTGCTATTCAGTTTATAGGAATTTATAATTTTTTGTAATTTTACAATTTATAACATAAAGGTTTTGTAATTTTATAATAATTTTATAATTTTCAGTTTTATTTGTTTTGTTATCCTGTCACCTCTCGTAGATATACCACTATCAGTGAGGCTGACACAGTATTTTACCTATTCACAGAAACCTGATCTCACTGTTCCAAATAAATTATCTGCTGAAATGGGCTTATTTTCTTGAGACATGTATTGAAAGGAAATTGACCTTCACCCCCAAAAACCCTGAAAATTCAAGCAGTTGATAATATACCAGTCGCTGTATATCAAGTGGTTTAAAAATTGTTATGCATGAGAAAAATATGCAACAGACTCTAGATGCCAGATGATGAGTTCAACCTGTATTTGGTACTTAGGACCTATAACAGTTATTTCAAACAATGAATTATATCATTTGACTGAGATTCTCCAGATATCTAGCTATTCTGCTATAATTCATTGTCTGATTGATTCTACCATGGAAATGCGTTTACTGTTTCTCTAGAAAACATTTTGTGGCATTTTGCAGAAAATTGTTTTGCAGTGGGGTTACCATGACTGAGCTTTATACGCTTGGAAAGAAATCTACTGTGCAACTTGAACTGTGACATAGAAAATACAATATGAAATGCAGCTGTTCTTTGACATTAGGAAGTAGGAATAATTGAGGTGTGTGTGTGTTGGGGGGGTGTTTCTGAGATATTTATGTCCATTACAGACACAAGCAGGATTGTGTGTAGGCTTGTATTTGTGAACCCAGCATACATACAGCAAGTAATTCCTTTTTGGTTTCTGTTCATTTGTTCCCACCATCAAAGGGACAAGCTTTCGATGGAACAGTGGCATATCTTTTTGAGATTGGGAACTGGTATATCAAAAACAACAAAACTGCAGATGAATGTGTGGTTTGTATTAATTGAAATAAAATGCTAAATAGATAAATATATAAAATCACTTAGGAGTCCTTAATGGACAGAAAGTATTTTTCTCTCTCCCTTCCTGCAGAAAGACAAGTTCATTGTATATGAGGAATATTGCAGCAACCATGAAAAAGCACTCAGGCTCTTGATGGAACTGAACAAGATTCCAGCTGTGAGAGCATTCCTGTTGGTAAGCACAGATGGGCAACTTAACAGCTTTTGGCCAAATATGTAAAATTTTGCCTTGTGTCTATTTTTCCCCAACATGTTAAAAAACAAGAACATACATGTGAATGTCACACTCTGTAGCAGAAGGCTAACAGTACAGATGAGGATTTTTAATCCTGTCCCATTCAGTGGTTATTCAAAATGCAACCCAATTTACTCCTTCCCCAGTGGTGATACAAGAGGATTTGCCTTCTGAATTGGGAGCAGAAGCACCTTTGCCTCATCTCCATACTAGCTGTCTTCCTACTACACGTGTGGGCTTACTTTCTGGAGAAAAAGACCAACTGTAAGAAGTGGCTGACACAGCTTTCTAGAGCTCAGTTACCTCAGTCTGTAGGGTCTTCCTCAGAAGGTCCTTAGAGGCCATCTCTGCACAAAGGAACACAAAAAACTACCCATGTGCAGGTGCCTTTTTCCAGTTGATGCACTTCTCCTAAGAACCTACTTCACTGGATCATCCTCTCTGAGGGCAATCCCTTAGAGTAAGAGAGTGGGTGGGTGGCTACTCTGGGGATCCTTATAGTGCAAGGGAGAAAGTGGGTGGCCACTTTGGCAGTTCCACCCATCACATCATTTACTCCGAGGAAGCTTCCTCAGAATGAGAGATTGGGTGGGTAGCTGCTATAGAGAGCCTTCCAAGCCTATCTAACACATGGAGGTGACTTACTAAGAGCAGAAGATTGGGTGGTTGACTGCTCATGGGAACTAGCCTGCTGAATTTTTCGCTCAGAAGTGACTTTGTGCTATGTGCAATCTTCTCAAAACAGTTATTTTCTTGTGGTATTTCTACAGTTGGGAGATTGGCGGGGCTTTTAGAAGAAGCTGTTGAATTGCTTCTTGGAGGTGACATCTATGGGGGTCAGATCTAGTTCCCTGCTGGACTCTGTTGCAGGATGGGATAAGAACCTTATATATGTGACCTTATGTTCTCTTGAAGGAAATGCAGATATAAATAATGAAAGTAGATAAAACGAGTTCAGTTTTCTCTTAAGAAAGCTTTGACATAAAGAATTTTGTGCCTTAATAAGCGGACTGTTTGTGGTGCACTTTTTTGAGGTTTCCTCTTCTCTTTGCTTCCTTCCCATAGTGGTACTTTTGCTCCACCCCCTTTTCACTTCCTATTTTTCAAAAAACAACTTCCCATTTTTGATCAATAAAGCAGCCAAATCACTTGGATTTTCTACTGCATAGTGTCATAGCACAGAATATGTCAAAAATATTCATTGTTATGAATAATGGAACTCCATGTGTGAAGAATAACTGATCGCAAAATTATACTTCATTTAAAATGGAAGCAAAATGGTTTTTTGGCAAGTGGTGGTTGAATCAAAAGCCCATTGTACATCTTGTCTCATAGACTGCTTTTGGGTATCAAACAACTCAGCAGTTTGCTTTGTGGAGGCAACAACAACTACACAATACCTGTTTTGCAATTTGAAAGTAAACTTGATACCATTTTGGCTGGCTTGAAATGAAAGAAAACTATAGAAAAGCATACCTCAGAGATGCTAAATCACTATTAGGTGCACTGGGAAAAAAAAGAAACATTTTGAATTATTTTGCAAGCTTGAACCCAGCAAATATAGTTTTGTTTTGCTTTGTCAGTGCCCTGACAAAGAGAGTGTCCTGAAGTGTGCAGGACTGAATAAATTATAGTTAAAATTATATTAAATAAGTTAAGGAAGGAATGCTATGCCGATGGAGGATGTCCCATAGTCCATAGGATATAGGAGACCTCTTTTTTATCTGGGTAGAAGAGGATGTTCATTAGAAACACTCTTGTTTGGCTAGTGGAAAGTTCCACCACCATCTTTCCTTTCGTCTTGGCGCTTTGGCAGTTTGAAGGGCCTAAAAGTGATGAGTTAGGGTGGATCAGGAGAGGCTTGGATCCACTGGTTATAAACCCCTCCTGCTGCCCTGATATATCCTAAACAAGGTGAAATTGGTGTGTCAGCTTTCTTCTCCCATGTGGGAAAGAAAGGAAAATTCTTGGCGAAAAAGTAAAGAGAATAAAAGTTTTTACTTTGCATGTCTTGGCTGGCATGTGTGTTCATAGAAGGGCTATGGATTTGGTGGGCCCTCTTCCTTGGTCCTTTATATTGCTATACCTGTTATATTTTAACATTTTAAAAACCTACACAACTGCTTGATGCTAGGTTAGACTGTTTATTTCTGTGTTGCTTACACTGGGTTGAAAATGGTGCAGCCCTCCATATCTTACTGAATTGTACCTTTTGCCAGTCCCAGTTGGCATGGACTTATGTTGAGGAATTCTAGGATTTGCAATTCAACCAAATCTAGGGGTGGGTAGGTGGCTGCACATTTCCTACCCTTTATCTATATTGCCTAGCATGACAACATTTCTCCAGAAGATGAGTGTCAAGGTGAGACTCACCCACCCAACTACTTTCTCAGATGGCATCCCAATAGGTCTTTTTGATCCCACTGCTGTCACCAATTATGTGAAGGTGATGGTCACTATCCCACCAATTAATTCACTATGAGACTCAAACCTGGTACTCTTTTAAGTGTCTCCTGCACAATAACTCTTTAGATGCCAGCACTCTAGGTTTCAAATTTCCCCCCAGTTTGGCACCAACTATTCTTTGACAGCCACACACCCACTATCTAATGTGTCCCAAACCTAAAACTCTTCTCAAGGTTGGTAGCATTTTTAATGTGTTTCTGAAATCACTTCAAACAGCTGCTTGCTGAAACAAAGTAATACATTTATTTACAAATCAGGGTGAATACAACATCTCTTTTAGTGGATGGTGTTCACTGTAGTTACAGTGTATAAATACTTTAATAGTTACACAGTTTAACAATTTCTTTAGCTTATTTTTGTAATTGTTTTTCTATAGCTTTATATATATTTACTTACAAAGTTCTCACAGAACTTTTATTAAACTTTTGTATGTTATAGCCCTTCTGGTTACCTGTGACTCCACTAGTCGCCAAATACTATGTCACCCACAGGACGCTACACTTGTCCCTCCACATTCGCTGCATTTAAAGGCACAGGACCCCTGTGAATGTGGAAAAACTGCAGATAACAAAAACACTATGTTTTTACCTAGGAATCTCTAGGTCCTTCAATGCAACTTTTGGTTAAAGTTGACCATAGAATTGTGCTGGAGGAGCAACAAATGCCTAGTGGATTGTTCTCTCTAGGAATCTCTAGGCCCTTCAGTGTGACTTTTGGTTAAAGTTGATCATAGAGTTGTGCTGGAGAACCTGGATATTACTAGAGAGAACATATTAATAAAATCTGTGAATAATCAGATCCACAAAAGTCAAAGCCACAAATGTGGAGGGATGAGTGTACAACAATTTAATTAAGGAAACTCCTTGTCCTTATCTTGGGTGCCTAAAATTCTTTCTAACTGCCCCTCACAATAGCCTATCCTAGCCTCAATGACTCTTCACCCCTCAGGGCACACTAAACATTCCCCCTTTCAAAGCTGCTCCTTCTTCTTATATACTCACTCCTGGGAGCAGCCCCCACTTTTTCTGGCTTAGCTCCCATTGGCTATTGTCTGTGTTCTAATCTGCCTGTGGTTTCTCCACAGTGAGAACAACTTTCTCTACTCTGTTGAGAAATGTTGGAGTTGAACCTTGGACCTTTTCATATCTAACCCGCTATTCACTGATAGTTAGGGAGGATTCATTCAAATGAACAGTGGACCTCCCATTAATGGCTGGCTTTGCATTTCCCCTCTATACAAACATAAAAACAAGAAATAATTCCTAGCATTTATTTATTTATTTTCTTTGTGTGTTTCATTTAAATTATATTTTAAAATTACTGCATCTTCAAGACTCAAGTGGCTGCATTCAACAATGCAATTTATGCTTGGACATAAATATGGTAAAGTTCAAAGCACAAGTCCTGGAGACAAATGAACTTCACAGCTCTTCCCAATGTTGATATCTTCTGTGGTCTCCTTGAATGAATTCTGCAATATTTAAAAATGGATCAGCTTTGTTTCCCTCAAGAGCAACCCTTAAGTCCCTGCCTAATGACCATTGGACCAGTTGGGAATCAATGATACTGCCAGGCATAGTCTTCAGAATATCAGAAGGGATTATGAGGCTTTGGGTAGGAAGCTGAAAGTACTGTACGCACAGGTTGTTATCTCATCTCTTCTCTCAGTTGAAGGGCATGGCCCAGGAAGAGAGGAAGATAGCAGATGTGAATAACTGGCTCTGTAGATGGTGCTGCCAAGAACGATTTGGATTCTTGGATCATGGATCTAGGAGTCCTAGTAGACCACAAGTTGAACATGAGTCAACAATGTGAAGCCGCAGCTAAAAAGGCCAAAGCAGTGTTAGGCTGCATTAATAGAAGTAGAGTATCTAGATCAGGGGTAGGCAACCTTTTTGAGCCGGGGGCTGGGTTGCTGTCCCTCAGACAATTGGGGGGCCGAAGCACCAAAAATAAATAAACAAATAATTAAATAAATAAAAATATATTTTTTAAAAAAGTAAAAAATATGCATGCACACTCTCTCAGCCCCAGAAAAGCCATGGCAAAACCCCTGTGGAGATTTTGCCAAGAAAACCCCAAGAACAAGTAATAACAACAATAATCAATATTATTAGGTTGGGCGGCGGCGGCAGCGGCGGCGGCAGGACTGGCCTGGGGCCAGTCCAAAGGCCTTGGGGGGCCACATCCGGCCCCTGGGCCTTAGGTTGCCTACCCCTGATCTAGATCAAGAGAAGTAATAGTGCCACTGTACTCTGCATTGGTCAGGCCCCACCTGGATTACTGTGTCCAGTTCTGGGCAGCACAATTAAAAAGGATATTGAAAAACTGGAGCGTGTCCAGAGGAGGGCAACTAAAAGGCTGAAGGGTCTGGAAACCATGCCCTATGAGGAATGACTTAGGGAACTGGGTATGTTTAGCCTGGAGAAGAGACAGTTAAGAGGGGGTATGATAGCCCTTTTTGAATGTTTGAAGGGATGTCATATTGAGGAGGGTATTAGTTTGTTTTCTGCTGCTCCAGAGAACAGGACTGCTCCAGAGAACAATGGATGCAAGCTACAGGAAAAGAGATTCCACCTCAACATTAGGAGGAACTTTCTGACAATGAGAACTGTTCAACAGAGGAACACACTCCCTTGGAGTCTGGTGGAGTCTCTTTCTTTGGAGGTCTTTAAACAGAGGCTGGATAGCCATCTGTCGGGGATATGTTGATTTTGAGTTTCTGCATGGCAAGGGGTTGGACTGGATGACCCTTGTGGTCTCTTCCAACTCTATGATTCTATCATTCCATGATTCTATAAATTAAACAGGTTACAATATTACTTAACAATTGACATTTACAATGCATGCTGTGTTTCATGTAACTGAGCAGAGAAGAGGAGGGGGCAATTGATAACACCTTCTTTTGGGAGCACACAGGTAATGATTTTATACTGTACACCCAACTGTTAGGCTGCATCTGCATGCACTACAGAAATAATGCAGTATGACACTGCTTTGACTGCCATGGCTCAATGTGATGGAATTTTGGGATTTGTAGTTTTGTGAGATATTTAACTTTCTCTGTCAGAGAGCTTTGTTGTCACAACAAACTACAAATCCCAGAAATCCATAGCACTGAGCTGTGGTGCTTAAAAGTGGTGTCAGACTGGATTATTTCTGCAGTGTGGATGCAGCTTTATTTGGAAATAACAATTGTGTTTAAGTGGTTTAAATGGTCAGCTTTGACACCTCAGTATTCTACTGAACAGGAAGATTTATAGACTGTGGTGTTATTTTGTTAGTCTCAAAAAGATGTTTTAAAATAGTTCTATATCAAGACAGTCATGGGACAGTCTGTTTTGGAGTTGGTTACATCATTCGCTTTCCCCTCTTTTTTCCCTTCTGTCCTGCCCGACATAATAATGTCACCATCATAATGAGGCCAGATTAAAAAATAAAGAGGTTGTTGTGTGAGTGGATTTGGCTGAATTGCCGTCTCTGTGGCTGAAGCAGAAACCTGTCTTGGAAAATGTGGGAAAACAGATTTAAGTAGGGAATTCAAAGGCCAGCATGAGAGTAAAAGAAAACAACAGGGGGATAAGAATGGTTTATGATTCACACAAGGGCCCTGGAAAATTGGACTGCGACTTCTTGGCAGGTAGTGGCCACCACTGCCAGTGCATCAAAGGAGTCTGCATGTCTATAGACAAAATTTATGATTTGTGTCTGGTAAGAACATTAAAAAAATATTGAAAGTTGTTCCTGCTACCAAACACCTAAGCAGTTCTGGGCAGCTGTGTCACACATAGCTCTGGAAGAAATATCTCACAGGAACCCCAAATAAGTAAAATCTGAGAGGTTGACGACTTGACAAGACGTCAATTGATCTTCAGTGGGCCCTTGGTATCCATTGGGGTTGGTTCCAGGACCCCCATGGAAACAAAACCTGTGGATGCTCAAGTCCCATTAAATACAATGGTTTAATAAAATGACGCCACTTATATAAAATGGCAAAAAAGCTTGCTTTTGGGAAATTATATATTTTTCTGAATATTTTCAAGCCATGTATGTTTGAATCTGTGGATAAAAAATCTGTGGATATGGAGGGACAACTGTACTTGCTAAGGAATAAAGATAAAGTATTCATTGGGATTTATTTCTGAATAGTCTGGTTTAGGATTGGCTTGCTAGGCCATTTCCCACATGTGTCATATAAGCTAGGTGTTGAGTATAATATCCACACAGGACAAAATGCCAAGCTTGGAAAAGTTACTTTTTAGATTAAAACCCCCAGAACCCTTCTGCCAGCATCATATTCACTGTATAATGACTGGTTAGTGTTTCTGGAATTTATTGTTCCCTGGCCAGAAAACTTTTTCAAAGCTTTACATAGAGGGAAAATGGATTTTAAAGTCTGCATTATTTTATCTACATTGGACAGAATGGAGAGCTTGGAAAAGTTACATTTGGACTATAATCCCCAGAATTCCTCAGCCAACTTAATCATTGGTTATGTTTGGTTGGGGGATTCTGGGAGTTATAGCAGAAAAACTACTTTTTCTAAGCTCTCAACAGAATGTCTCCATGGTTTAAAAATAGCTCTTTCCTCAGGTTAAAAAGTACAGGTACATTATGTACCGTACCTGTAAATCCCTAGATGGGCCAGGAGGCAACATGACTTCAGAATTTTCTGGTGCAGATACTCTTTGCTTCTTTTGCCTACTGCTTTTCCCAGCTTGCTGCATGGGGGAGAGGTATGGCAAAACTTTTTTAAAACAATGCAGTGGTGTACATGAAGGTTTGGCTATCATCTTCACACATACTTTTTCACTTAAAGTGTAGAGCCCCCTTCTCCATCAAATAAGAAGCCTTTGTCTCCTCCCAACTTTGAGAGGATTATTATTATTATTATTATTGTTTTCTGAATTCTTAACATGTATAGTACTCACTGTATAAGGAGTTGTAAAATACCATTTGTGGACATGTTGTCTCCAGAAACTTTTATTCAAGAGCGTGATTTGTGTTTTTCTGTACAACAGAGCTGCATGCTTTTGGGAGGCAGAAAGACGACAGACATTCCACTTGAGGGCTACCTTCTAACCCCAATCCAGAGGATTTGCAAATACCCACTTCTCCTAAAGGTAATATGAAATAAAGGATATTTTCTAATACTGTGTTTCTGGATTACCTCTGGAAGGTTTCTGTTTTTCTCATTGTGTGTGTTGTTCTTGTATATCTAACCTGCACTTGCAGAAAGTTAACAGCCTCCCATTTTGGTTACTTAAGGACTACTTGCTTGTCATGTTGAACTAGGAAGGACTAGAATAGAGTTGTGGCAGTCTTAAGTGGTGTCAAACTGCTTTAATTCTGCAGTGTGGATACACCTTCTATGAATCCTGAGATACTTACATGTGGTTACATTTCAGAACTGCTTTCATGCCACAGCTAGAGAGGATGCAGGATAGAGATGTTAGATGCACAAGAGAGGATGCAAAAATGTCTTCATAGACATAGATCAGGCATGGTCTTTTAATTGAAACACATTTCTTTGCATTCATAAGTGCTACTTGAGCCATAATGATTCTTCAGAAAGTTTCAAAGTCCAATCAGTTCTAACATACCTAGATATATGAGTCAGATGGTGACAAATTTATCTTCTTCTAAATCCCCCATTGTGTTTATTTACACTAGATCAAGAGTGGGGAGGAAGTTGGTGAGTGTTCATTCCATGGATTTGTATTAGGATTATGTGTGACACATGGGAGCCCTCCTAAAGGCTTTAGGATGGAGCAAAGAGGCAGGACAGAGGAAGCAGAGATTCTATAAATGTGATTTGTACACATTCCCCATGAAGGATCTGCATTGCATTTATGCTTCTTTAGATACTGTATTCACATTGCAATGGGTTGCTTTGTTTGCTTTCAGTTGTGTTTATGAGAACAGCAAAACTCATTAGAACAAATTGGAGGATGAAGACTCTTAGGACTGACCTGATCTAGGGTGGTTGGTATGAAAGGATAATCCTTTGTTTGAAGGCCTCTTTTAGCTGGTGGGTGCTCCAGCTCAGGTTTAGCTTAAAGATAAGCACATAAGAAGAGAGGGTGGAGAATTTGCAGTTGCCCATCACCAGCATTCAGATAACATACTAGGAGAGCACTCAGATCACCTAGGGCCCATTCACACTACACAGTTGTAGCACTGGAAGTTTTTACACTTTAACTTCTATGTTCATCTCAGGAACTCTGGGGTTTGTAGTTTTGTGAAGCACTGGAGTTCTCTGGTTCAGTGGCATCATTAGGTGTGTGTGTGTGTGAGAGAGAGCCAACACCGGGTGGCACTCCAGAAGAGAGGTGATACCTGGTCAGGCCCTTCTCTCACTGTGCCCTTCCTGGCTTTGCTGACATAGTGGAGACCTCCTCATGAGGAGACGCCACAACCATAGTGAAGGATAGGGCCGAGCGTGTCTCTCCCAGCTTTTCCATTGCAGCAGATGTCTACTCACAAGGAGACCTTGTCTCCATGGCAAAGGAGAGGGCTGAGTGCTCCCTTTTGGCTGCCGCTTCCCCCCTGGTAGCCCCCCTGTACCAGGGGTGATACCAGGGGTGGGGATGCCACTGCTGTGGCTTTGAATTCTAAATACCCCTTCCTAAACTGCCAATCCCAGGATTCCATAGGACAGAACTATGACAGCTAAAGTGGAGTAAAAGTGCTATAATTGTGTAGTAGGAATGAACCCCTAGTTCCAGTCGCCAGCAATGTATTCTTATTTTCATTATAGTAATAATAATTATAATTTTATGCATCTCCCCTCCCCCCACCATCCTCTGTTTTGATGATCCATTTTCTCAGCTTGAGTGATAGTGGCTACTCCAGCTTAGTCAGGGTAAGGCCATTTTTAAGATAAAGAAATCTCAGAAGGGAGATCAGGAACAGTGAAGTTACCTATCAATGTCATGATGATAGAAGGACAATGGGAATTGCTGTTCAGCACATTTGGAGGATAATTGGTTGGAGAAGGATGTAGATGGAGATCTGGCATATGAAATTCACCACAATCATGTCTTTAGGATAGAAACAGTGTGCTTTTGAGTTGGAGAGAGATCAATGTAAGTAAGGATAGTATGCTAAGAAACTACCATATAATAACAGCATAGCACTGCCTTCTCAATTAATAGGGGTCATATTTGGTAGTTTTCTCACATAAAATTCAGCTCTTCTCCAAAGATGATGTGGTAATGTATAGCAGATAGGGTGCAGTTCAGTAGTGAGGCAGTTGTGTATGATTCAACTCTGGATACTGGAATAACCATGCAACCTTAGAAAGAACAGCTTCTGTGAATATTCTTAGGGTGCATATTAGCCACACTTACCTCTACTCTCTTGTCCTTTGTAATATAATGATATATTTAGGTCATAATAAATATACACTTAAAGCTACATGATTGTTGCTTGTACTGTGTGGTGATTATAAATGTTTGCTATGGTTGGTGCCTCACCTCCCTCCTTTCCTCCTTTTCTTCCTTCTGTTCTTCTTCACCTCCAGTATTTTGCAGGTAGCTGGCTACAATTCAAGTGTGTATTATTTGGTTGCTGTGCCTCACAGCTAAATGAGCTACTTGAAAGTAGATTTGATAATTATAGGTTGCATCCTTGGTTGGGAGATTCTTGTGTGCCTAAGAAAAAAGATAACCTGGAGGCAGGAGCTGAGCTGCCAGACTCCAAATCCACTTGAAAGATAATGCAAAACAGCACGATGCTTGCAAGCCTTAATGATCGTAGGTGTCAGAAATCTGAAGTGGAAAACAGTACAGATATAAAAAGTGTGATGGAAATTTGATGAGGTGTCCTTTCTTCTCCTTGAGATTGTTTAAAAGACAGGGCACCACTAATTGGCTAGAGGTGAAGGTACTAAAAAGCAGCCTGATTTGCAGGAAAATTGAGGCATGTCTTGTTTTAAACTTATTTTAAACCACTTTCACCCTAAAATAATATTGCCTTATTCACTGAATAAAATTGGGAGGAGAACTTTAGCTCAGTGAGAGTACACCTTCCCTGAACCATCCCAGATTCAGTTTCAGATAATCCAATTAAAAGAAAAAGAAAAATGATCTGATAGCTTAGGATGTAAAAGATCTGTCCGGGAGACTGTGGTAAGCCACTGTTGGTCAGAATGGACAGCAGGTATATCAGGCTTGATGGACCCCTCCAAATTGACCTGTTATAAGACAGGTGATCTGTCATAGGTGTTTGTGTTTTTCCTAAACTGTGCCTTAGTGATATAACATAACCTTTAAAGCCCTACATGGCTTGGGTCCATCTTATCTCAGGGAC
>CM034706.1:247131953-247158568 GCA_020142125.1 Phrynosoma platyrhinos | reverse complement strand
GGCTTGTGTCCATAGAGCATCTCAGCTGGGATGCTGAGGAACCGCATTTTGGTTTCTGGAAAAGCCGGAACAAAAGTGAAGTTTTGAAAATGTGAGACCAGGGGTGAAAATGCTGAATTAAATCCAAGAGTTGTGTAAATACCCAGATCTGATTCGGGGTTTTGGGGGAATTCGAAGTATAGAGCTAATGGAGACAAGCCCCATATCTTCCTTCTACCATTTCTGCCTCCTACTATGCTATAGTAGACTATACTATATAGACCAGGGGTAGGCAGCCTTTTTGAGCTGGGGGCTGGGTTCCTGTCCCTCAGACAACTGGGGGGCCGAAGCGCCATAAATAAATAAATAAAAATAAATAAAAATAATTTAAATTTTTAATTTTTTTTTAAAAAATATGCATGCACACTCAGCCCCAGAAAAGCCATGGCAAAACCCCTGTGGAGATTTTGCTAAGAAAACCCCAAGAACAAGTAATAACAACAATAATCAATATCATCATGGTGGGCCGCGGCGGCGGCAGGGGGCTGTGGTAGGACCGGCCTGGGGCTGGTCCAAAGGCCTCAGTCAGGAAATCAGAAGAAGATTAAGAATGGGGAGGGTAGTTATGAAAGAACTTGAAAAGATCCTAAAATGCAAAGATATACAACTCAACACAAAAGATAGAATCATACAAGCCATCGTATTCCCTATTACCACGTATGGACGTGAGAACTGGACAGTTAAGAAAGATGACAGGAAGAAAATCAATTCATTTAAGATAATGTGATGCTGGAGAAAAGTGCTGAGGATCCCAGGAACAGCCAAAAGGACAAACAAGTGGGTCCTAGAGCAGATCAAACTGGAAACCTCCCTGGAAGCCAAGATGATGAAACTGAGGGCCTGAACAGACTGCCAGAAATAATCCAGTTTGAGATTACTTTAACTGCCTTGGCTCAGTGCTAGGGAATCATGGGAACTGTAGTTTATTGTGCCACCAGAACTCCTTGACAGAGAAGACTAAATGTTTCAGAAGAACTACAGTTCCCATAATTCCCTAGCATTGAGCCAGGACAGTTAAAGTGGTCTCAAGCTGGATTATTTCTAGCAGTCTGTACAGGCCCTGAGGCTGTCGTACTTTGGACATATCACGAGAAGGGAAGTCACAGGTTTGGGGTTGCAGGAATTAAGCAGAGCATTGGAGGACAGAGGGTCTTGCAGATGTCTCATCCATAGGGCCATGATGAGTCAAGATTGACTTGAGGGCAGTTAATAACAACAACAAACTATGCTCTGTCCTTCAATCTTAAATCTTCAACCTAAACGCTGCACTCTCCTTCAGACACACCATCACCCCATAATCCTTCCCTTTTTTCACTTACTCTTCTCCAGGGACAGCTTGGAAAGTATCCTTTTTGGAATACAGTTCCTAGAATTCCCTGACCAGCATGAGCAATTGTACTTCAAAAAGTAACTTTGAAATCCAGTTATCGGAGCTGTTGTCCAGAATGTAAACTTTCCAAAATTCTTTGTCCAAGCTAACTCACCAAGGTTCTTTCTAACCTGACTGACAATATTACTGAAAATAGAGATTAACAAAGCAAACTTGATGAGAGTTTAGCTGCTAATGCCAAAATTTTTTTAAAAAAACAGTAAAATGTGGGCTAATATTGTGACTGTTAGGTGGATTTGTTATTGGTTAACCTGGCTAGCCCAAAGGGTACTCAACACTGGCTCCTCCTCATCTTGGAGAGGGGTGACTAGTGGGGGGCCACAGGGTTATGTCCTAGGCCCAGTGCCATTCAACATCTTTATCAATGATTTAGATCAGGGACCGGCAACCTATGGCCAGCGGGCTGGTTAAGGCCCAGGTCCCTGTACTTACCGGCCCAGGCGAAAGGTTTCCGCCACACGTTTTTGCCGCCATGCAACCACGTGCACCACGACCGCCATTTTTGAAATCAAAATGGTGGCCGTGACACATGCGGAGGCAGCTGCGCTGGGTGGTAGCAGCAGTGCGTGCGCCGCCATTCCCCCCCCCTTCAGCCCAGCGGCGGGAAAGACTTCGCGGGACCGGCCCCCAGCTCAAAAAGGTTGCCTACTCCTGATTTAGATGATGGAATAGAGGGCATGCTTCTCAAATTTGCAGATGACACCAAATTAGGAGGAATTGCTAATACTCCAAAAGACAGGATGAATATTCAAAATGACCTTAATAGATTAGAAAGCTGGGCCAAAGCTAACAAAATGAATTTTCATCAGGAAGAAATGTCATATATTACACTTGGACACTAAAAATGAAATGTGCAGATAAAGGATGGGTGACACCTGGCTTGATGGCAGTACATGGAAAGGAATCTAGGAGTCTTTGGGCCTTTGCAGACTGCCAGAAATAGTGCACTTTAAATTGAGGCACTGCCCTGGCTCAGTGCTAGGGAATCATGGGAATTGCATTTTTTTCTGAGACATTGAGCCTTCTCTGTCAGAGAGCTCTGGTGCCACAATAAAATACAGTTCCCATGATTCCCTAGCACTGAGCCAGGACAGTGCCTCAATTTAAAGTGCACTATTTCTGGCAGTCTTCAAAGGCCCTTTGTGGACCACAGGCTGAACATAAATCAGCAATGTGAGGTGGCAGCTAAGGAAGCCAATGCAATTCTAGGCTGCATCAATAGGAATGTAGTGTCTAGATCATTGATTCTCAAATTATGGTTTTTCAGGTGTTTTGGACTTCATATCCCAGAACCCCCAGCCATCTGGGATTCTGGAAGGCCAAAGTTTTGGAACCACTAGTCTAGATGGAGGGAAGTAATAGTACCATTCTATTCTGCTTTGGACAGACATCACCTGGAACATCTTATCCAGTTCTTGTCACCACAGTTCGAGAAGGATATTAACAAGCTGGAGCATGTCCAGACAAGGGTGGCCAAAATGGTGGAAGGTCTGGAAACCAGAAGCCCTATGAGGAGTGATGGATTAGGGAGCTGAGTATCTTTAGCCTTGAGAAGAGAAAGTTAGGAGGTGACATGGTAGCCATGCATAAATATTTGAAAGGTTATCTTAATGAGGATGGAGCAAGCTTGTTTTCTGCTGTATTAGAGACTGGGACATGCAGCAATGGATTCAAGCTACAAGAAAAGAGATTCCACCTAAACATTAGGGAAAACGTCATGATTGTAACAGCTGTTTAACAGTGGAACACAGTGCCTCAGAGTGTAGTGGAGACTTTGGAGGTGGGATGGCCATCTGTCGGGAGTGCTTTGATTGTATATTCCTGCATGGCTGGGGGTTGGACTGGTCTCTTCTATGATTTTGTGATCATGAATGGGCAAATCGTCTCCCTAGTATGTGATCTCATGACGGGTTTTTTTTTGCTCCCAAACACTCCGGATTTCCCCAGCAAGCCTTTTCTTTTAATGGCAAATAAGTGTGAATTGCCCACCTGGAAGTACTGAACAGTGGCAATTCGCCTTCTAAATAGGTTGCAGGACCTCCTGTCTTCTGTAATATTCTCCTTCCCAAATTTTTCAAAATTTCAATTTTTCAAATCCAGAAGTAGACTACTGGCCACTTCTAGATTTGTTCCACACCCCCTTTTGGAATTTTGTGCAGTTCATGCAATCCCAAGGGTTCCAAGGATAGAAGATTTGACCCAGTCTCAATGAAGTTGCCCAGTTCAATGCTAGACAGAATCAGTCTCTGATTGGTGCCAAGAACCCAGACTGAGGGGTTGCAGGGTTTGGTTTTGTGAAAATTGTTTTGCTGTAAATAGGAGTAACAGTAGATTGATGGATTCTAGCCAAACAGGATACAAGAAAGTGTTATTTTTACTGAAGATGCAGAGAGTGTTCATATTTAGAGACAAAATAAAATCACTTAGTGCTTGATTTTTAAATGATTAATTATTTTAATCACAAAGGGGGGTGGTGTAATCTCCAGTAGTGCAGGGATGGGGCAGGAGAGACTTTGAACTTCATTTCCCTCTTTTAAGCATAAATGGACAAATTTAATTAGAGGGTCAAAGTTGGTATGTATTATAGGAAAGCTGTATAGCCACTTGTATAATTGGCTATACCTCCACTTCTTGCTTACCATGACATATCAAAAATATCAGGTTACTTAGCTGTAAAGTGATACAGCCCAGCATGCTGACTCAGGCCAAATAAAATACGTAATATATGGTGTTAATGCATCAGGGTAGTCACATGCCAAGTGTGACACATCTGTTCTGTTGACGGATTGTAATACCTTTTCCGTGTCCTGGCAGTTCCAGCTCATGTTCACCCTGCATGGCCTCTCAATCTGTTGCTGATTTATTTTTTAAGTGCTAGCAAAATTTGGCCACATTTTAAAAATCATGAGCACTGATCTTCTAGGCTGAGGGACTTAATTCATCCTATACATATTTTTGTTGCTCTTTTGTAGATAGGTGCAGGGGCGGGGAGGCAGCTCAGATTTGTATGTATGTAGGTTAGCAAGTCATTGTTCAGCAGGCTTGCAAAAGTTCAATAACTGTGGAGATATTCAAGAAGGCTTTAATTTAAAAAGGCCATTTAAAAAAAAATCACTAGTTTTTGTGGTCTCTGTTGTGGACAGTGAATAGAACCACTGATAATTTAATCCTGAAAGATCATTCCAAAATGCTTATAGTTCCAGATATTATAACAAAGAAGCATATTGGTTATGGAAAGTTGAATGTCAGTTAGAAGGGCTGGTAATTGCAAAATAGCCTTTTTGAATTTATTCCATGATACAAAGAACAAAAGGTTGCTGGAACCATAAGATCTAAACAAAATCCACAGGTTGTTAATAGCTTTATGAAGTCTAACTACAATTTTAGAGTAGTGTGCTTTCTTTCAGTTCTTCAGAAATCAGCTAGGTAGTAAATTTCATAGGGTTTTCTTAGACAAGGAGAGATGGTTTTGCTAATTCTTTCCTCTGAAATATAGCCTGCAGCACCTGGTATTCATTGGCGGTCTCCCATCCAAGTACTAACCAGGACTGACACTGTTTAGCTTCTATGATCAGATGAGATCTGGTGTATAAGGTACCTTTAAGGTATTTAAGGAGACATCTTCCCATAGCACATAGTTAAATGAAATGCATTGATGACTTTCAGCCCATAGGTTTACAAAATGATTGGATAGGTTCATGGCAAAAGAGACTATCATTTGCTATGAATTATGATGGACAGGTATTCCCTCTGGCACTAGCATAACTAGCATACCCCACATTATATTTTGGGGTCTCCATATGTTCACATTTTCATATCTGGAGCCAGGCATATTTTGGGATGTTACCATGACCTTTGAAACTCGGTGAAATTTCCCATGGGAAAAGAGCATAGACATGTGAAGGGCCCAGGTAATGCCAAGATAAAAGCTAAATGGATGTGCTGATCAGTTCTTCCTCCCACATGTTGTCTGCATATCCAAGAGACAAAGGAGATCTTATTGCACCAAGACAAGTAAGGCAATACTTCCTACCTACCCCCTGCCATGTTCCCAGCCAACTTCTCTATCCATCTATCCTGGGGTGTCCTCAACCCAATTGCTGTTTTTCTAAGTCTGAAGTTAAAGCCATCAACCAATCCAGAATCCCATTGTCAATACCGTGAGAAGCCCACCAGGTCTTTGTTACATTGCAAGAAAGGGCCTAGCACCCCTTGAGGCTAGGATCCCACATACAAATATCAGTTCCAAAACCTAGCCTTCTCTAGCATAGACTACCGTACATTGTGCTTCAATTTACTGTGTCTCTCTCAGACCCCAGTCTGAGCCACTTCCCATTTTCTGTGGTTACCTCTCCAGGACAGGTAAATATCACACCCTATACTCCTAAAACTTAGCTATCCAACTTCCATACCTCTACTTTTTGTCAGCTCTGAATGCTGTGTCTGTTTGAATTACTATCATATGTTTGGTTGCACTTTTGCATATTTCTAAATAAAACCTTATTTTATTAAAAACTTGGAGTCCTCCTCAGTTAGTTTTCGTATACATAGGTGAAAATGATACTAAGGGTACCAAGCTTCTGGCAAGTGTCCTTTAAGGTGAAGCAATTCTCTGTCATAGTTGGTGAGGCCCCCCCAGTCCCCACCACCTTTTTTGGGTAACACTAAAGACAGCGTATCTTTATATCAGTACTTGAAAGCACAAACACATGGAGGTATTTGTCCTTGTGTCCTTCCTGTGGGATATTGGTCAGTGTGCGAATAAAATGCTGAACTAGGTTGTTCCATCGTCTGATTCATCAGATATCTTTTCATGTTCTCCTTGAAAGGTTCCTGGGAATTATGGTAGCTTGTAGAAGAAGCCAGTGGTTGTCAAAGTGATGTGCAGCCACTGAAACTTTTGTGATTGTTAATTGATAGATTAACATCAAATTGATGTCATAAGTGAAGTGTGGGTGGGATTTGTCACATAGCCTTTATGAACTAGGGATGATTTAGCATCATTACGTCTGCTCCACTAATGAGAACACCTAACTGTCAACATGATGTGCTTCTGACAGATCATGTATTTGACAAAAGCTGTTGAAAAATCAATATTTGTTTCTTTTCTCTCTCTTGATTTTTTATAGCTTAAGCATATCCTCCAAATGACTTGTTCAAAGAGAGAACGAGAGGAAGAGCAAAAAGCATGTAAAAGGGAAAAAAAAATGTGTGTGTGTGTGTGTGTGTGTGTGTGTGTGAGAGAGAGAGAGAGAGAGAGAGAGAGATTATGATGAATTAATGAAGTCAATGAGCTTTAACATGGAACAGGCTGGATTTTGTAATATTATTAATATTATTTTTTTTTTAAAAAAATCTGTAGATTTAAACTGCATTTTATCCAGTGGTCAAAAAATGAGGCTATGAAAAAGAGTCTCTAAGAGGTCTGTGGTTGTCTTGAAAATGCTTACTGATCTTTCAAAATGATCAAAACATGTTGGACTTCTTCAGAACTTGAATAAATTCCTTTTTGGACTATACATTACTAGAATTCCTCAGCTAGTGTAGCCCACTCATCTAAAAAGTAACTTTTCCAAGCACTGGTCTGGGCATGAATAATTAGGAAATACAGAACAAAAACATGACAGTGTACTCATATTTATGACACTTATGACCATAAGCAGCATCTAATACACATAACAGGAACAAGGTTTTCATGAATAATTAGGATCAAACTCAGCTAGAGTTAGATCTCAAATATGGGAGCCATTTACCAATCCTTCAGAATAGTGTAGCAGGACCAAGCAGCAGAATTTCAGGTGTGGGGCTGTGCAGATGAAGAGGAAGATTTGTGTTGATGGGAACAGGCTTTGTTTTGAAAGTATAAATTGATGGGTGGGAAATTGGGTCTACCATATGGCTCAGATTGGTCATGTTCACCCCTTTCCATTGCACCTGCGTTGACAAACTGTTGTGAAGAAAATTAATAGGCTTTCTGAGAACCCTGTTTTAGTGAGAGCAAAGACTGCTTTCCACCTTGATGTTGGTTGATGACATGCATACCCTGGCTGTGTTTCATGTGCATGTCCCCCCCCCCCCCCCCGGAGGTTGCCCACAAATGCACAACACTTCTGAAAAGTCCTTGCAGTGCACAATCCTTCTGTTTGGATAACATTCCACTCTTCCTAGTGACATACATTCTGTGAGTAATTAATGAATGAGCAGTACAGATGTTCTGCTTCACCAAACTCTTGGAAAATGTCTACAACATTCCTTCCTTTAATTACACTATTAAAGCAGTAGCAGATTGAAACAAACAATTTCTGCATATGCAAATTTCTACCATGTATTTGGTTTGCAGAATTAGCTTTTTTAGGAGTGGGGTATAACTTAGCTCAGAAAATAGCTTTTTCTCACCTCACCTCTTTTTAAATTCAAAAATACTCCAGTCTGGTTATGGCTATATTGATCAGTAATGCTGCATACTGTTGTACCAGTTAATTCACTCTGTTCAGCTTCCTTTCTGGAAATACAGACTGAGGCATCTGGGCAGTGGTTTTGCCATTAGGTCACAGAACTAAAAGCCATCAAAGCTAAATATAAAAAGCAAATAAGAGTATTGGAAGAACGTGAAACATTCCAGACAGGCTAAAAATGTCAAATTTTAAACATCCTATTATATACCAGGAGGAAATGAACAAGTTTAGTGAGGTTTTATTGAAAGGAACTTTTCTCCAAATGTGGCTGGCTATAAAATAGTATGGGTCTGTAAAAGATGATTTAATTGTCAGTTGACACAACCTATGCTATTTGCCGAACCCATGTCACTGTTAATTATTGTCAGTTTCCAAAGTCTTTCCATAGTTTTCTTCCAGAAAGCAAGTGTAACTGTTTCTTTGCTGTGGTCTGAACAGTCCATATTGTCTGCTACGCACCTATTATTGTCCCTTATAAATCCATTCTGGTGACCTATTCTTAGCTCTCATAGCACCCCCTGGAACTGTCTGCCACTTGAAATAATGGTGGGCAAATGAGACCTGAATATGAGTTCAGGCCCATCTCAATCCTGCCCACCTTGAAAATTATTACTCTGTTCATATTGTGATCATTCTATACTTTCCTCCCCTGTTGATGCTTACTGTCTGTACAGAACAAATCTGTTTTTGTCTTGATATTATTAATCTTTCTCTCCAAGCTTTTTGGCTCAAGCTGGTTTTTAAGTTTTTAAATCAACAATAACAAAACAATAAAAATGTAGCCCTTCAAATGTTAACTACAACTCCCATCACCCTCACCATTAGCTGTTCTGGCTTTTGTTTGAGGGTGATCTTGAGAATGAATGGAACATACGGAGTTTGTTGTTGTGTACCTTCAAGTCATGACAAACCTATCATGAGGTTTTCTTGACAAGATTTGTTCAGAGTTGGTTTGCCTTTGCTTTCCTCTGAGGCTGAGTGTGTGTGACTTGCCCATGGTCACCCAGTGGGTCTCCATTGCCGAGCAGAGATACGAACCCTGGTCTCCCAGTATTCTGGTCCAACATTCAAACCACTGTGCCATGCTGGCTCTCAACATACAAAGTGTGTGTGTGTGTGGAGGCTAAGTTAAATGGTTTTCTCTTTCAATGGTCTGAAATTAATTGGTGGTCTTGAGCTTAATATCCCCACTCCCCAATTATCTGCTTGTAACTTGATCTTGTGTTCCACAGTTCCTTGGTTTTTCTGTAATTCAGGGGTAGGGAAGTACAAGGAGCAATTGACAAGAGAGTCAAAGATGCATTTCATCAGTTTAATTTGTACTGTATGGGATTAGACTTGGAGGAAGGCGGTGTGAAAATTGGAGGAAGGAACATCAACAATTTAAGTTATGCAGGTGACCTCATACCATTAGCAGAAAATAGCAAAGACCTGGAATGTTTCTTGAAGAAAGTCAAGGAAGAAAGTGCAGACAGGTTTGCAGTTGAGCATTAAGAAAACAACAATAATGACTACGGGTGATTTAAATAACTTTAAAGCAGGCAATGAAGACATTGAAATAGTTCAGGATTTTCCATATCTTGACTCAGTCATTTATCAGAATGGAGACTGCAGCTAAGAAATCAGAAGACTAGGACTTGGAAGGACAGGTCTGAGGGAACTAGACAAGATACCAAAGTGTTAATATATATAATTGAATGTTGAAGTTAGGATTGCCCATGCCATTCTATTTCTCATTTCTGTGTATGGTTGTGAAAGCTGTATAGTGAAGAAAACTCATTTGAGATGTGGTGCTGGAGAAGGTCTCTGAGAATACCATGGGCTGTTAAAAAGACCAATGGTTGGATCTTAGAGCAGATCAAGCCTGAATTCTCCCTAGAAGCAAAGATGACTAAACTGAGGTTGTGGTATTTTTGCAATATCAAGATCAGAAAGGACTCACTAGAAAAGGCTATAATGCTTGGCAAAATTGAGGGCAATAGGAAAAGAGGAAGGTCACATTCCACATGGACAGATTCAATCAAGAAAGCCACAGCCTCGAATCTGCAAGACCTGATCAGGGCTGTTTATGAGACTTGGAGGTCTCTCATTCATAGAGTTGCTGTAAGTCAGACAAATTTATGGCAATTAATAACAACCACCTCTTGTTCTGTTGCTGTTTTGGATGACTAGTCCCCAAATGCAGTGCAGCTGGCTATGCTGGTTGGGGCTTTTGGAAGTTGAACTTAAAAACATCTGGAGGACTGAAAGTTCCCACTTCTGTGTAAATTGTATCCTCTATTACCTATAATAGCAATTGTGATTATAATACACTTTCAAATGTTTCCCCCCACTTATTTTCACATTTTTTCCCCCTAGGAACTAGCCAAGAGAACACCCACTAAGCACCCAGATTACCAAGCAGTCCAGAATGCTTTACAGGCAATGAAAACAGTGTGTACCAATATCAATGAGACCAAGAGGCAGATGGAGAAGCTGGAGGCCCTTGAGCAACTGCAGTCTCATATTGAAGGCTGGGAGGTATGGTAGCTGGTGGAACAATTTATTCAACTTCTACAACCCTGGGTTTCTACAATCCTGGGTGGCAGCTTTTTGCAAATGATGTCTCACATACACCATGTGCATATACTGTATATACTCATGTATACATCTAGATATTTTAGTCAAAAAATCACCCAAAATTCTAAGTTGATTTATCCATAGGTCGATGTAAGTTCTGTACTTTAACTCCTATTTAAAAAGGAACCATCCCCTGGTGAAAGGCAAGAGTATAATCTGTCCTGGAAGCACTGACTCCCCTCTATTCTCTCATCCATCGAGCTTTTATGATGAACACAAACAGTTAGGACTGCTGGAATTTTGTAAGTTCTTTTGCATTGTTTTCCTTTGCTTCATCCTTAGATCAATGATTCCCAAACTTTGTTCTTCCAGATGTTTTTCACTTCAGCTCCCAGAATTCCTGACTGTTGGTCAAGCTGGTTGGGGCTTCTGTGATTGTAGTCTAAAATAGCTGGAGGACCAAAGTTTGGGAACTACTACTTTAGATCCTTTGTTTCATGACCCTAAGTTTTATCCTCAACTTATCCACAGATCATTTCAAAATCTGTAATTTTGCCCCCAAAACCTGCCCTCAACTTGTACATGAAGCCAGCTTATAGTCGAGTATATATGGTACATACATCCAGTTGTTTGTGTATTTGTGGTCTTTTTACACTGCCTAATAGCCAAAGCTGTCTGGGCTTTCATAAAATAAGCTCATTTGCTCTCGGTGATAGTTCTCAGAGTGTTTTGGTAATACTGAAATTTTAGCACAAATTAACTGAATTCCTTGAGTGATATGCTTAAAGAGTTCAGTAGCATCACACAATCCTACAAATGTAGTATTTTAAATGGGCCTATTTTTTAAAAACTTTATTTTTATATTGCATATATAAAACTCAATAAACTCCTTATTTACATTTTTCTCTTACTGAAATCTTATCTCACTTGAATTCCCTTAGTTTATCTGAGTTCATAGGCCTTCTTTATTACACTCCTGGTTTGTGGGGGATTTGTTCCCTCCAATTGGAAATACCGCAAATATTGAAGTCCCATAGGATATTTTGTCCATCGGCACTTGCTGTTAGTGAAAGACTGAGGGATGTGAATGGCAAGTCCGCGAACTGTGAGGGACAAGTGTATTTTCAATGCTTATAATCTTCTTTTACTGTATATATCTATATCTATATTTTCTTAAGACCTTATTTCAAACTACAGCATCTTTACATCTTATCTCTTTGCTTATTGTACAACTCTTATCGATCTATGTATCTTTCTTACTCTTCCGTACCTTTTCCATCTATTGTTACAAAATTCAATAACAAGAAGCATCCTTCTTCTACCTGCTTAACATCTTTTTGATTCAATCAAAATGTTAATTTGTCCATTTGTATCATTTCATTTCATTTTATTAACCAGTTGTCAGTCGAGGGAATTTTCTTCTTCTTCCATTTTTGTGCTATTAGTATTCTTGCTGCAGAGACCATATAGATCAAAATTCTTCAATATTTCTTCTCCACTTGGCGAGGAACTTTGTTGATCATATTTAGGAGGTATATCTTGAGCTTCATCTCAAATGTTACTTTCAGAATCTCTTTTATCTTGATGTGTATTTTCCCCCCCAATATTTTTTCATTTTTGGACATTTCAACCAGACATGAAACCATGACCCTATTGCATCTTGGCATTTCCAGCATTTATTATGATTTGTATTGTATATTTTTGCTATTTTCTAAGGTGTTAGGAATCATCTTTGAGTCATCTTCAGTGATTTTTTTTTTAAATCTTGGGATTTAGTAAATTTTTGTGTCTTCATTCTTGAATAGTTCTTGCTGTCCAAGTCAGTTTCTTGACCCACATCAGTAGCCCACTTTATCATTGTATCAGTTATTTTATCCAAATCATGTTCTCTATCCAGTAGTAATTTGTACCATTTAGCAGTTTTTTTTCCTTTCTGGGCCTTGTAGAACCTCATCATATTCTCTAGTTTCATCTCCAAAGCTTTCCAAATTAAAGTCCATTTTATATCTGTCTTTTAGTTGTATATAAAGCAACCAATGCATTTTGGGATCTAATTCTTTTAAGGTCTCTATAGGTTTCATCTCATATTCCTTTTGTGCAGTTTTTGACAAGATATCCCCATACTTCAACCATGTGTTTATCCATTTCCATCTTCCCATAAATGCTTTGTACAGGGACACCCACGTTGGCTTTTTCCTGTAGGTTCTTTTCTTAAAGCATGACCAAACTCTTAATAGGGCTCTTCTGACCAGATGATGCTCACATTCTCTATGTACCTTGGCCTTCCTGTACCAGATATAAGAATGCCAGCCAATCTGTTGTTAAATCCATCTAAATTGAGAAGTTTTAGATTTTTCAAAGCTATCAATTCAAGGCATTCACTTGATAGTATATTTCCAAGTCTGGTACATCTCCTCCTCCCTTTCTTCTTGCTTCAGTCATGATCTTCCATTTGACATGTGGTTTCCCCCCAAAACAAATACATTTCCTCAGCTCTCTCTGCCATTCTTAAAAGGGCTTTTCATTTATTATTATGGGGATACTTTGAAATAAAAAATCATCTTTGGAAGTGTTGTCATTCTGATTGCTTCTATTCTTCCCATCTGTGAGAGTTGCAGTTAAGTCTACCTCTTCATGTCCTCTTTTATCTCTTTCCACTTCACTTTATAATTATTTTCAAAAAGATGAAATGGGTCTAATTTTGAAAGAAGTCAGGAAGAAATTTTAAACAAAAGAAGGAAGAAATGAAAAGGCACTCAAAACTTACATTCAATTTGTTTAAGTCTCTGTTTGTTCTAATAATGTACTGGAGTTGCAAAATAACTAACTTTTAAAGCAGACTAGTTGCTGTGCCACAGTTCTGCTAGTTAGGAAAACTATTGAGTGTATACGGTAAAATGTTTTGCACAGCAAGGTTCATTTTTTTTAAAAAAACATGCTAAATTAAACATGATGTGAGGATTTATTGGGATGTACTGGATTGCGCACAAGTCTCAAATGAACACTTTGCTAGCATATTCATGGTGGGTGGTGGTCTATTCTTAATTTTTAAAAAGGATTTAAATGGCCTTACATCAGGTATTCTGGGAATGAGAACATTTTCTGATATGTTTATCAGCATTGCTCAAAAAAAGAAAAAGAAGCTGCCCATTGTTATCCATTCTATTATTTGCAGAGCTCAAAAAGTAAAGGCAGCATTCTTTCAGTATTAAATGTAAATCCTCAAAATGTATTTCTAAAGTTCTCTGTTTTAGGAGTTTATGTTGGGTCACTGCTATTTTGAAATTATTGGAATGAGCATCAGCAGACTTAGACATTACCATTTGATTATACAGGTTGCTCTGCTTTAAAGAAAAGTAAATGTCTACACAAAATTACCTGCAATAATACATAAGCATCTGTGTTGCCCTTCAGTTTGACCATCATGGGTCCAAAACACAGTGGAGAAATAAGCCACTTTGAGACTGTTTTAACTGCCCTGGCTCAATGCTAGGGAATTCTGGAAACTGTAGTTTTGTGAGACATTTAGCCTTCTTTGTCAGAGAGCTATGATGCCACAATAAACTACAATTCCCAGGATTCCCTAGCACTGAGCCAGGGTAGTTAAAGTGGTCTCATACTAGATTATTTCTGCAGTGTGCTTTGGACCATGGTTATCATGCTGGTCTAGTCTTGTTCCTTTCTTTTCTTTATCTTCTAATCTATTCTGTTTCCCATTCTGTTTCACATCTATTTCACTTCAAACATGACCAAATATCAGAACAGACACATTTTCCACCTGATTGGTTAAGGGTTTTATGGCACCTTTTTCTTAACATTGGCATTGTACCTTTCTGTGGGGTGCCAAGGTGTCCTAATGGAGCACTATTTTAGCACAACCCCTGGTTGCACCAATTATTGTGCTTTTTATAAGCTTGAATAAGGAGGTGTTCAGTAAAGTGATGGATTGGTTTATAGGCTAGTTTGCACCCTGATGCACCTCTGCCCACCTCAGGACCAAGATGATCACTGATTGGCTATTCAGTGCACTGGGCAGCTCAAAGAGTCATCACCAGTGGCTATGCATCAAAGTGGAAGGAAGTTCCAAGTGCAGTGCCTCAGGTTGTTTTTTTTTTTTAATCCTAGAGCCACTATTCTTCAACATTTTTATCAATGATTTAGATGACTGGGTGGGCCTTATCTGATACAAAACTGGGAGGGATGGTTAACATGTTGGAAGGTAGGAACAGAAGTCAAAAGGACCTTGATAAACTAGAAAATGGGGCAGAAATTAATAAAATAAAATTCAGTAGAAACAAATGCAAAATTCTACATTTAGGCTGCAAAAAACAAATGCACAGGGATACTTGATCCAGTACAGTACTACATGCAAAAAGGACCTTGGGATTATTGTTGATCATAAATTGAATATGAGACAGCAATGTGATGCTACAGCAAAGAAGATTATGTTAGCTTGCATTAGAAGCATATTTTGATGTTGCGGGAAGTAATAGTCCCACTATATTCTGCACTGGTCAGTCCTCATCTGGAGTGCTGCATTCACTTCTGGGTGCCTCATTTTAAGAAAGATGTAGACAAGTTGGAGCCATTAGGATAATAAGATGTATGGAGGACAAAACATATGAGGAGAGGTTGAAGGAGCTGGGCATGTTCAGCTTGATGAAGAGAAGACTGAGGTGACATGACTGTACATGTACTCCAAGGGTTGCCACAAAGAGGAGGGTGTAGGTTTGTTCTCTGCTGAGCTAGAGGGTAGGACCAAATCTAATCATTTGAAGTTACAAGTGGCTTGCTTGTTGACAGTAAGAGCAGTTTGGCAACAGAACCAGTTGCTTAGACAGGCGGTACAGTCTCCTTCTCTGGATATCTTCAAAAAGAGGCTGGACAGCTACCTGCTGAGGGTATTTTAGCTGGAGATCCTGCACAGAGAAGGTGGTTGGACTCGTTGGCCCATGAAGCCACTTCCAACACTATGATTCTATGATTCTGCTCCACTGCTGAGGGGTTACCTGCCTCTGTTGTCTGTGTGCAAACATGTCCTTAGATTACAGCTTCCTGAACTGGGGGATTCTGTGAGTTTTAATTCAAAAAGTTACTTTCTTGGAGCTCTGAGACAGACCTGTTGATATGCTTTTGGAATTCTGCACCCTTCCTGTGTCGATGTACGTTAATGATGTGAACTTGCTACTAAAAAAATATGAGACTCTCCTTGTTAAAAGCAGGACTTGACATATAGAATTGGTGAGAGGCCTTGTAGCTTAATGACAATTATTACGCGCCCACGCCATACGCAGACTCAAGGTCACGCGAACAGGAAGCTCCGGAAGAATGAATGGCATGTGTGCAGGAGCATGCCTCCATTAAAACAAACAGTTTGAGCTTACGTGTTTTTTGCCATATGGGGTGGGTGGGTCTGGAACGGATCCCCCGTGTATAGGAAGGGCCCACGATATGAAGATGAATTGCATGTCCAGAATGACCCAGTAGGAAAACTATATCTCAGTCTCAACCTCTCGTCTACAATATGGGAATTATATTTATTTACTTTAGAGGATTTGTTGATGTAAAGATTCTTGGGATAAAATATGTTGCATGTGAAACACAACATTCTTATATTTTATGTACATGCTAGGTATTTTTTATTTTATCGCCTCCGTCTCCACCCTAAATACCAAATTGTAAATCTTCTGCAGATGTGCAGGGAAAATGGAAAGGAAGTTATTTTGTTGATAGTATGCATTTCACAATAGCCAATTCTCCCCTCCCCCACAATAAAACATCAGTAGGTCAAATTATCTAATCCACTTCCTTAGGGTCTTTACAGACTGCCAGAAATAATCCAGTTTGAGACTACTTTAACTGTCCTAGCTCAGTGGTAAGGAATCATGGGAACTGTAGTTTATAGTGGCACCAGAGCTCACTGACAGAGAAGGCTCAATGTCTCAGAAAAAACTACAGTTCCCATGATTCCCTAGCACTGAGCCAGGACAGTTAAAATGGTCTCAAGATAGATTATTTCTGGCAGTCTATACAGGCCCTTAGTCTCTTTTGTGCTGCAGATAAAAGGAAGTAACAATTAACATATCCCTCTCAATCACATTACAAAATAACAAATATAAATGGATCATTGCTTCAGGTTTCTGCCCTTAGGAAACTTTGCTAAATGTATAAATATAAAACTGGATTATTCACACTATGGAAATTTCCTATATGGGTTATTGCACTGTAGGGTTGCATTTATATGTAGGGTTGTGTTTGAAATTATATGAAAATTTCAGTTAGTTTCAAACAGACAGATGAACTATCCAAAATTAAAGCAGTTGCAACATCTAAATATATCCCTTAGTATTGGGCAATGCAATACAAACTTCTCTAGTGATGTTTTTTTGCCAGTTAGAATAGCATGTCTAGACTAAGCAGAAGCACTGACTGCAACTTCAGTTAGGAGACAAACTGATAAAATTGTGATTTTGTTTTTTAGGGATCTAACTTGACAGACATCAGCAGCCAGCTTCTTCTGCAAGGTACCTTGTTAAAAATTTCAGCAGGAAATATCCAGGAGAGAACATTCTTTCTTTTTGATAACCTTCTCGTCTATTGCAAGAGGAAATCCAGGTGAGCATACCTGCCTTTGTCGCTTCCTAATATTCACATTCTTTGAAAATAAATAATCTTCCTTTTTTGGATTATGGAGAGGGGTTCCCTGATGACAACTCCTCTTTAAAGAGGCTCCCCCTCACACTTTGAAGAGCTGGGGTGTAGATGCTGAGCAGTATCAACAGAGAAACTGCTCTGGCATAAAGCATTCTCAAAATGTCGGACTACCGAACCCATCAGTGGGACCATAATCTCTGGAAGGTGCCATATTGAGGATATTTGGATCATAATGGCAGGAATGAGTACACTGCAGAATCACCATTATGTTGAAATTGAGACTCACAGATACAAACATTCCCAGAACTGGTAGGTTTACTGTGACATTGGGCACATTGCCATTGAGAGTTTTGAAGTTTTTCAAGGTGTGTGTGTGTTAACTGTCCTTGGCTCAGCCCTGACTCATGGTGACCCTGTGGATGAGAATCTCCACAACCCCCTATTCCCCAGTGCTCTTTTAGGTCTTGTAAATTTAGACTCTGACTTTAGTGCTCTGTTGTAATTTAAGTTCATCAACTCTGGAGGGTGCTAGGCTGGGCAACATACTTGTAAAGTGCATACCACTCGTAAAAACAAGACCATTCCCCTTTCCTAACCAATCTTAAATTCATCCTAGCACTTCTTTCATTTCTTCATGGAATGTCAGTTTAAAAAAGTAATTAATTACCTTTACACTTCTTGTTCACCCAATTAGTTGGTGATATTGTTATGATTTTATTATGAAACAAAATACCTACCTGCTTTTGCTATTTAAAAATTTGCATGCAACAAAGCCATTGCTTAAAAACAAAACAAAATCTTGTTGTCTGCTCAGAACCTGCATCAGAGCGTGAACCAGCCGTTGAACCTTGTGGTATTCATCTTGCACCATGTAGTACGGGCACCCAAGTTGCTTTCATAAAAGTATCTAAAACAGTGGTTCCCAAACTTTCATCCTCCAGATGTTTGGGACTTTAGGTCCCAGAATTCTTGACTGTTGGCCAAGATGGATCGGGCTTCTGGGAGCTGAAGTCCAAAACACCTAGACAACCAAAGTTTGGGAACCACTGATCTAAAATTTACAGTTACAGTTGCCCCTCCCATTTCACGGGGATCCGTTCCGGACCCCCCACAAAAATGGCAACTCACTAATATATGAGCCACATTGAAACTAATGGCATGTGTGCCCATGGCGCACATGCGGGGCCACACACAGGCACGCACAGCTATTTTAGGTATAGCTGTTGTCCCTCCCTGCAGAGAACGAGACCGCAGGCCTGAAGTCTACGAATGGGGAGGGACAACTGTACTGTGCAAAGGTGGTGAGATTATCCATTGTTAGTTTACAATCATAATTTAGCTGAAATTTTACTAATAAGTCAACAAATCTGAACTTTATTTTAGGTAACACATTATTGATAAAATGAATTAATTCATAGTTCCCAAGCTTCAGTTCTAAGCTTTTCTATACTCTCTTTTTCCTTTGTCTTTTATTTCATTTTATTTTTTCATTGGGCTCTGTTAGTAGCTTGGGTAACTACAGCCCCTCCCTTTCTGCAGGCAGTTTTCCCAGAACACTAAGTTTTGGGAAACAAAATGTTCTACTGCCTTTTGAGAGAGCTCTCTTGTTTCTACAGAGTAGGCTTCAGTGAGCAACTTTTTGGTAATTTGGCCTGGACATGAATAAGTCAGCTTGGCTGCTTTAAATTCCCTAGAGAATCTGTGTTTATATTTTACTAATAACTGTAACAAGCACAGTCCAAATCTCCAGAATCTGATTTTCATTTAAAAAAAAAACACCACTAGAGAAGTTTGTATTGCATTGCCTAATACTAAGGGATATATTTAGATGTGGCAAAACTGCTATAATTTTGGATAGTTCATCTGTCTGTTTGAAATTTAAGTTCTGATCCAGAATTTAGTAAGTATCTGACTATCTGCAGGCCTTAGCAACTGACACACTAATGGGATACAGGACTTTACACTAAAGTCATGGGAGGCAATTTTTCTTGTGCATCAGGAGAAAGTGTATGCTTTCACACTGGCTGATCTTCCTATTTCCTTACTGCTTTTTCATCATTCCAGTAATTTATACTGCACTCTGAGGAATGTATACTGAAAACAGTGGGAAATCCACTTCCCCATGGCACAAGCGTTCTCATGTGCATAAGAATACTTCAAAATAATATGAACAAGGTCAGACAGTTGAACTTAATCTGTTCATTTGTCAAGTAGCTGAGAGAGTGGGCAGGCAAAGTTTGATGGGAAGGCCCACATGGTTATCTTTTGCATATGTACGTCAGTTATTCACATACATACTAGTTCTTGCAAAGTTAAACAGACTGGTGATAGGCTGTCAGACTTTAGCCTGTAGAGTAATATCTTGAACTGACATCCAAATGGATGTGCATCACCAAACAGCTGAAGCTAACAAAGAGAAATGTTGGAGCACAAGCCACAGTCAAGGAAGCCTCTTCAAATTGGTAGGCCAGTGGAAGCTGGGCGTCCCTCACCCAGAGTGTCTCTCAGTGGAACCTTCCTAATTGCTTTCTAATCTGAGGAGGCATAGCCTGTGCACTTCTGAACTGGCTGCAGATTTTTGTGGCTCTGGTCCATGGCAATCAGGTTTGATTTCTTTATGTAATTCACACTTAATTTGTGGAATTCATTGTTGGTTACTTACTGATTTGGTTTACATGAGGATAAGACAGGTATCTGGTAAACATGTATTTGAGTTCTCCTTGTGGACTTCATATTTGGTTGGCAGTGGCGAGAAGTACATCTCAGGTTGGATCAGACCCAGTAGAGCTTTTCATATATTTGAACCTGTGTTTTTAGCAGCACCTACCATAGCTATTGTCTAAACCAGGGGTAGGCAACCTTTTTGAGCTGGGGGCCGGGTTGCTATCCCTCAGACAATTGGGGGGCCGAAGCACCAAAAATAAATAGATAAATAAATGAATAAATAAATAAAATATTTAAAAATAAAAAAAAATATGCATGCACACTTTCTCAGCCCCAGAAAAGCCATGGCAAACCCCCTGTGGAAATTTTGCCAAGAAAACCCCAAGAGCAAGTAATAACAACAATAATCAATATCATCATGGCGGGTGGCGGTGGCGGCAGGACCGAGCTGGGGCTGGTCCAAAGGCCTCGAGGGGCCGCATCCAGCCCCCGGGCCTTAGGTTGCCTACCCCTGCTCTAAACAGAGTACTCTTACCTCTGGCTGCAGCTTTGGAATTGTGTGTGTGTGTGTGTGTGTGTGAGTATAGTATCAGATTCAGTTTCTTGCATCTCAAGATAGGAGGAAGAATTTGTATCTGAAATGTTGGAGAGCTGCCCCCCGTTCAGTGACATCAGCACCAGGCTAGATGGACCAATGGTCTAAACCAGTGTAAAGCAGCTTCCTCTGTTCTGTCCTGATGTAGCATGTTCCCTTGATCAGCCTTTAAAAGCTGGTTGTTTGAATAATCTCAGATGTCCATCCAAATGAAAATTTAACAGAGTGATAATTTCAAGCCCTGGTTCTATGATGGGCTGTGCGTTTGAGTTGTTCTTGTGAAGTCTACCACTATCCCTCTGCTATTTGTATGTCATTATATTTTTCCACCAAGGCAAAATATTCATGACTAGAGCAGGAAAATAGTTCTTCAGAAAACCATTATTATTTATTTTTATAAATTTGTAAACCAGTTAGTAGAAAATATATCTGGGGTGTGAAAAGGTAGATATAAATATAATAAAACATTATATAAAACAACAATAGATATTGTGCAAGCAGAAGTTACAACTCAGTAAGAGTAAACAGAAACCATAGAACACTAATGAATTTGTTCTTGTGCCTTGAAGTCATTTCTGACTTATAGTGATGTTAAGTTGAACCTGTCACAAGGTTTTCCTGGCAAGATTCATTCAGAGGAGGTTTGCCATTGCCTTCCTCTAAGGAAGAAAGATGGTGACTTGTCCAAGGTCACCCAGTGGATTTCTATAGCTAAACAGTGATTCAAACCCTGGTCTTCTGGTGTCCCTAGTTCAACAGTCCACACTAGTGAATATCAGTAGCAATATATGCTGCAATGACTTGGTGAATGTAGAGGAGAGAGGTCTTCCATCAGCACTGAAATGACATCCAGGGCTAAATTCATCTGGAGCAGAAACTAGAGTAGAGTTTTTGAATTAATGAGAACTTGATAATTTGCCAACATAGTTTCCTGGGCTCTGGACTGTATACACTGACTTGGGTTGATAGGGTTTTTTTTATTTACTCCTTTTAAATCAGGTGGCAAAATGTCTTGGGCCAGCTCTGATAAAAATAATTATAAGCTGTATAGTTCACATTTGTTTGCTCCCAATATTTTACAAGTTTGAGATGGACCACCTCAGACTTCTTAATAGTAGGACTGGTCTGCTACCTATACCTTTCCACCTATGTTATAGCATCACCAATAAAATTCATTATGGAAATGATCAAATTTCATAGAAGCCTCCCATCACATTTTTGGAAATTAAATTGATTAGATGAAGAGAGATAACATGGAGAGGGAAATCTAGCTAAGTTGGTATGGTTCAGTGCAGTATGGGGACACTGGAATTCTGTCAAGTAGGTACAATACATGTCCGTGCTCAGTGAAACTAAATTTCCAGAGTTTAAGTCAGAGATCATTTAACATAATGTTCAGCCAACTGATCCTTTTCATTACTTTAGTTGCCCAGAACTAAATCTGGGGTGCTCTGCATACAAAGCAAGTGTTCTGCCATTCAGTTGTGGTACATTCAGTAGCAGCCTTTGGACCAAGCAAGGGCAAGTCTCCACCTGAAATGTTGGGGTTGGGGTGCTTGGTCTACAGGCTACCCACAGCTAAAGAAGTACCTTAGGAAGTCAAATAGTTTTATGCAACTCAAAACTAACAATAGAATAAAATCTCTACTGACATGTCGCTGAACAGAAGCTTCATATACTATGTGGGAATTGATAATTTCTAATTGTTTGCATACCCGCAAACAGCAAGAGATGAGTTGGCATGTAAGGTTTTGAAGTGGCAGGCAAGACCTATTGTCCCTCATGTCAGATGGATTTAAATAAAACTGGTTTGAAGTTAAACAGATGTACAGTACTATTTATATCCTTTATTTTGAAGATGTGTTGCTGACATTATTAATGAGTCAGTCCCAGCATTACAGTGCTTGCTTAAAACAAGAATGCATCGAGCAATAACTGCTCATTTGAAACTGCACATAAATTAGTCTAAAAACAGAATGTATAGGAAGAACACTACAAAACACGCAAATGACCTTCAGAGTATTACACTATGTGTTTATTCTAGTTGTTAATCTCAAAATGTAGGGGATATATGGTGTGTACATTACTGAAGGAGAAAGGGATATATTAATGTGTATTTGTGGGGAATGAGCTATTAAAGATATCACAACTTATATTTCTCTTTACATATTAAACAAATACCTCTCAAAACTTCAATTTTTCTAATTGTAGAGTTGCTGGGAAAAAGACATCTAAGCGCACCAAGTCAATCAATGGATCCCTCTACATCTTCAGGGGCCGAATTAACACAGAGGTTATGGAGGTTGAGAATGTAGAAGATGGGACGGGTAAGAAATCACATTTTTTTCTACAACAGAAAGTGCAGGCAGGCTCTTTTTGGATCAGCTCTCTATCCCTTGTCTCTGTAGGTGAATCTCATCACTTCTTAGAATCTCATCACATTTTAGAATTGGAAAGCGTCATAGAAGTCACCCTATTCATACCCTGCTGATGCAAAACTTCTTCTGCTACAGCTCTATCTATTTAGCCTGTGCTTCAAAACCTTAAACAAGAGAGTCCACCACCTTCACAAGCAATTTCTTCAGTTGTTGAGCTGCTTGTTCTGTCAGGAAGTACTTTCTGATGTTTAACTGAAATCTTATTTTCCCCAAATTGAACCCATGGTCTCCAGTCCTATCCTGCGAATTAACAAATTTCTCCCAAATTTCAGATATTTGATGGGTGGCAGCCCATCAAATATCTGAAAATATTATCTTTTAATTCTCGCTTCTCCAGGCTAAACATACCCAGCCCCTCCCACTTTTTAAAATTCCCTTGTAATATACTTATTCAGAAGCTTCCTAGCTGGTTTCTGTAACACAGTGTTAATGACTAGATTTTTTTTTTTAATAAAAAGGTTGGGCCAGCCCCTTTTACTGCTTCAGTGGATAACATCCTGCCTCCCAATCTTCCCTGCATTATAGACGGTACCTTGCTTTGGCTCATTTTACTGTTAGCATTTGCTCCTTGCCAGTGTGGTATAGTGGTTTAAGTATAGGACTTGGACTTGAGATCTGGATTTGGTTGCCTGCTCAGCCAGGGAAACCCACTGGGTGACGTTGGGTGAGGCACACACACTCAGCTTCAAAAGCCCTGTGATAGGTTCATCATAAGTCAGAAACAACTTGAAGGCATACAACAACAACAACAGCAACAACAATTTGCTACTTTCAAGTGTCACTCATTGTTGGGAAGGAAGGAGAAGATATTGGTGATGCTATAACATAGGTGGAAAGGTATAGGTAGCAGACCAGTCCTACTATTAAGCAAACAAATGTGAACTATACAGCTTATAATTATTTTTACCAGAGCTGGCCAAGACATTTTGCCACATGATTTAAAAGTAAAATAAAAAAACTTATCAACCCAAGTCAGTGTATACAGTCCAGAGCAGTGTATACAGTCCTAGTTCAACAGTCCACACTAGTGAATATCAGTAGGAATATATGCTGCAATGACTTGGTGAATGTAGAGGGGAGAGGTCTTCCATCAGCACTGAAATGACATCCAGGGCTAAATTCATCTGGAGCAGCAACTAGAGTAGAGTTTTTGAATTAATGAGAACTTGATAATTTGCCAACATAGTTTCCTTGGCTCTGGACTGTATACACCAGGTGTAGGCAACCTTTTTGAGCCAGGGGCCGGGTTGCTGTCCCTCAGACAATTCGGGGGCCAAAGCACCAAAAATAAATAAATAAAAAATAAAAATAAAAATATTTTAAAAAATTAAAAAAATATGCATGCACACCTTCTCAGCCCCAGAAAAGCCATGGCAAAACCCCTGTGGAGATTTTGCCAAGAAAACCCCAAGAACAAGTAATAAAAACAATAATCAATATCATCATGGCGGGCGGCGGTGGTGGCGGCAGGACCGGCCTGTGAGAGCAGTAAGATGGAACAGCTCAGATTAAAATCTTGAGAGAAAAACTGTTTGTCTTAAAGACTTAGGGAGTGACCTAAGTTACATGGTTAGTTTTTGAATATGAGAGAGAGGGAGAGGGAGAGAGGGAAATCACTATCTCTCTAAGGAGGGGGAAAGATTCCGACTTCCAGGAAAAGAACATCTTGTCTGCAAATTGCAAAAGAGCATTTATGGCTTGAAACAGACCACTAGAGCATGGAGTGAGAAACTGAACCAGCTTCTTATCAAAGAGGGATTAACTCCAGGCACTATTGACAAATGTGTGTACAAGAGATTCAGGAATAATAAATGGACTTATATCACAAGTTATGTTGATCATCTGATCTTGTGCAGTGAGGACAAGGCAGATAGAGAAGAGATAATCCAGAATCTGAAGAAAGAGATTAATACCAAGAATTTGGGAGACATCTCACACTATCTTGGATTGTAAGTACAAAGAAGCAGTGATGGAAGTTTCTTCCTTAATCAGAAGCAGAAGATAATGGATCTTCTAGAATGTCTTGACCTGAAAGGTACAAATGCTATGCCAACTCCAATGGATGTAGGATTCTTAAAGGACATTAAGAAATCCGAACCTTTAAAAACTGGCGACAACTGCAGCTGGAAAACTCCTATACATGGGAATTTCACCAGACCTGATATGGTAAATGCTGTTGGTATCTTCTGAAGAATGGGTCAACTCTCTGACTGAAAGAGCTTTCATTGCAGTGAAGAGACTTGCCAGATACTTAAAAGGAATTGCAAATCACAGATTGATGCTGCCAGCCTGTGCCCAACCACAGCTGATCGCCTACGCAGATGCAGACCAGGCTGCAGACCTGGCAGATAGAAAATCAACCAGAAGAAGCCTAATATTTTATGGTTGAGAAGCTATACATTGGACATATAAGAAACAATCCACAATTACAGATTCTTCTACTGGTGCTGAGTGAGCAAAGGCAGCATGTGATGAAATAGAATGGCTGCACAATTTACTTCTGGACGTTTGGATAACAGTATCCAAACCAATCATTTTGATGCAAGATAATAAAAGTTGCATCTAGATTTCTAGAAGAATATTGACATTGCCTTCCACAAAGTGCAAGAGATGTGTCAAAATGGACTTGTCCAGTTAAGAGTACTGCAACACTGAAGTGATGATTTCAGACATCCTTAGTAAACATCTACCAAGAGATTGGTTCCAAAGACTCTGTTAAGGGATGAAGATCCTTGACGATGGTACAAGAGAATGAGAAGGGGAATTGTTGAAAAATCTTTGCATATATAGTTGTTCAGACAGATCACTATCGAGAAAAGCTGTGCAAATGTCCAGATGTTGGACATTCATTTTCTTGTAGGCTGTGACAGCTAGGTTCTGATGGTTGTGTGTGTGATTACTCCAGCAAAGGTTTCAGAATCTGTTTTTGGAATTCCCTTGATCTTTTTCCAATCAGAGGGTTTTGGAATTAATTTCTCTGTGGCTTGATAAGAGAATTTGTCAGGTGACATTCCTTTTTTTGGAGCATTCTGACCTTCTCACCTGGATTTGGATAGCTGGCTCTGTTTCTTGCATGCTGTCTGGTTGCTCATCATTAGGCTAGTCCACTGCAGGTGTAACCCCTTCTGGAGGACAAAAGAACTCCACATGCTCTGGTTCAGGGGTAGGCAATTTTTCCTCTTTAAGGGCCGAAGGACTTGAGCTCCCAGAATCCCAGGAGCTATTGGCCAACTTGGGACTATTGGCCAACATGGCTGATGCTTCTGGGAGCTGAAGTCCCTCGGCCCTTAAAGGGGAAAGGTTGCCTACCCCTGCTCTGGTTGCTAGTGGGAGACTTCTTTCACTGCAAATAAATCTGGATAGACATCTTGGTTTGGATTAGATTTGGGTTGTGGTCTTTCATCAACATAAACAGCACTTGTTAATTTTATTGTGCGTCCATCTGGATTTAGTATTCTGTAACCATTTCTAGCATAACCAACAAAAAAATCCCTCTTCACTTCTGCAGTCAAGTTTGCCTATTTTCTGTTTGGGAATATAGGTAAATGCTTTGCTTCCAAAAACCTTCAGATGATTTAATTTAGACTTAACTCCATGCCATATCTCAAATGGGGTTACATCTTTTGATTTAGTTGGCAGTCTGTTACACAGGTATGTAGCAGTGATGATGGCTTCAGACCAATAGTGTTTAGGCATATTAGCTTCCAAACGCATGGTGATTGCCATCTCTTTGAGAGTTCTGTTCATTCTCTCTGTCACACCATTCTGTTCCAGAGAATAAGCCTGTGTGGTCTGATGCTCAATGCCATGTTTCTTTAAAA
>CM034706.1:247115014-247125497 GCA_020142125.1 Phrynosoma platyrhinos | reverse complement strand
TTTCCCTGAGTCTGAGAGCATGTTACTTGCCCATGGTCACACAGTTCATCAGATATGTTAAAAAAGATAGAAAGTGATATTCAAAGAGCAGTAAGTATTATCAGGCAAATAACCAAATAGCCTAAGAAAGAGAAGCCAGAGTCATAATTTTGTCTTGCTTGGAACCAGGAAAACCCAGTTGGCTTACAGTTGATATGAGGAGTGTTAAGAGACTCCCTGCTTTTGTATTTCAGGTCTGAAGTTAGGCATGGAGAGGGATGCGTATGTCATGATCGCTGAGAAAGGGGAGAAGCTGTATCACATGATGACGAACAAGAAAGTGAACCTTATCAAAGATAGGAGGAGAAAACTGAGCACTGTTCCCAAGTGCTTTCTTGGCAAGTAAGTGGTGTTTGGGTTGAAAAGGCTCTTTCATTCCAATTAACGGAAAAGACCATGGGATTTCTGTGAATGGTATTGTGAAGCCAAATCAAATGGGCTTTGATGGAATGTAATTGGAAAGGTCTTTAACCTCCATTACAGTTAGTTTATTAAAATTAATCATTCATTCCTACTTAATGCCCTTGGACTAAATAGGGGCACAAGATTTCAGGGTGTGGGTGTGAGGGATATAACTTGCAAATATCATTCCAAACCTGGGAGGTGGTTGTTATTATTATTATTATTATTATTATTATTATTATTATTATTAGAAATTAAAAGCAGAACAAAAACTTGAATCATAAGCAGAAAATTCTTTTGACAGCCCATCTTCCTGTCTGGTCATCTCCCACTTTAGGTTTATTCCTGAGGAGATATTTTAAGAGATTATTTTACAGTTCTCTTAGTTTTGGTATCAAAACTCGGTACATAAATTAAATGAAACCTACTTTTGGTAGGACAAAGAGTTTTCACTAAGAGGGAAGGAAAAATGCTAAGACCAGACTTTAGACCAGTGGAGATTTTAGCCTTGGAATAACAGTGTGGAAGGGAAAGATAGTGCAGGCAAGAGTGTCCATCAAGAAGAGATTAGGAAAGATATTTATACCAGCAGTACACTTCACTGACCCCAAGGAAGTAATTTGAAAGGGCTTTTCAGGTTCACTGGTGCCATAATCAAAGTACGTTTGGCAACTAGCCCATGGCCCACATCCCAGCCAGGCCCTGTGGATTTTCTCCTTCTTTTTAATTTTGCAGTCTGTTCATTCATTCACCTTGCGCTATGACTATGGGTGTGAGAAAAAAGAGCAATAGATGCCACTATGCACTTGATCACTGGCTCTCTGCCTGCAAAGCAAGCAGGTGGAAGGGCAGGAAAAGAATTTGGTAACAATTGCAATGAGAAGAAAGCCTTACTGAGAGGGGATCCCATTCAGGATGTCTTTCACAAGGCCTCTAAAAAACTGCAGCCTGGCCTTCTTAACTGAAATTCAGTCATGAAGATTCTTCTTAGGGACAGCTTGTCTGTCTGTGTTGCCTCCCATTTCTTTCCTTGAGTATTGTGACAAAATGCTTTGGCTCTCATACATGTGGAATAGAAGTGATTTGTGTCTTCATGCATACACACATAATGGGTTTCTCTGTCGGTGGATTCTGATTGTGGAACTCCCTGGCAAAGGAAGTTAGACTGGCTCCATCTCTTTTGAGCTTCTGGTGGGCAGCTAAAACACCCATGTTCCACATGGCTTTTTGATGTTTGAAACTGCTTAGGTTTAATCATTTGTTTTAAAGTGATATTTAAAAATTGTTTTAGACCAGGGGTAGGCAACCTAAGGCCCAGGGGCCGGATGCGCCCCCCCAAGGCCTTTGGACCGGCCCCAGGCCGGTCCTGCCGCTGCCGCCGCCCGCGCTGCCCCCCACCATGATGATATTGATTATTGTTGTTATTACTTGTTCTCGGAGTTTTCTTGGCAAAATCTCCACAGGGGGTTTGCCATGGTTTTTCTGGGGCTGAGAGAGTGTGCATGCATATATTTTAAAATGTTTTTAATTTTTTAAATATATATATATTTATTTTTATTTATTTATTTTTGGTGCTTTGGCCCCCCAGTTGTCTGAGAGATAGCAACCTGGCCCCCGGCTCAAAAAGGTTGCCTACCCTTATTTTAGACTGTTTATAAAGAGTAATTTTAAAATGCATTCTAAAATCTTTTTAAAAAATTTTTGTACTGTTTTATATGCTCCTATTTGTTTCCATTGCCTTGGGAGCCCTAGTGGGCTAGAAGGCAATCTATAAAGATTTTAAATAAATAATACATGGATGATTGAAAGACAGCCTTGAAAGAAAGACTGGTGTTTCTGGCCTTACAAAGGCTGTGAGAGCAGCTGGGAGTATTCTGGCCTCAAAGTTGCCTCAACATCCCTCTGTTACCTGGGCACTCTAGACTGATGCCGGGTGGCTGTTTGCACATGCATACCAACTTGAGTCACTCCTTCTGAGGCTGAGAGGGAGGTATCCAGCATCAGTCATATGGCTGGGCACCACATTTTAGACTCTGAGGTAGTGACTTGTGGTAATGGCAGCAGGTGGCACAGCAGGCTGCATTGTAAACAGCCACCTGTTTCACTCCAGAGGACTTTGGATCTTTTGGGAAGATCTGGAAGAAAAGATGACTTTTTAAAATTTGTGTTAATGGTGGTATACTACATGTTTGGTTCTGAATTGAACATCGTCCAGACAGTAGACACCAGAACCAGGGACTGGACCCTGCATTGCCTGGACTGATTGCTGTGAGGGCTGGGGGAAGGATGTGTTATTTGGCTTGTGTGGACACAGCCAGAGTCACAGGGTCAGCCTTTGGACTCTAACTTGGAGAGAGAGATTGAATGATACTTTCCACTTTTAGGCCTAGTGTGAAGAGACAGGACAGTTAGTGGTGTATTGTCACAGCTGTGGGGTTTCTAATATCTCTTTTTGCCAGTATGTGCAAAGTACCATTAGGAGAAATCTTTGTCAGTTCTCTATTTTCATTATATTTCTTTGGGTGTATTAAAAGTTTCATATTAAATATGTCTGCTGCTTATTATTACCAGCCCTGCCTGGCAACAGCTGTAAAAAGATTCATTTGCAACTGCCCTGATGGATTTTTTTTTTAACCAAAGCCCCTCAGTCATGACCTGAAGCTTGCTCCTTTTCATATTCTAGTTCCAGATGCACACAGAAAATTCACAATGTGCCTTAATCTTCCCCTGTAGCTATCTTGCTATTTCAGTCAAAGCCTCTTAATCCTTCTAAGCAAAAGAAAAAGAAGAAAAAAATATTTGTGGGTTTCTAACTATAGCAGTTCTGCTGCTATTCTGGTCTTGACCACCCAGCAGGGTAAAGGCAGTGCATTTCAATCATCCCAGCCAATGTGTTGTTGCAAACCTGTCATTTCATTTCTGGCCTACCCTTAAACAATTCTCCAAACTTGACCTGCACATTTTCTTGCTATTTCAACCAAAAACACCAAAGGAGCTTCTTGTCATACACATCAAATCACACTTTTATAGTTTGTTTGACAGTTCTGTGTGTTTAGAAAGCTGTCTAGGCCCCAAATATAGTTGTTCATTTTCTAAAGGCTTCACTTGTCTCTTTCCTGCCCTTACTCACCTTTCATCCTGAATTAGTTGAAAAATTTTTCCCCTGACATTTTGTGGCCCTTCAGTAACTTCTAGAGTGAATCCAGTAGGCATATTATATTCCTTTAAATCCCTGCTATTTTGTACTAGTTCTCTTGTGGTGCCAGGTAAATCTCTAGTGGAGGGGAAGACAGCTGTGCCCCTCCAACTGTTATTGGATGCTAAGTTTCATCAACCTTATTCAGAGTGGTCAGTGGACAGTCATGATGGGAGTTGTAATTCCTCAATATCTGATGGACCACAGATTTCCCAGCTGTATCATAAATGGAAGTGCTGCTTTTGAGTATAACAACACTGTGGCCATCTTTTTTTGCTAACACAGTAACTTCAGAAGGCCAACTTTTTGGCATCCTTTGTAAAAGTAAGATGTGATGTATTGTATTGTCAGTGCATAATTTCTAGGGAGAGTTCTATGAACAATTACAATTACAAAGTTATTTCCTAGGACACTTTGCAGAATCTTCCCCATAATAGTTACACAAATAGACTATCAGTATGCAAGGAAAAGACATACAAAGTAATGTATCAAGTATTGAAACAAGGGCCAACTTTGGACATTACTAAAAAGTTGTTGCAAATGTGTGTCCTTTTCCTAATGCTTGTGGATAATGTCTGGGAGTATGCAAGATTTTTTCCTATCCATTTTTACAACTGAAAGTTTGCCGTATTTGCTTTTCATTTGTTTTCATAACTGATTTGAAGTTGCTATTCATTTTCATTATTTCCTCCTGTTTATGAATTAAGTCATTTTGCAAATTTCTTGAGGGGTAATTTAAAGGATAAAATAGCATTCAAAGAAAGTTATTTTCTTGCCTGTTGCCTATTATCACCAGTTTTATTTTTTAAAAGAAGTACCATGGGCTGTTCCTAGATTGCATACCTTCTTCATTGAAAAACAATCATTTAACTGACTTGTATTTCATAACTAACTCAGATGTTTGAAAAGCAGCTCTTGATAGTCCATTTCATATTTTTAAAGACCTGAAGATCAGTTTGATATAATCTGAGATTTGTAATCAGAATCTTTGTCTGCACTGGATAAATTGGACAAAATGACTCTAGGGGAACGAACATCTTCTGACTTCTCTGTTAAGTATTCAGGAGTTGATCTTCAGAAAGAGTAAAGTTCCAGTTGAATTGGCCTTGACCTCTGACGTAATAAGCTTGACTTCATGCAAACAGTTCACTCTCACCATGCATTTGTGAAACAGTTTGATTCCACAGGCTAATCTTTTGCTAATTTACTTCTTTTTCTGTGCTGTTGGTGCACTTGCAAAAACTTCCAGTATGGCTAAGGAGAATTTCTGTCTTAAAAAACCAAAAAACCAACCAGACAACCAACAAATGAAAGCGTGGACCATATTAGTCAGTATTTTATTGCCTGTTTATTTATTTTAATCTTTATCCTGGTCTGCAACTATGAAGCCTGTCTCCAAAAATAAGTTAAAATAAAATAAAATACAGCAGTAGCAAAAAAAAAAATGCTGGTAAAAATACAATATAATATTAACAAAATGGTTTAAAACAGAAGTCCATTTAAAACAAATCAATAAAACAGAAAAGTGGGAAGTCAGCACTGTTTTAAAAGCCATAATTTCTAGAAGATTTGGTCAGCAACATTTAAATTCTGAAACATCAGAGGAGTAGCTATCCAAATGTGGTGTAATATGATTGTCTTCATCAGGGGTAGGCAACCTTTCCCCTTTAAGGGCCAAGGGACTTCAGCTCCCAGAAGCCTCAGCCATGTTGGCAAATTGTCCCATGTTGGCCAATAGCTCCTGGGATTCTGGGAGCTGAAGACCCTCGGCCCTTAAAGGGGAAAGGTTGCCTACCCCTGGTCTTCATGAATCTTCTTACAAATGAATAGGACTCATAGAGCCTGCATACTGTATACAGCCCTGGGTTGGGATCTCTTATGGCTCTTGGAGATTCCCTACTCCCCTCAAGCCCTTGTATTTTTAGAAAAAAAAATGTAAACATCCAAAAGTGTCTAGGTGCTATTCAAGATCATCTGAAACAAGCTTCCAGTTAATTCTGGGCTTTAGAAGCTGCCCTAATGGAATTGGAACAGGCCTCATGGGCCATTGAATCTAGCCCCCTACTAACTGCAGGATCTCCAGCTAAAGCATTCCCAACAGATAGCTCTCCAGACTGTTTGAAGAAGTCCAAAGAAAGAAACCCTGTCACCTCTCTTGGGGGATCTTCTTTTTTGAAGAGAGGGCCTCCACTTCTCCAGTCCTCTGGCACCTCACCTGGTCTCTAAGGGTTCACAAAAATGATGGCAAGTGGTTCTGAGAGTACTTCAACAACCTCCTTTAATACTCTGGGATGCAGTTCATGTGGCCTTGCAGATTTGAACTCATTTAGGTTAGCTAGGCAATTCCGAACTAATTCCCTATCAATCATGATTTGCAATCCAGATTCGCAATCACTTGCCAAGGTCTCTCTGCTGCATAGAAGCACACAATTCTCTTTTGGGGAGAAAACTGAAGCAAAATAGGTATTGAGTAGTTCTACCTTTTCATTATGGTCTCTTAGCATTTTACCATCCTTACTGAACAGCGACCTCACTGTCTCCTTTTCTTTGGCCAACCAAAATGTGCAAAATACATGATCCATTTGTGCATTTCGGTTGCAGCAAGCCATTCTCTTGCTTCAAATGCATCTGAAAAATTCCTTGTTTGCCTAGCCAGTCTCATCTCATTTTGAGCTTTAGCTTTCATTATACTGTCCCTTCAAGCTTGAGTTTCACATCTGTACTCTTCCTTGGTGATTTGTTTATCCTTCCATTTCTATACCTACTATTCTTTCTTTCTTTCTTTCTTTCTTTCTTTCTTTCTTTCTTTCTTTCTTTCTTTCTTTCTTTCTTTCTTTCTTTCTTTTCACTTCCTCCTTGACATTGCTGTTCAGTCATGTTGGCTTTTTCATATGTTTCCCATTCTTCTTCTTCCATGAGTGTGTTTGTGATTGTGTTTTTTGCAATTCCTTCAGGAACTCCCACCCTCTAAGGATCTGGAGGCTCAAAAGTTTCCCATTTCAAGCACGCCCACCCTGCTCTAAAAATCCAGTGGAATAGTTTTGGCAAATCTATAAACTTTAGAGTTGTGCAATTGTTGCTTAGTTTCTCCAGTCTAAAGATGTAGAAACTGGTTTGCAATCTCTTCATTTATATTTCCTTAACCAAGATAGAAATTGTTTTTCTTTCTTCCCATTTTCTTCTGACCACAGTACCTGTGGCTTAGATGAGTCAATCTTTCCTAAAAACATACGCTAAAAATATGGTGCCCAGGGCCCTGTAATTGTATGCATAGATGCTGGTTTTGATAAGCAAGAAACTTACACAGTCTGGAAGAGTTACAACTATTTTATTGAATGCAGATTTACTCTGCTTTCAGAAATCCCTTTCATGCATTGTCTGGATTTTGCAGAGTTCTGAATAATCACTACTCCAGCTGGCAAACAGCCAGACCCCTTTAGGGCACTGACGACATCCCATTCATCAAGTTATGTTTCTTTTATGTACCAATTCTTTCCCTCCCTCCTCTCTCTTTTTCTCTTTCTCTTTTATATTCTTGTGTGTTCTGTACAGATTTGAGTTCTGGTTGTGTGTGTGTGTGTGTGTGTATGTGTGGTATGTCCCATAGCAGTACATTGCAGCTATTTGTTTAGATTTAAGGTAGAATTGTACCCCACAACAACTTGGGGCAGCTGTACAAAATACTGATTTTATTTTACTTCCCACTTTTGCAATAGGTACTACACTTCAGATGTGTACAAATATGTGCTCACATTGGTGGGTTTTCTTGACCCCTCCCCACATTGTCATCTAGTGGTGGACTCGATTTACCAGCAGCTTCACATTTTTGATAACAGTTCTGCATTTAGTGTCCCCTTTCTAGTTCCTTTCCTTCAGTTAAGGTAGGATTAGAGTTGTAGAACTGCAGAGATACCTGAACCAGTCTGACACTGGTTCAAACCAAATATAAGAAAATGATTGGTCTTTTTGAAAATTTAGTTGATTTTGTGATGCAAGAAATCAGCAAGAGAAAATGTGGGGCACAGTATTAGGGAAATTGTTTTTGCCAAAATGCAAAGGGGTCTTGAGCAGATAAAATACTCTGAAACAAATCGAGGAAAATCAGGGAACATTTTTGCACTTCAGCACTGATACCATCATCAAAATCAATGTCTTCAACTAGAATACGTATGTCAGGTCTTTGTTGAATCATAGAATCATAGAATCATAGAGTTGAAAGAGACCACAAGGGCCATCCAGTCCAACCCCCTGCCATGCAGGAACTCCCAATCAAAGCATCCCTGACAGATGGCCATCCAGCCTCTGCTTAAAGACCTCCAGGGAAGGAGACTCCACTACTCTCCGGGGGAGTGTGTTCCACTGTCGAACCGCCCTTACTGTCAATAATAATGCCCTGATTTTAAAAAGGGTTCTGTCTTCATTGTCCACAAAACTAAATCAAGCACAGGACCATATATGAATGTTCTCAAGTGTTTTATACTTATCCCCTGTGCCATCTGAATTGAACACACAGTGTAAGTTTTAGAATCTCTCATCCACATAACTTTTGAAATTGCATTCTGACTCTTGTTTATTCTCCCTCTGGAAAGGCACCAGCAGGATTAGTATTAGTTAAGTTTAGTCCTAGAAGGAATTCTCATTCTGCACTTTGATACTCTCACCTTGTATCTTATCATTACAGTTACCCTGTGAGGTAGGATAATGTGTGGGAGAGAGTTAACTGGTCCCAGTGTCATCTGCAGAGTTTCAAGGGAGAGCAAGCTTTTGAACCTGGCTCCTTTACAGGCTTTCTTAATACCTTAACCATTACTGGCTGTTAGATGGGCATGTATTATTTTGTATGGTAGAGTGAAAAGAACGTTGGGGTCAATTCACATTTTGCATATTTGTCTTGTTGTCCAAAGGGAGCAAGGAGCTAACTATGTTTGTTGGTTTGCACCTCTCTACAGTGAGTTTGTATCTTGGCTCATGGAAATTGGAGAGATAAGCAAACCGGAAGAAGGGGTCAACCTGGGACAAGCTCTGTTGGAGAACGGCATCATTCATCATGGTGAGTGCTTTGTATTGCAGTAAAAGATAGTATCAGGTGTAGTCATGTACTAGGAAGTGATGATAAGTTTGTCTTTGTTATTTGAAAAAAAGAAACCCTACTTGTTATCCAGGCCTCTACAGTCAACACTTCAATTAGAACTTTAATTTCTGGGTCTTTTCTAACTGGCAGTTTTTTTTTCTAAGTGTCTTCATAAGATTAGGGATGTAAATTTAGTTCATTTCATTCTCACATGAAGAATGATTTTAAAAATCTTTCTGTTGGGCTGGATTCAAGTTTTTAGCCAATTTAAAAATATTTTTTGCATTTTAATTATTTTTCTCAAAAATTAATTTGTACAAGTGAATCCCTTCAGTTTTACACAGAAAATAAAAAGTAAAAAGATTTCCACATAGAAAACACAGACCTTTGCATAAAAATCAATATGGCATCCAGGACTTAATTTTTGAGGTTTCACACCTTTCCACGGCTTATCCTCTTGTGCTCAGAAATATCTTTTGTTAGACAATGGTAAGATAACGGAGGTTATTACACCACACTCATAAAGTGTTGCTATTCTCCTTTAACTGCTCTGACTGCCTCCTGTTGCATTTTGGGGTTTGTAGTTCAGTGAGGCCTAAGAGCTCTTTGGCTGAATATTGTAAATGCCCCTTCCTAAATTGCAAATTCCAGAATGCAACAGGAGGTAACCAGAACAGTAAAAGTGGAATAGCAACATTTTAAGAGTGTAGTGTGATAATCTCCATTGTCATCCTTTAATTTTAGAAAAGGAAAATATCTCCTCATCTCATTCTTATGATTTAGGGTACAAAATAGAGCAAACATGGTTTAGTGGTTGGAGCATTGAACTATGACTCTTGAGACCAGAGTTCTAATCCCCACTCAGCCATGGAAGCCCACTGGTGACCTTGAGAAGTTACACTCTCTCAGACTCTGAGGAAGGCAACGCAAACCCCAACGGAACAAAACTTGCAAAAAAACCCTAAAACGTTGTGATAGGTTTGCTTCAGGGTTGTTATAAGCTGGAAACAACTTGAAGGCATACAACAGCAACAACAACAAAGGTGATTACCTAACAATAAAACCTAGTGTATGTCTACTGAAAAGTAAGCCCCAGTGTATAGAATAGGATTTATTCCCTCATTAGTGAGTGTTATATTTCAACCCAAACTTACTTGTTTTCTTATTCATGTCTATGAATGAGAGAGAAAGTGAATTTTTGCTGCAGTAATGATTGTTTAATCATTTATTCATTTTTGGGGGGAAAATGTAGGGTGGAACCCAACTCGTTCTATCCCTAGATGGAAAGCTTTTGTTAGGAGGGAACAGTTCTTTGCCTTTCATTTACTTTATGTAGCCCCAATGACCTCCCTAGGTCTGTTCCAGGGAGTTGGAGAACCAACCAGATCAAATATATAGTCTATCTAATATATAGTTTATCACATATATATAGTCCTAAAGCATATATTCAGTTTCCTAAAGTCTGTATAACTCAGACTTCAGTTAACTTGCCCAAGGTAAACCATTTTCTGCCAAGATAAAGCCAGTATTTAGTATAGCCCAGTCAGACATGAATTATTATCTTCCATGGGTACAAGTCTTAAATAAGCCTGTAGCAAAATCTTTAACAGTAACTGTTTGCATGTTATTAAGGAGTGCTTGTTTATGTGTCAAATACATTGTTGTTAATGGCTATTAAGTCCACTTCAACTTATGATGGGAGCTTTCTGTCAGTTATGTTAAGATCTAGCTAACTCAGGCTGTGGCTTTCTTCATTCATAGAATCATAGAGTTGG
>CM034706.1:247064940-247086298 GCA_020142125.1 Phrynosoma platyrhinos | reverse complement strand
CCTGAATTAGTTCTAGGTATTATCTTTTAATTTTCCTTCTAAAATCACGAGGTGTACATGTATATACACATTTCGCCTGGAACACTTTGGTGTCCAGAAAAGCACTTGATCCAGTGACAAAACATCATAATCAGATGGAACATTTTTTTCTTGTATCACAATATACTGTGATTTAAGAACATCAGAAGAGCCATTTTGGGTAAAGGACTATATAATCTAGCATCCTGTCCATGCAGTGGCCTATGGGTTCCATATAAATCCTCCTCTTCCTTCTCTTTAATTATAACCTACTTTACCTGTACACCCAAAAGCAGGACTCAAGGCAGTTTGTGAATTAAAACAAATACAATATATCTAAATACTCAAGTTAATATTAAAATGAAATTTAACTGTCAAACATTAAAAACAATTTCAAGCATGCTGTTAAAATAGCAAAAGCAGTTTTAAAACAGTATAGTTAAAAGCAGTTCAACACCCTATTGAGATTTCTTCCTTTGAAAACTTTAAATTTTTGAAAGCATGTAGGAATGAAACATGTCTTTATGTGCTGGTTGGAGGACAGCTGATCACTATTGATCAAAAACTCCAGTCACCTGTATCTGTAGACTGTGAAACTAATAGATGATGATGATGAGAAGAACATAATGATGTTGGTGGTGATAATGAAAACAATGACAACAGCAACACTTTGTAACAATTTGAAATGTTTGTACCACTTTGCATAGATTCTTAGTAATTTTATAGCAATCTAATAAAGTAGGTAGCATTATTTTGTACATTACAGGTGCATAATTCAGATTCAAAAAACAGATATGGAGTTTATGACAAAGGAAGGAGACTTCGGGCCTCAGCAGACGGCTAATTGAGCCATCTCCGAGGCCAGGAAGAGGAGGAGCAGCCACATGCGCGGCGCTCCTTCCTCTCCCTGAAGTCGTCCTCGGAGCCGCCGGCCCTCCGTACGGCCGGCGCTCCGGGGACAACCTCCCGCTGCAGCAACCGGACGCACTGCGGCGGAAAAGACAGAGAAAGTGCCTCCCGACGCTTTTAGGGCGCACTTTCCCTGTCTTGAGGAAGGAGCGCTGATTTAGCGCTCCTTCCAGGGACGCCGCCGGTGCACCGAGGTGCGGAGGCTGCGGCCCCGCGGCGCGCTGGCCCAGGGCGTCTGGGAAGCTCTCGTCTGCTTCCCCCCTTCATGATTCACTGCTAAGTCTCTCAGCTAGTCCAGCTTAGCCACGCATGGCATGCTGCATATATTCAGACTCACACCTGTTGCTAAAAAATAAAGACATTTCTTTTTACCAAATCACCACATATAGGAGGAGAAATGAAATCTCAGTGCAGGTATTTTGGTGTTGTCATCCAGATTCTGTAATTTCCTGTATTTGTGATTTGTCACACAAAAGTTAGCCGGATAATTGCTTTGGAAAAAGAGGGATGCTTAATAACTGACTCCTTAATGCTAATAACACTTTTAAATCAAGCAGGTTACTCATTTACACAGGCAAAGCTGTGTTTTTATTATGCACTCAGACCAATAAAAACTCTAGAACAGTTAAATTCTGAGAGGTGTGAATATTTACATTAGTTAAATCAGGCAAAATTGTCTTTCATTATTTTTTCATGGTACATTTTGCTCACACTCATTATGGAGTGGGTATAAGGGTTATAGAGGATACTGAAATCATGATCACAGATAAGTCTTATTCAGATATCACTTCTCTTTCTTGCATATCAATATATAATGCCCACACAGAATTTTAAATTTTAGAAAATTTAAAATTTAAACATTTTAAATTTTAATTTTTAAAAAAAGAGGTTTCTAGATTTTGGAGATTAAAGACAGAGTATTTAATGCCCACACAGAATTTTAAATTTCATGTGGGCATTACATATTCTGTCTTTAAATCTCCAAAATCAAGAAACCCCCCTCTCTCTCTCTCTCTCTTTTTTTTAAAAATATAAATACATAAAAAAATTAAGTTGAGGTACGCTAAATCTGTGCCCTAAACTTTGCATTTATTTTAGGCTTGCATGGAATTGCAGAATACATTGAGCAATACCCATAGACTGCATTAATTTTATAACAAATTGTTATCTCCACAGATGGTAGAATAATTTCCCTTTGTAAGGAGTTACTGTCATATTTCATCCCTTTATGTTTTAATTCTGGAACTGATTTGTGGTTGATATAACCACAACATATTAGGATGAACAGACAACCAAAAAATAAAATAAAATAAATCCAGTAGGGAACTATATATCTTACTTTGAAGAAACAATTGACAAGCAGATGTTGGATATGAAGTTGTAGGCTTTTTCTCTGAAGATGCTAGCCATAGATGCTGGCGAAACGTCAGAAAGAAACTCTTCTAGAACATGGCCACACAGCCCGAAAAAAAACCCCACAAAAAACAGATGTTGGATAATTCATTGAACTGTATCCAGTCTTTAGACTCTTACATCTCATATTGAAATAATAATTTTCATCTATAAGGAATAGGGAACAAGCACAGCGGAAATAGAAAAGTCATCTTAATCATTACCAACATTTGATCTAATTAGATTTGGTGCCATCTATTTAGATCTGAAGGAACATTCATATTTTTGGAGGAGGAGTTCTTCATTTGTGCAGAGCAGCTAATTTACTAAAAGTATTTCTGTCTATTAATATACAGACTGGTATTAAAAGTGTTAATTGCCAAATAGGTGACAATAATTCTGGTGAATTCAAAACTTGCAATTGGCAGACAAAGTCCTGAGTTTGTGGTCTACTGGTGGGCAGTTTTAATTCTCCATATTATTTCCTGCCCTCTGCCACACAGAAATGACAGTAATTCATTTTTTCAGTATGTAAGTGATGTCAGATACCTTAGATCAGTGAACAGAGGATATCTTATCTTAAAGTCTCTCATGCAGCAAAACTAGGCACTGCAGAATACATGTCTGAGGTTGTGTACAATTTATGCAGGACATTGGGGCCTCACATTGCAATCAGTGAACTAGAGTGTAGCCAAGAACAGTTCTATTCAAGGTGGTGGTCCATGGAACAGTACTGGTCCCCAAGCCATGGGCTGCCAGTCCATCTTGACTATTCAGAAAAGAAAGAAACAACTGTAGTCAAGAGGAACAAATACAGTGCTGGTCACTGGTACACTGGAAAAATAATTGACAGGCCTTCATAACATATAGCCATAGAAGCATTGGCCTAGAACATAAGCAGCTAGAACATTGAACACTCCCATGCAAGAAAGACTCATGATGGCAAGTAAGGAATCTTTCAGAAGAATTTGACTGTATCATGAGAAGTTCTTGATAATCATCCATGGAACCCTAAACTGAAAAACATCTACCCTATCCCTTGCCATATATTGTCCAAATGGTGAAGTATCATGAGTGTTCTGTAATATCATTTCAGATGGCTGGCTTACAGGTTGGAAGGAAAATTTATTCCATGAATGAGGATCTGGTGTTTCTGCGTCCATTTCAAGAGGTGGAGACCATCTTAAACCAGTCTTTCTGCTCTCGGAGGCCTCTCCGACTTCTTGTTGCAATGAAGTCTAAAGAGTAAGTTCTCCAAAATGTACAATCATTTCCTTTGTTGCTATTACAGGCTTATGCTGAGCACCAGATCCTTTTGGATCTCAGAATCTATGCAGGGTTGGGCCTGGTTAGTACTTGGAAGGGAGACTGCTAGGGAATATACCAGGTGCTGCAGGCTATATTCAAATGAATACAAACCATTTCTGAATAAATCGTATCCAGAAAATCCTATGACAGGGTTGCCATAAGTTGAGGGTTGTCAAGTTGAAGGCACACAACAACAAAATCCTATGAAACATTATGAAAATCTGCTTTTGAAAGACAAAGCTTAAGTGATTTACATTCTTCTCACCTGATTGTGTATAATAAAAGCCAGATATTAAAAATCATGCCATGCTACTAACTGTAAAAGAGAAGTCCATCTTTAATTCATTTGAGTTAATTACTTGAGTATGCAAATAAAGTTAACTTAAGACAGGGGTGGGAATCATACAGCTCATTTGTTGTACATATTTGGCCCTTTGATGGGTTCCATGTAGCCATTGAGATTCCCAGCAATTCTCTAGACCTCCGTGTGAAACATGGACTAAACAAAAACCCTGGATAGTGAGGGCTGGGAGAAGCACTGTAAAGCTGTCTGAAAGCAATTGGAAGTGACTTGTGGTTGCCTGAAACATCACTTCCAGTTGCTGCTGGAAGCAATGCTGTAAACTGCTGAGGACCTGGCAGAGCCAAAATTGAACTGCAAACTCTCAGCACATGCCCATTGTGAGTTAAGGGAAGCATACATTTGCTATTAATGAAAAAGTTCCCAGAGTAACATTTCTGCTTGTGGAAGAGAGGGCTAATTGGGTGCCTGATTTATTACTGGCTGTGTTTTTTTGCATATGCTTTCTGGAAATATTTTAATTTCTTCTGTTTGAGTTACAACAGACAGGATACAGGGTGGGTATCCCTTATCCAGAATTCAAAATTCAAAAAACTGAAATCTTCCAAAACCCAAAATTGTCCACATGGGTGGCCAAGATAGTGACACTGTTGATTTCTAATGGTTTAGTGGACACAAACTTTGTTTCATGTACAAAATTATTAAAAAATGTTGTATATAAAATTGCCTTCAGGCTATATGCATAAGGTATGTATGGAACACAGATAAATTTTGTGTCTAGAGCTAAGTCCCATTTCCAGGGTATCTCATTATGTAGGTGCAAAGATTCCAAAATCCCAAAATATTCAAAATCCAAATCACTTCTGGTCCCAAGCAAATTGGATAAGGGATGCTCAATCTCTGTTTCAAAGATATAGCTCTGTTAGTCTGTAGAATCAGTATGTAGAGAGATCTTGTAGCACCTTTGAGACTAACTGAAAGAAAGAAGTTAGCAGCATGAGCTTTCATAGACTTCAGTCTGAAGTAGACTGAAGTCTACGAAAGCTCATGCTGCTAACTGCTTTCTTTCAGTTAGTCTCAAAGGTGCTACAAGATCTCACAACCTGTATTTGTATTACTGTTTCCATAGAATCCAAACTCAAGCCATTCCTGGATAGTGGTGATGAATAACTTACAACCAAATTCTGGTAATATAAGCATCAAAATCATTCCCTTCCCAACCACCCCCTTATTTTTTTGCAGGATTATAAAAATCCCAGACTGCAGTGAAATGTTGTGTTTCCAGATACGAGGAGTAGCACCGCCTTATGTTCATGCTGTGGGTCGAGGTAATAAAAAGAAATATGAAACAGAATGGATGTCTGTGTTGATGGATGAGTTGTATTCCTGCATGACAGGAGCACCAATGGGGTGTGGAGGATGTGGTCATCTGGATGCTTGGCCTACACTTTCCATTAGTCATAACCAGCATAGCCCATGAGCAAAGATGGGAGTTGCAATACAACATCTGTTACATGTTCCCCATTCTTGATGTAACAGCAAGGGAAACATCAAGGGGAAACACCAGGTGTTGCTGGACTAAAATTTCTAGTCTTCCTTGCCATTTGCTATGCTAGCTAGGGCTTATAGGAGAAGCAGGCCAACATTTGGGAAAGTTACACTTTGCCTGCCCCTGAGACTACGTCTTACTGATAACATTAATGTTGTCCCCTTAATATTTTATTGATTTTAAAACAATACATAAACTAAGAGATTGTAAACCGAATCTCTTTACATCATGATTTTGTATACTCTATAAATCCAATGGTATGTGTAATTTTGAACATTATGAGAGAAGAAACATTATGCCTTAGAAGCAGACTTAAATCATGCTTTGATCAAGACTAATTAGTCCCAGACTTATTGTGAGCATGACTCAGTCCAGATCCATCACTAGAAATTTATAATATTAAATAATCTATTCAGGATTAAGTTATAAAGAATTTGCTAAATCTGTGTTTCTAATTTAAAATGTTTGTTAGTCTGTTTTACTGTTCAATCCACATGCTTGTTCATACAGTGACAACATTTCTGAAATTATCTAATGGGACTATAACAAAGACTAGTAATATTTTGAACCTGATCTGTTAACTATTTTCTCTACTTCCTGGAGCACTTCAGATTTCAGTATTTTTTGCTCTAGAATGCACATCTATGAATCAGTTTTGACCGTACTTAATATTTAGACTTAAGTTGATACCCTGAATATTTCTGTGCAAGTTTGGGAACCCCTGGCAAAACATTCACTTTCTCCCCATAAAGTTGCTAGTTCTGGTTCATTTTAGATAATACTAGTCAAGCATTTGTTTAATTCATATCACAAGACAAATTATCAATATTGATACCACATGATACAGCATCAAAATAGTTAAAGATTTCCTGTACCTTGGAACAAACATTGATCAGAATGGAGACTACAGTCAAGAAATATGAAGAGGACTAGGAATGGAAAGGGCAGCCATAAAAGAACTTGACAAAATCTGAAAATATAAACTGAGCATGAAAGTTAGAATCATCCAAGCCATTGTGTGTCCCATCACCATGTACGGATGCGAGAGATGGATAGAAAATAAAACTCATTTGAGATGATGATGATGATGATGATGATGATGTTTATTTATATCCTGCCTTCCTTCCTACAGGGACTCAAGACAGCTAACAAATCTAAAATAGTCCAAGTTAAAACAGTATAAAACAGGGGCTGGCAACTTACACCCCCCCAGGCCGGTTCCAGTCCAGGTGGCCAGACTTACCGGCCCCGGTGGACCCCTGCCGCCGCCGCCGCTATTTTGGATTGTTTTACATGTAAAGTGGCATATACATTGAGCCCTTGGTATCCACTGGGATTTGGTTCCAGGACCCCCCATGGATACCAAAATCTGTGGATGTTCAAGACCCATTATATACAGTGGGATGGTAAACTGATTCCCTTATATAAAATGGCAAAATCAAAGTTTGCTTTAGGAATTTAAATATTTTTGAAATATATTCAAGCAGTAGGTGTTTGAATCCATGGATAAAAAAATTGATGGTGCTATGTGAATAAATAAATTAATGATATTTTAGTGTCTTTTTATGACATCCAAAATATCTCATTTGATGTAGTTGCTTCAATGCCTATTTCCATCAATATTTTCTGTATTATCATATATTGTTAAATTTTCTCTTGTCCATCTCTTTAAGGCTCAGAAGCAGCAGCTGTAGGTCTTCATCCAGGACAATGTATTCTGAAAGTAAATGGGAATAACATGATGAATGAAAATTACACTGAGGTTCTGGAGCACTTTACATCATATAGGAACAGGCAGCAGGATTTTCTGGTGAGCTCATGGCTGTGTAAAGCTGATTAGGAAGGGGAATTTTCTTACAGTGAATGGGAGGCATGGCAAAGGAGACAGAAAATATATCATGCTTATGAAACTGGGCTGCTGAATAAATCTGATTTGAATTAATCTTGTCATGAACCAGGGAGTGTACTTAATATTCACACAAAGTGGAACAGTGTGAATTTCCGTCAGCCGCAAATATTTCTGTTTATACAGCAACAGATTGCATCCCTCTACTGATAAAAATAGAATTTGCTTTTTAGATACTTCCCCTTTTAAAATGACTTTAATGTTTTTGTCATATTGTTTGAAAGGCAAAGCTTGGCTATGCACTCATCCTCTAGAACTAGGCTTCATTTTGGAATCTGCAGTTCTTTCTATAGTGAAGTTGAGTGCAGTTAATAATTCTTAGTAATTGATTTCTTTCATTGCACTACTAAACTAAATTTGTACCATGACTTTAGTGATAGCTTGGTCCAATTTTTCCACAGGTTGCTGCTTCTGAAATGTTTTAACTAAGGGATTCCACCAGCAAAATGTCATCTCTGGGCTTTTTAAGATAATCATATCAAAGCATGTGCCATCCACCCTATGTCTTTTCACAGAGTCAAAATCAGATGACTTAGAAGAATTAACATACACTTGTCCCTCCCTGTTCACGGACTTGAGGTCCATGGTCTTGTTCTTCACAGGGAGGACAACTGCCATATCTAAAATGGCTGTGAGTGCCCATGGGCGCACACACCATTATTTCCAATGGGGCTCCAATATTAGCGAGCTGCCATTTTTTTTTGGGGGGGGGAGGTCCGGAACAGATCCCCCACGAATTAGGAGGGGCAACTGTACATTACTTTTGCAATTTCAGTAGCAGCCATGAGGGAGAGTGATCAGGTTTGGGACAATGGTGTATAGGGAGAGGATATTTAATTTTTCCAAGCTCATATTTGTTTCAGGAAGGGAGATGTTATTGGCACCACTGGTAGCTTCTCTCCAGGGTAAATAGCTTTTGGAAAGAAAGTGTTTTTAATAGATATGCAGCTTGGAGAGAAAGGTTAGCTCACCCTCCTCATGCTTCATAGTCCCACACTTGATGATCCTGCCAACTTCTATGATAATTGTTTAAGAAAGTAATATTTCTTTTGTCTCAAGACTTTTCTTTCATTCACTCACAAGTTCATGTGTGTATTGTCTGGATGCAAGGTTATCAGGTTGAAACTCCCAGAATATGGGATGTTGCCTTATATATTTCGAAGCAGTGGGAGATGAAGTGGCTAGAGATCTTACAATGTGCTTCTTCCCTAATCATGTTGTCCATTCCCTGCTCCCACCTGCTGTGAGGACCAGCTGTCCAAGAGTGGAAAAATATACATGGATGCAGTTATGTTTTCTTAGGCTTAGTTTCTATAGGGCTGCCTTCTCCAATTTGAATCTTTCAGATTGATTGGACTGTGATAGTTACCAATGATCATGCTTTTGGAGGATGATAGGAGTAGTATTGAAACGTATTTGGATGGTCAACTGGGTCATTCCTTCAGGGAGTAATGCTAAAGCCAATGCACAGAGAAACTTATGAGTATAACTTCCTAACATTTTTATTTTCTTGGAAGGGTTTCTATCAGTGGGTTTACCGGACCCATGAAGATGCTGAAGAGGACAGATCTCAACAGGCAGCTTCAAACTCATACCTGAATGGAAGTCATTCTGAATCTTGTAAAGGAGAGCTCTCAATTGAAGAAAATGCAGATCTTGATCCTTTTAATGACAGCCAGCAAGAAGAAGGTAAGAGTAAACCAACTTGCAATGAAAGGATTTGTCTGAAAAATCCTTGGCTATTGGGGGACTTGGCATAGGGGAGATTGTCTGGTGTACTAAGGGTACATGCTATTTTTTTTAAAAAAAGTCATCATGATTCTTTGTACACATTGTCATTCTCATTTCTCATAGTTAACAAATTTTAACAAAACTGACCATAACCCATTTATTTGTGAAACAATTTTGCTTAATAAAACAAGTATCTACATGTTATTTTCACCAAAACATGCATGTTCTGCACATTTCCCCACTACATCCATATTTGTATACATCTCATTTTATTGGTGAACTGCATCACAAAATTCAGAGAAGTGTAAATATTGAAGTACTGTATTTCAGAATGTATGTTTATTCAAAAAGTGCTAACAGATTTCTCTCCCATCTTTATACAATTACAATAATATATAATTTATTATATATTATATCTATATCTATATCACCCTCAAATGGTTGAGTTATATATCATTATGTATATAATGTATAACTAAATCATTTGAGGTGACAGCTTGTGATTTGGAACAGGTGCTATGGAGACGTATTGGACATTTTCTCAGCCGGTGAAATACAAGTGTGTGGTGTTAGTGGAGGAGTCTGGTAGATCATTCAGTACTGCAAAGAGGGACACATGTGGAAACCTTCCACTCTGAAGTTCCCGCATGACTTGAGAGCACCTCTGCTACCTCTCATACAATTGCAGTATATACAGAGTTATTCTCCAGAACAATGTTTCTGTTTTGTATTGACCTCCTTGGTCATGCAGTAAAGAAAGGTTTCCAAGCCTGTGATGCTGCAGGATAATTGACTTGGCAGCTGCATTATCAAGCCACAAACCAACATAATTCACAGTGTCTTGGCTTGTGGTCAGCATATATCATACTGGGCAAGGTTTGTTTGGCTTTTTTAAAAAACAAACCCTAAATTACTTGTGCCACGTAGGATGCCAGCTCAGTCTGTTTCTTTCTAATTTTTACTTTAAGTTGGATGTGATTGACTTGCAGATAAATTCTGTGATACTTAACAATAATGTTGAGAAAAAGGGATTGTGAGATGGTTTTCATTGACAACTGTTGGCGTAAGCTGTAGCTTTTGTCATTTTGGCCAAAATGACAACAGAAGGAGATTATCAAGGATATATATGCCCAATTTCATATTTCATATATGTGAACTCACTCCAAAAGGAACTATATTATACTGCAAACTCAAATTCCTTTCAAAGCTGGGCACTTACCAAAGTCAGTTTGATGATTCTTTACCATGATAGCACTAGATTGGGGTTAAATTTTAACTCAGTGTGTATTAGCATGAATGAGCAAGTAAAAATGAGACAGAGGGAGATCTAATGTAGGCTGTATGATATGAAAATGTTGTTGATTTATTGAGCAAGGCAACTTTGACTTCAGTCCCTAGCTATTCTGGTGACTGGGCAACTCCACACATTCCCATGTCTTAGCCTAATTTCCTTCACAGAATAATTATGAAGATATAATTGGGTACGGTATGAGACATATAATGAGTATTGTACTTGAAGTAGGAGGACTTAGAGCACAGGTCAGGGGAATCGGTTTCTGATATCTACTCGGACAGTTTTGGATTGGTGTACAATCTCCATTTCCCAGCATAAATTCCATCACAGATTTATTGTGAAAATAAAATTGGGAGTGGGGACAGAGTTGAACTCCTTGAAGGAAGGGTGGGATAAAAATGTAAATTAGCTAATATGCTTTAAATTTTACACCAAGTGTTTGCCAGATAGGATACTAAGTGATCTGTGGCTATTCCCTCATGTCCAGTACTGCTTATAACATCCTCTTGCAAAACATTTCAGTTCTTTTGAAATTGCTTTGATGTTTCATAATTCGAGGAAGTGCCATTGTTAGGATTTCAAGCAATTTTGTTGACTGAGCAGAAGGGAAGAGGGCTTTTAGAGTTCATCAATCACATCCACATTTTAAAACCTTATAAATATTCATGTTTGCATTCTGCTGTAAACTGGCTAGTTTTCCTCTAAATTCCTTCTTGCATTTTCTGATAAATAGAAAATTTTGGAATGCATATATTCCTTGTGATGCAGATAGTTTGGGGAATGGGGAGTAAATTGTACATATAATAGTGTCAACCAATTAGAATATCAGTTTGCTTGGTCACTGTGTACATTAAATACCCTTGAGAATATTCGTTATGTAGTTCATAAATGCAGAGAGGACACTGAGCTATTTTAATCAATGACAGATGGAAGATAATTAACCTGTCACAGATATTTGATACAGCTAGTTTCATGTCCCCTCCTTCTACAAATTCAGACTCTTTTATCGTGTTGCTTCAAGCATCCTGAGAATTAATGAGATTACAGTCTTTAACAAACTATGGCTACTTCCCTTGTTTCTTGCTATGTATTCTTATAATGATTAAACTTTGTCTTTCAGGTTTGACCCTTCAGACTTTCAGCTCTCCTCTGATAATCAAAGAAGGCACCCCCCTTATCAGCCTAACAGTGGACAATGTCCATCTAGAACATGGTGTTGTATATGAATACGTCAGCACTGCTGGAATCAGGTGCTTTGTCCTGGAGAAGATCATTGAGCCGAAAGGGTGCTTCAATGTCACAGCAAAGGTTTATACATTTCTACAACGTACTGACCCATACTTCAGTTTTTTCCTTGTCTCTGAAAGCTAAAGATAGATAATATTTTTAAAAGGAACAACACATTTTAATAAAAACCTGCGAGAACACCAGTGTAATAAAAAAAGATCCCTCTGCTGCTTGCTTGCAAGTCTTTGCAGGACTTAGCTGAAGAGGAAGAGTATTACAAACCCATGGAGTCACAAACCCATTGCTGTACCATAGGTTCTCAGGAGACTGTGCTCTAAGCAGATCATGGAAAACATGTTTGCAGTGAGATAAAAAGGAGACACTGCAGCATAATCTCGTATATCTATACTAAGAAATGAGTCAAAGTGTTCTTACTGCCAATAAGTGGAAATAAGTTTATAGCCTGTGTTTCCCATATATTTATATTTATTTAAGAGATGTGTTCATTTTATAATACTTCCTAGTTTCAAAATACCTCACTTGATCTGTACGTCTATACTAAGATGCAAGGCCTTCTAAGGCCAGTTGTATTCCCAAGTAAGAACTGGTATATAATTCACCAACCCAGTGTATAACCAGAGTTAAAAACAAATCATAATCATCAAGCTATTTAATTAAATCCAGATCAGTTGCATACTTAAGCAAAAAATAGCACTACAAATGGAAAAATTAAGTCTAAAACCAATATAGACACCAGAGCTGTTCAGCAGCAGAATCTGATTGAAGGAAGGGAATGGGACAACTGTTCTATCCACCTTCCCTGGTCATGGTTTGCATACTGGTGTTGCAATATAGCCTTCTTATTTTGGAGTAAATGTTCAGTGCCATGGATCTTGAATGCAAACAGTGGCAGTGAAGAAGTGGGCAGGGTATTTAAGAGGTGGGCAGGTTTTTTTGGTGATGTTTGTTCGTTCATTTTGTTTTTCGTCAAAGGTCACATTCCTTTAGAGGTTAAATGTTTGAGGACCATATACAAATAGTGAGTGGGGGCCACACATAAATGTAGGCAAATCCCCCCCCCACTTTTTTCTATGTAATACTCTTTCTAATGCCTTAGGAGGCTGCTGAGGAAAGTACAGAATGGTTTTGCAGAAGGTTAAAATAATGGTTTACTGAGGGCTGGATGGTTGGCCCAAACTGTTATCTTTTCAACATAAGCCAAACATTACATGAAATCAGACAAGGGGCCATAAATGGCCCTGAAGCTACAGGCTAATCACCCCTGGAACATCTGAATCTATCCTGATAAACTAAGCTAGCTTGGCAAAAGTGTAGTTTTCTTAGATGTGCTGCTGCAGAAACCATGTCCCAAGCAGTGTTGATTAAGAACTATAAACATTTTCACTTGACAGAACCTGTATAGCTCTCCCTTTTTGGCTCTGATTATTTATTTCTGCTGTTTCATATTCATGAGGTTCATGGCAAGCAAAATTATTGATTTCTCCTGCTTTAGATTTTAGAGGCCTTTGCTATAGATGATAGCTACTTTGTGAGGAACTGCAGGAGGCTCATGGCCCTCAGCAATGCTGTGGTGACCATGCCACAGTTTGAGTTCCGGCAGATTTGTGACACAAAACTTGAAAGTATCAGCAGAAGAGTTGCCTGCTATCAAGAGGTAAGATAACTATCCACGGTGCTATCTTTTAATATAATTTGTTATGTTCCTAGTCCACAGTAACAATTTCAGATAAAATGCTTTCAAATTCCCATTAAGGAGGAGGCTTTAGGATTGTGCATATATTAAATTTTCAAATCACGTATTGATTTCAAAAAGATTGTAAATATATGCCAGTATCTGATTGTGAAACCAGGGCTATCTGTACTATTAAACTAAGTAGTGCAGCACCTTCATTCAGTACCTTTTGGGTTTCATGGAAGGGCAGAACATCCAGTAATACAGTATTTTTACTGCTAGAGCCAAAGGAAAGAATTTTATGCTCTTTAGCCAAGGTTTGCTATCTGGCATATGTTTTTAATAGTATGAGCAGTAGGGATGGAAAGAATATAGTTGGCCCTCCATATTCACGGATTTGTTATCCACAGATTCAACCAACCATGGCTTGAAAATATTCCAAAAAGATATAAATATTAAAAAGCAAATCTTGATTTTGCTATTTTATACAAGGGACACCATTTCACAGCACCATTGTATTTAATGGGACTTGAACATCTGTGGATTTTGGTATCAGGGTGGGGGGGGGGCTGGACCCAACCCCAGTGGCTACCAAGCTCTCAGGGTATATGTTGCAAGCCTTGTATACACTAGGGAGATAATTTTTCATTAAGTTTATTCTTGAAGAAAGCAACAAGTAATTTTAACAATTTTCTCCCTATTGTGAGAGGATTCAAAACACAAAGTTTTCAAAACCTGTTCACAATTCAGGACTTACTCAGCACAAATTTCAGAGGTGGTTGTTAGCACAGATAATGTGCAGATAATATTGTTTTCTATGCAAATTAACAATGTATAAATTTTGCACAGAATAAATTTTGTACATTTATCTAAAGTATATTTATAAATATATTTATAAATAAATAAATGACAGCATTTTTGGTGCAGGAAACAACATTTTGTGCACAGGAAATAATATTTCTGCATAGTATTTTCCTACATAATGTTTCAGATCAGAGTCCCAGTTTACGTATCGAATTAGGGCTTGAAATGTAACGATTCTTCAATTGTCATATGCTTTAAAAATTCCACAGCATGCTATTTTCAGTATAATTTCTTCATGATTCTGTCCAGTATCCATGGAGTATTCAGTATTAACCTAACAAAATAGGCTGAAGTAAATTTTACAATCAGAGTTATGCATATTTTATACATTTGCTCATTTATCCTAATTTTTGTAAAATCTGTCTTCATGATGAGCAGAGGTTTTACTCCTTGCTATTACAAGCTTAATATTCTTGACTGCCACTAATTTTAGATCTAAAAAATATCTAAAATGTGTCTTATCTCATTCTTAGTTTCTCCTAGATTTCTGTTAAGATCTTGATTACTTACACAAACTAGACATGAATTTGTATGTGTTTTGAGAAAGTAGTAATTCTCTGAACTATTGGAAAGATGACCACAGAACTTTTTCTTTCTTTCTCTGGATGTGTTGGTAGAAAGAAGTAAAGGGGGCCTCGTGACTAGATAATTTTTGTTTCTACAAATGATTTTCTTTCCCTAGTTTGTAGATGAATTGAAAACAAAGGTGAGTCCATCCTTCAAACAAGCTACAACAGACCTTCACCCCCTGAATAGCATGGATTTCTGCCCCACAAACTGCCACATTAACCTCATGGAAGTGTCATATCCCAAAAACACTACCTCAATGGGAAGGTCATTCAGCATTCGCATTGGACGGAAGCCTTCAATTATTGGCCTTGATCCAGAACAAGGTACTCACCAGCTCTCAGAGCTCTAATGTCACCTTTGAGGTATAATGTTCACTTATAGATCAAGATCAAATTCAAGAAGAAACAGCAGTTTCTTCTAAAAGGCCAGGCAGGCTTAGAGGTTTTCATAAGAGCATCTGACTGTCATAGGGCATGGGGAAATGACGAAGGGAAAAGGGTTTGAGCATAGCTAACAACCTACACATGACAAGCAAGTGGCCTTGAGCAGATTTCTCTTTTCTTGTGTAGAAGGGGTGATTTATTGACCAGAAAAAATTACTGAAAGAATAAAGAGATCCATCACTGTGTAAATGTATTATGGCCATCAGGCTTTAAGCTTTAACTTTAAATAGGAGGTCAAGCAGCAAGCCTGATTCTCCCATGGCATCAATTCTAAAAGCAGGAGGGGAGGATTTTGAACCCTTGAGGTTTTGATAAACTGCTAATCCCAGCAGATTTCAATATTGGCCAAGCTGACTGGGGCTGATGGAAGTTAGATTTCAGCCACATCTGAAAGATCACAGGTTCCCCAACCTTGCTCTAAGACATTCGTTCTTGATTTACAGTTAATCACTGAAAAATAAAATCCGTAGGTCTGATTCATAGCTGTGGCTGCAGCAAAAGTCACAGAATCTGACTCCCAGTCACATGATCCTACCCATAGGATAACTCCCAGAACACCATGCTGGCAGGGAGATTTTGGGAGGAGTCATGCAAAACTGTAGCTTTTGCAAGCTCTGATAATTCTAACTAAGTGAATTGTAGAAGTAAAAGGTCTAGCATTTATGCTAAATGTACCAAAGTCTCATGGACTCCTAGTACTGGAAGGCATCCCACTGGCCATGTAGTCCAACCCTCTGCCAGTACAGGAATCCACAGCTAAAGCATTCCTGAGAAGCAAATAAGCTTTATTTAAAAACCTCCAGGTTCACTACCTGCCAGCATAGTCTGTTCTACTATTGAGGTTCTTCCTGAGGTTTAAGTCAGAATCTCTTTTCTTGTAATTTAAATCCATTGATTCAAGCCCACAAAACTTCAGATATTTAAAGATGGTACTGAGATTACACTAGATCTTCACTGGTTAGGGGTATAGAGGTTCTTCAGAGTTCTTTTTTACCATTATATTTTACCAAACATTAGTCATATGCTTCTTGTCTACCATTCCTTCACACAGTAACATATAACATAGGTTTATATCAAGTGAGACCATTGGTGAGCTCAGATCAATATTGCCTCAGTGCTTTCTATTTGGCTTAGTTATCAATTCCCCTGATCTGTAGCCAGTATTGCAGCCATTTGAAAAAGGGTAGTCTACAATGACTGTATTGTTTCTCTAGTTTTCCCACCCCTATCTAGTGCCAAGGACTATGCCAAGGACTTTTTGTATGTGAAATCAACCCTTCCCTAAATCCTGGAATAGATTGCCAAATACTCTGAGTTGATCTAAAAAAGGTTTCCTATGTCCCAATGGCATGAGGTACCCCCCCCCAAAAAAAGGTGGAGGACAGGGATGTAAATTCGTGGCCCTCCAAATGCTGAACTGCAGTTCTCATTATTCCTTTCCCTATGATTATGAGACTTGCAGTCCAACAACATCTGGAGAGTCACATATTTCCCACCTTGGGGTAGGAGAATGTCTTGAATCAACTATTTCTACTTTCTCTACCTTTGAATGAATTTTGTCCATAGTCTAGAACAGGGGTAGGCAACCTTTCCCCTTTAAGGGCTGAGGGACTTCAGCTCCCAGAAGCCTCAGTCTTGTTGGCCAATAGTCCCATGTTGGCCAATAGCTCCTGGGATTCTGGGAACTGAAGTCCCTCAGCCCTTAAAGGGGAAAGGTTGCCTACCCCTGGTCTAGAAAATAAATAAAATACATTTGACATACTCTACAAAAACACAGTATTACAGTGTTATTTTGTCTCTAGCTGTCTTTGCAAAAACAGTTCAGTGAATAACTTCCAAAAGTGTTCAAAAGCTGCCATTCAATATTCTTCTTTAAAAATTAGTAGTTTTAAAAATGAGTATGTTTAATCTTTAACAGGAAGCTTGAATCCAGTCTCATATACTCAGCATTGCATAACCACAATGGCTGCTCCATCATGGAGATGCTTGACTCCAGAAAATGAAAATCCTAACTTACATGGACATTATGATGGTTGCTATGGCCAAGAGAATGGAGAGGCAGCTCCAGAAGAAAGGGGTCTTTCCTTTTTATTGAAGCAAGAAGATCGAGAGATACAAGACTCCTATTTGCAGCTCTTCAACAAATTAGAAGTAGCAGTTAAGGAAATGAAGCAATATGTCTTTCAGATCAATAAGTAAGCTGGTCGTTGTTTTGCATTTAGAAATCTTTGTGTGCAGTAGTGAACATTGTAGTTTGTGGCTTAAAAAAAAGAAAAAAAAGAAAAACCAGGCACAACATATACAGGAATAAGTAGTCAAAAAATTAATCCATTATCTATGAAGTGTGATTGCATATTCATTAGTGGAAGTTGAGTATCTCTTATTCAGAATTTTAAATTCCAAAATACTCCAAAATCCAAAATTGTCCATATGGATGCTGAGATAGTGTAACACCATTGCTTTCTGATGGTTCATTGTACACAAACTATGAGTTGGAACAGATGGCTCTTTAAAGCCTCTGTCTGGGCAGCTTGGGAGTGCAGCGTTTATATGCTGCATGCTCCCAAGCTGCCTTGAAGTCAGCTGGAAGTTGGGTGGCCTCCCAGATGTGGGCGGCTTCAAGATGCTGCTGTAGTGCAGCATTTACATGTCACATGCTACTGGAGTGTCTTGAAGGCAACTTTGCACTGTGGTGGGGCTGGGAAAGGTGCCTCTTTCCCAGTCCAAAAAGGAGTGAGTCATTTCTGCTCCGTTTTGGGCTGAATTCAAGGCAGATTGGGGCTGCAGCATCTCTTTGCCATGGCCACAATCTGTCTTCAGCAGAGGTGGCTTCAAGCTGCCCCTTCTTGCCAATCTATTCCGACCCTTTGTTTCATGCCCAAAATTATTAAAATATTCTATATAACATAACATAACATTTAGGCTTATATAAGGTTCATATTTAGACATGGGTCCCATCTTTTATAAGGAAGACTCACCCTATACTTCCTTTAGCATTCAAGAGAAGAGGTGAGCAGGAAAATTTACCTTGCTCCATAGACCATTGATCAAAATTGCTGTATCTTTCTTTGGATATTTATTTTTTCTCCTTTATTTCCTTAAGTTTATCCTTTGAGAAATGAGCCTTTGGCAAAGAGCTGAACGAGAAAAGATTGGCTTGGAAGACAAGCTTAGAGAGGGGTTGCAGACTGCCAGAAATAGTGCAGATTGAGTCCACTTTTAGGGTTAGGGTTAGTGCTAGGGAATCATGGGAATTGCTTTTTTTCTGAGACATTGAGCCTTCTCTGTCAGAGAGCTCTGGTGCCACAATAAAATACAATTCCCATGATACCCTAACCCTAACCCTAACCCTAAAAGTGGACTCAATTTGCACTATTTCTGGTAATCTGCAACCCCCCCTGTGGCATAAGAGAAATATTGTCAGAGTTTTAATTGATAAGAAGGGAGCCAGAGCAGAACATGGGATCTTGTGCAATTTGTTACCTCAGACCTACCTTAACTACTGTTGCTTTTCACTGTAATTGACATTAACAGATGTCAAACATCTGTTATTTTCTCAAACTTGGGTCTGAAGATGTTGATGGCTTACAGTTCCCATCATTCTGATCATAGGCCATGCTGGCTAGGAGGTTGAGGATCTTTATTTATATCCCCACCACATCAGAAACCAAAGTCTTTTATAATTATGGGGGTTGTAGGCCAACAGGTTTAGGAACCCAATTTCAGAGATAACGGATAGAAAATAAGCTTAAGACTCTCAATTTTTTCACTAGTAGTGAACCCATTTAAGGTGTCAATGTATACCCTGACCATGTAGCACAGGGGTAGGCAACGTTTCTCCTTTAAGGGCCAAGGGACTTCAGCTCCCAGAATCCCAGGAGCTATTGGCCAACATGGGACTATTGGCCAACATGACTGAGGCTTCTGGGAGCTGAAGTCCCTCGGCCCTTAAAGGGGAAAAGTTGCTTACCCCTGATGTAGCAGAAGGTTGTGGAGATCACATTAGAGAGTGGAGGGACTGGGAGGAGGGTGAACCTTATCAGATCTCAGTTGAATTATCTAATTTGCTCACCTTTGTATTGGATTCAACTGGAATCAACTGTGAGTGAATATATTTCAAGTGAAAGTCTAGACTGTTATGAAATACTGTCTCAGAACAAGATGAGCTTTTGCCTCTTTTGCCTGAACTGTAATTGGTGAAGTCAGGAGGTTGAAGCACAAAGATTATCTTGATTATAGGTTGTCAAACTCAGTACATCTGAGAAAATGAGTAAGAGTTCATGATGAATAAGGTATTGTCAAAAGTATAGTAAAATGAAGTGAAAGGTCCCACACTGTTAAACAGTGATAGATTTGTAATCCTGATTTCATAGCTTTTTAAATGTTAACTGTTATATTTTAGTTTACTCTGCATGAAAGTAGAACTGTGCTTACAGAGTTTATTACTGTGAATAGTTGAAACCTGAAATGCCTTAATGTATTTTTTGGGGAAGTGTCTATAATCCTATTGTTGTTATTACTCTGGTGAAGTAAAGTGTATATTTGGCTTCCGCTCTTCTTGTCCCCAAAATTCTGTTGAAGGAAGAATTTTATTTAGATACCTTCACATTTAGGCCCCTTACGTCTCACATAGAATGTTCCCTCTAACTTCTAAATTGACAACATTTTCCATATATAGCTTAAAGTTATAATCAAAGTTATTATTGAATTAATATCACCCTGCCTCTGCCTTACATCCTGACTGCTTCCTTGTACCACTTTTGAAATCTACTAGAGATGCATTCTTAAAGATGCACCTATGCAATAGGAGTCAGTCACGAAAAAAGTAGAGGCTTGCTTGAATCTCTTGCTGTGAATTTAATTGACTGATGTCTTGATTGACTGGAAACATTTCTACCTTGCCCCCTTCAGTACAAAATATCAAAGGTAGCTTAGAATAAAAGTGTAACATATTGAAAATAAAAATAAAAAAGCAATAAAGCAGCATCATTTGACAGTACAAATAAAATTCAAACATCATTAATTGAATGCCTTTGGGAGTAAATTGTTAAATTAGTAATTTAAAGGAAGTAAAGTATCCATCAGGTAAATGTTCCTGGGAAGAGTGTTCCACAACCAGGATGTCACCACAAAATAGGTCCTATCCAAAGCAACCACCTCTGAGAGAGTGGACATCTGGTGCAGGGCCTCTGATGAAAGTCTGTGTCTGTAGCTTTGATATTCTTTTTAATTTCTGGGGCCTTTTGTGGATTTTATTCACTAAGATATCTTCTACATCTGCAGGCTTTTATCAACCATTACTGAACCTACAGAAGCAGAATTAAGTGAGCCTCCCTGTACAGAGGAGATACCCTCCACATCCTTGGTCACAGAAGACAATGATATTGACAAAGCAGAGCATGGGATGAAGAAGGTTTGTTTCAAAGTATCTGAGGAGGACCAGGAAGATTCAGGACATGATACCATGAGTTACAGAGATTCCTACAGGTGGGTTTCATGAAGGATATTGTTTTGAAACTATTTTGGTTGGAAAGAGTCCAGCGTTTATATACAATTAAATAGTAAGCAGCTGCAATTAAATAGTAAGGATATTGTTAAAATGTATTAAATCAACATGAGCATGCTCTACTGGTTAATTATTTCATCTAATTGTGAAGTTGCATACCTATCAATATTGGACCAAATGAAAGTAAGAAAGTGGTTTCTACATACTTGAGGAAATTGTTAGCTATCCTGAAATGTGTAAGTTTGCAAACTAAATTTAAAAACAAATAAAAATGACTTTACAAGAACTTTTACAAGGACTTAACAGGGCTGTTATTGTGGGAGGCTACTACAGACCCCCAAGTCAGACTGAGGAATTAGATGATGCCTTTCTAGAATAGATGATCACACACTCAGAAAGGAGAGATGTAGTAGTAATAGGTGATGTCAACTATCCTGATATTTGTTGGAAATCAAACTCACTCAAAATATTAAGATCTAAAAAATTCCTCACTTGCCTGGAAGACAATTTCATTGTCCAAAAGGTGGAAGAGGCAACAAGGGGATCAGCCATTTTAGATCTGACCCTAACCAACAAGGTTAGGGGTGCAAGTGGTGGGATTAATGGGGTGCAAATGGTGGGATCCTTAGGTGGGAGTGATCATGTTC
>CM034706.1:247045831-247055931 GCA_020142125.1 Phrynosoma platyrhinos | reverse complement strand
GACCTCTCCTGTTTTCCAGGAATTCTCAAAGATTATTGCCAATGGTTTAATTCTGAACTGCCAGCCTTCTCCTTTTCCCTGTATCATCTTTAGTCATTCATGTGAGCTCTGGAACAAAGAATAATGCCCTGGTTCTGCAATCCATCTTCACCAAAGGAGGATGAAATATGATAGGACAAAGATCAAAAGCCCACTGTCACTAAAATATGATATCTTTTTACTGTGCTGAATTCAGAGAGCCACAATAAAGCAGATGAGTAGGGCAGAACTGAGAAAAAAATTCAAGAATATTCAACCAAATATGCTAACTGTGCATAGTTAAAATTCTATATGTAGCATTTCCTGGTGTTTATACATCCCTTTCTTTTTCTTTCAGTGAATGCAACAGTAACAGGGATTCAGTGCTTTCCTATACCAGTGTGCGGAGTAACAGCTCTTACCTTGGCAGTGATGAAATGGGATCAGGTGAGTGAATGCCATACTTCCATTCATTGAAGCAGGTTCAAGAACTCACAGGCTGGTGATCAGGTAGATCCTTGCCTGTTATTCAGCTGTTGATCTGTGTTTCTTTAGTGCTTCCCCTGCCACCAACATCCTCACCAAAAGTACAAGTCAGATATTTTATAGCCATCCTGTCCTGTCCATTCTTAGAAGTATTTCACCTGCCTCTCTCTGCTTGCAGACAATACAGATACAAAAAGATAGGCAGACAATAGGGAATTGTCTTACACTTACATTTAACCTAATACTGTCAACTCTGGCTGTCAGCAGTTCTCTAGGATTTTAGGAAATGTTATTTCATAGATCTACCTGGAGATTCCCAGGATTATCTTTTGCCTTCCATCCAGGTCTCTGTCCTGAAATAGGTGTTTGCTGACCTAAAACCTCTTAACACATTTGCTAAGAAATCAAAGTGTTCATAAAGAAAATTGGTACTTTTCCAAGATGGAGCAAAAAGATTTACCCATTAATTCAGTGCTCAAAATGAGATTAGTCAGTCCGTCCAGAGTTTGACCACTGTAATGAAAACAAATGGCAGGTTCCTTCAATGTGATCTTTCAAACTACCATTAAATACTCAATGTGATTGTCTTTAGACCATGAATGCTGTTTCAAGCCGTTGGTTTCTGGAAATGACCTCGCAGCCATTTACTTACCTCTTAAACCATATCCTTAGATGCTATAATAGCATCTACATTCATGACATTGGAGCAGAATTATAAAGAATTGCCCTGATGTAGATGTTTATGGCCAGGTATTCAATTTGATCATTGAGTATAATACTTGTGCTATGTTTTCCAAAGTGTTCATTTGATTCAACATTATGTCAAAGGACCTATTCTGGTGTTTGGTTCCTCATCTATTAAATCCTAATGCACATTAACTTTTGATTTATTTCTTAATACATGTTATGCAACTTTCCCAGTTGCTCACAGTAGTTACCAATCAAATAAAATAACAGTTAAATTCAATTTTGAAAAGAAATCTATATATTGATTTTATATTCAACCCCATTACAGATTTGGGCAAAAAGGCAGATTTACACTGAGAAGAATACATATATATAAGTAGTGAAATACTGTAGAGACAATTCCCTGATCATATTTTGAATTGCATAGGTACTTTGAACTAATAGGAGAAGATCTGCTCTGGTTTTCCAATGTCTCATCTAGTCAGAACTTAAAACAGGGCAAAATGGGGTCAAATTTTTCTTTCCATGATTTCAGTTTCTGTAAGACTTCCTCTTGGCTCATCCACCAGATAAATACTTTGTTAAAAAGATATCATGTGTGAAAGCCTCAGCAGATGATGTGGACTTCATGGAGGCAAAGGGGAGGATTTTGAAACTTGGGATATGATTAGTGACTAAAGGAGTGAAGGGAACAGAGGAAAGAACAGGCATGAGCATGGAGAGTTAAAATAATAGTAAAAATAATAGTAAAAAAAAATAGTGTGTATTCAAGGATATGAGAGCATGCCCAAGCTTCCTACATTTTTCATTAGGTGATGAGCTTCCCAGTGACATGAGGATACCATCAGACAAACAAGACAAGCTGCACGGCTGCCTTGAGCATCTTTTTAACCAGGTGAGTGACATGAGCACCTTACTTGAAGAACAGGCCATCCTTAACTTTACTATACACCCTCAGAGTACACTTTATTTCATGATTAGCAAATTAACTTGGAGTTGGATGATGGTGAAATGATGACACATTCTGGCAGAAGTCTGGAAAACATAGATATTCTCTACCTTAATCAGAACTCATCTAGTTTGGCATGCCATTTGCATCACTGGTTGGCTAGAATGTGTCTGAAATATCACCGTTAGGGCACAAAGGTGATGGTTGTCTCGTGTTCACAAGAGTCTTTGGAGTTCATAATTTTATTTTCTCTCAACTAAACTGCAGCTAACACCATAAAAACTACAACTCCTAGAATCTCCAGGTGACATTGCAGAGGTAACACTCATTGCAAATCTGTCCTATATTAATTTGTTTCTTTAAAAACTAGTGATAGTATTTATCAGAAAAAACACCATCCAGAAATGGGACTCCTATTGACTAAGAGGCAAAACAGACCGGCATAAAAAACTGGCTTCCCAGCAGCTTGGGGGTGTGGCGTACACATGATGCACACACCCCAAGATGCCCGAAAGCTGGCTTCACACCGCCTGGCTGCTCACATGTGGCCAGCTTCCTGGAGCTCTGGTGCCATGGCATTTACACTCCCTATGTCCCAAGAGCACTGTAAAGCTACGGCAGCATGGGAAAAGCAGCTTTTTGCTTGCACAAAAAGGAACAGCAATTTGCTGCTTCTTTTGGGGCCAGAAAAAAGGCAGATTGGGGCCATGTCATGTGGTTGCTGCAGCCCCAATCCAGCTTTTACAGGGGCGGTCTGTTTCACACTTAAATTACAAATTACATGTATCTTGGTGTAGTCTTCCAGTTTTCTGGGACATGGAAAATCCAGAAGGAAATGGCAGTAGAGAATTCATGGGGGAGTATGCTAGCTCTGATCAGATTCTTTTAAACCAAAAATATAAAAGAGGGCAGCATATTCCTTCTGTCATTCAAGTGTTTACGCCAAATGATGTATGGCTTGCAACTGTGCACCTATCATAACCTTGATTCATTTGAAATATGCCACACTGAATTTCTTAGAAGTGCATTGGCCACTCCTTGCTGTGTTCCTAATTCAGCTATGCACAGAATCATAACAAGGAACAGAAGCCAGTCTATCCCTAGGGAGACTATCACAGGGGGAAAATCGGGGGATTAAAAAGGCATTTTCCTGGGGCAGTCGTGTGATCACAGCTAGAATTTTCACACGACGTTGCAATCTGAGAGGACTTACCCTGGGAAGAACCAGGAATGCTCCAGCAACAAATCATTCATAGGATTTCCCCATGAATGATTTGTTGCTGCAGGATTCTCCATTCTTCCTGGGATAAGTCCTCTCAGATCCCAGTGTGTGTGAAAATCTTAGCAACTGTCCTGGGGAAATGCCTTTTTAATCCTGCGATTTCCTACGCAGTCGCCTACGAAGAGAGGAGCAGAGCTTAAAGCAGCCACTTAGAAAGCTATCACTCATATTGCCATGTTTTTGCAATATAAATGGACTATGTCTCTTAATGATAGCAGAACCAATACTTCATGTCCCATTACCATGCCATATCACATTATTGACTAATAATAATAACCCAATTAATCTCGTTGTTGTGTGGTTTCAAGTCATTTCCAATTTACAGTGAACTTAAAGTGACCCTATTGTGGGGATTTCTTGGCAAAATTTGTTCAAAGGGGAGTTTGCCTTTATCTTCATCTGAGGTTGAAAGAGTGTGTCCTGCCCAACCTGTCCAGTGGATTTCCATAGCTTGTCAGAGATTCAAACCCTGGTGTCCAGAATTGTAGTATAGTGCCCAAACCACTGCACTGGTGGTTCTCCATAAATAATCATCATAACATCTTATTAAAAACAGCACACTTCCTTCAACAGCCTTATTGGCAGGCCTGCTTTACTTTAAATTCCTGTTTGATAGCAGTAATGCTTACTTCATGTTTCTTCATTCTGTCAGTTAAAATCTCACTAGTCAATGTCTGTTTTTGGAGCAGGACACCAATAACTTAAATGCAGTATTCCTTAGTGGAAAAACTTGGAGAATTGTCAAAAATAACTAAAATGTGTTTCTTTGCAGGTGGATGCTATCAATGCCCTTCTGAAAGGACCTGTAATAAGCAAGGCTTTTGAAGAAACCAAACATTTTCCAATGGACCACAGTTTGCAAGGTAAACCCATTCTTATCAATCTAATCAGTCTTGGAAGGATCCAGGAATACTCTTCAACAAAACTATATCTATTCTGTAAGCTATCAAAACTAAACATAGAAACTAAACTACAGTAGAAAATTTTGGAGTGGGGGGACAGAATCCAAAGTCTTTAGAAATAGAGCTCACATGTCTAATATAGCTAAATTTCATCTTAAGATGCCTAATGACCACCATAATGCTTTAGGCCCCAGAAGAAATGCTGATTAAAGGGCAGGTTGCCACTAGCAGGTCAGTTTAACAACTGGCAGCTGGGAAGAATTTACATTTCTTCTTCTTCTGCCTGTGTTCTAGTATATAAGAATTCTTGCTGCCTTCTCTTCATTATTTCATTACTTTCCAGGCATCGTTAGCTACCTCAACCACAGCATTTCCCCATGCAATTTTGTTTTCAGTATTCTTATGCAAAGGTGAAAATGAGCTAGCAGAAGGACGTGAGGCCAGAATACCTCCTTATTTTCCTTTGTTTATCCCTCACGTGTTTTACTTAGGTATGATTTCCTATGTTGGAATCAGTGCATGAAGAGATGAATTTCTTAGTTGGGATATAAATCTTTTAGTGTTCTAGACTTCTAAATAAAGAGTAAAAAATTGCAGAAGATTTCACTCCATTGGGTGAAATTAGAAGAATTTTTGTGTATCTTTGACATTTAGGGGCTTAAAAAAAAAAAGAAGGCCCACAACAACAAGTTTCTGCCAATGTGGAAGATCTCAAAAGAATCTCTCAGCTTCAAACATGTAGCTTTTTTCATGAAGAAGAAAATGGAGCATAGCTAGAATGGAACTCTCCATTAGCTGTGGTAATTATTTTCTATCAGCAAGACCCAAGGCCTGATTGGGTGATAATATTTGGGTTGACTCGGGGGTAACAGTACATCAACAGACTTTCTGCTCTAATGGACATACTCAGATAGCCATCTTATCTTCCTGCTGATGTGTGTGTTTCAGAACTTTTTTGGCTCATCTAATCTTTTGTGCCTTATCCCGGCCCCAAAGAAGCAATACACACGAAAGTGGAAGCCAAGTGTTTATGCAGGAGCAATTCTTTTCCAGGCAGCAAATGCACCTTTGTTATGCCTGCAGACGAAATCTCTTCCTTGTGATTGCAGAGTTCAGTGGCAGAGGTATAATGTTTGGAGCCAAACATTTCATTTCCAGGAAATGCAGTACCTGTCAGCAGCACCCCACCCCCTAGCATGTGCATTGTTACTATGATTGTTGTCTGCAGTATGGCTGTGTGTCATGGGCACCTACTAAATATTTATGCTACAAATACTGACAAAGCACACAGTTCCAAAGATGCATTGTTGTTGTTGTTATATGCCTTCTAGCTGGATCTGATTTATGGTGACCCTATCATAGGGCAAGATTTATTCAGAGGAGGTTTGCTATTGTCTTCCTCTGAGGCTGAGAAAATAATGAGCTTATCAGATGGGAAAAGGATGTCCCTATCCCATCCTTGTCCTGTCCTTCCTGTGCTATTGTGGGAAGGATTTTCATGATGTTGCACTTATCCAGACATTGTCCCATCCAGGAAGTCTGAGTGACAGCAGTTTCATGAAAACCTTTCACATGACGTTCTACTCATCCTGTCATTGTCCCGTCATTGAAGTGGATTTGTCCTGGCATTTTGTATTGATGGAAGTTCACGTTATACAATTCCATTTCAATAACAGGATAATGACAGCATCAATGCTACATTATGAAAGGCTTTCACGTGATCACTGTCACAGATGGGATAAGGATGGGAGAGTGATCCTGACCTTGTCCCATTTCCGTCTGATAATCTCCTAAGTCTTGCTTAATGTCAGCCCATATGTTTCCATGGGTGAGTGAGATTCAGAACCTGGTTTCCTAGAGTCCTGGTCTAACACTCAAACCACTAAACTACACTGGCTCTTTGCCCAATACATTTTTACACCATTTTGCCAAAGTGGCATAGAATTCTTTAGTGTACAATAAATTCTAATTGCAGCAGTACAAAGTAATTAGAAACTGTAAAAAGAAGAGAATAGCTGAACATTATCTCATTCCACTGATGAACTAATAAAGTACACAAATCTTCTTGTCATCTTCTTTTCTTTGATTCTAATAGAAAGTTTTATAATCCAAATTTTCTGTGTTGTTTCTAAATAGACAACAAGAGTAGTTGAGTTAGTATCTTTACAATTATCTGTCATGCACGTCCTGGATGTCTTTGAATTTTAGTTCATGTTTTATGTTTCTGAATGTTGGGGGGGGGGTTGTAAAGAATATTCAATAGTATTTGAAAAATGGTCAGAATAACATTTTTCTTGAGTGTTGAGAAGCCATGACAAGCAGACTTGGATTCACAAGAATCTCATAAGTTTGAGACTTGAAAATTCTGTGTTCTCCCCTCCCCAAAAAATCTTCACTTATGAATTTTTGTACAAAATAGGCTCACAATTACAACATTATCTATGTGGGAAGCAGCATCAGAAAACACTCTCTTCTGTGCAAAAATTGTAAATATTGCACTAAATGAATCCTAAACTGCAAATAGTCTTTGAAAATTGCTATTTTCAAATACTTTCTTGCAGTACTGGAAAAATGGTGATGTGATTTCTTGCATCCTTTGAGAATGAAATCTGTGAAGAATTACACCTCTAGCTGTGTGTTCTCCTAGTCACCAAGACTAGAGTTTTTAATTGTTTTAATGTGCCAAATAGTAACAAGACACTTCACTGTTTTAGGAACCTTTGGCAGTAGTTTGACATTTTATGTTTTATGTAACACATTTCTTCTTTAGTATTATAAGATTGATAGTGCTTCTTACCTGCTTTGTGGTGGTGATGAACAGCATTCTATTCCCCCTCTACACTCCTAACTATTATAAATGTATAAAAAATACAGATTTGTCATTGTGGGAAAAGGACTTACAAGAATATCTTGCTAAAGTTATCATGCTATTGTGGAATGTTTTCAATTAACCATGCAGAAATGTCTCCACAGTTTTGTGAAGGATGAATGACCCAGTAAGTTCACAAAGAGTCAGTTGCATTCTACTTTGAATCCCCATCTCACTTTGCATGACAGGTCCTCAAAGAGCTACCTGCTTCTCTTAAACTAAATTTCCAGACTAAATTTGTTCTCAACATATGGTACAATATCTCTGTTAAGAGTACATGCAACAAACAAACAATATGTTCTATTTTCTAGTCGCAGGATGTGTTCCTAGACCTGGAACCAGCAGCCATCATATTAAGGCAAATCTCATAGCCATCATATCTCAGTAAGACCTACTCCCACTGGGGCTGCTGTTGCAATTGATGCAGCTCAGGCTGCTGCTTGGGATGATATGGAGCTGTACTGTATTGTCCAGCATCATTAACATTGCAATCTTGCCCAGAACACTTGTGCAAGCCAAGACAGCTATTCATTGACACTTACAGCTTCTTTTCCATCTCTGCCAGTTGCTCAGCAGAGAGGGAGCATTATGGCTATGGTGCCAGAGTGGAGCTCAGTGCCTGAAGATCAGTACTAGCCAATGGCTGTCACATTAATAACTGGTTCCATTCTATTGTGAATGGGACTGGTGTCCTTAGCATTATGGAACTGACCAATAAATACATGTAGGCTGTGAGCTGTGCTTGGTGTGACATTCAGCATCCAGTGTGCAGCAACAAGTAAGTGGTGAGGGATGGGCCAGAAGAGACCATTAAGGGAATTTTGGCCATCTGTCTCTCACCAATGAGAGGACAGGCTTGTGTGTTCAAGTTAAATTCCCATGTCCCCTCTTTCATCCACTCCCTGCATCAGACATAAACCAGATGTCCTGATCACATGTTGCATTTCCTTTTCCTCACTGTATCTGAGCTCACTGGGTTTATCTTTGCAATATTGCAAATACTGTGGTTAGAATTCTTTTTTTAATCCTCACATTTGGTAAGATCAGCAAATTTAGAACAAGGAGGTTTCCTTTGGTTCTTTGCAAAATAGTGCATAGATGATGGCACTAATCTCCCGAATGGTGATTTTTGATCAGGGGATTCTGATGTAGATTTCATTAATGTAGGGCATGTTCTGATTCTGAATTGGAACTAAAAGCAAGCTAGACGTACAATTTTAGATGGTATAAGAATGCTACATTGCCACTGCAAAAAAAAAAAAAGCCGTGTATCTTGTTCTCCCCAGCTTCCACCCAGATAACTGTGTTAACTCCGAACATATGGTGTATTATAATGCTGAAGAGCTCAGAGTTGTCCTGCTCCTACAAGTGGCAGTCAAAATTTTGAGTTGCTATTTAAATTGCGTGTGATTTGTACTGCACATTGCAGACTCCCAGTTAAAGGTGCATTTTTGTTCTTGAACATAGCTTTTTGGGTATATCTTCCTTCATTGAATAACAAGGTAGTTACAATTAGCACATTAAGTTTGTACTTACTGTTTAGAATGGCTGTGATGCCGTTTGATTGCTTGAGCTAGAAATGTCTTTTTCTGTAGAATTTAAGCAGAAAGAGGAAACCACAATTCGAAGTAGGAACAAGATTCAAATCAGCATCCAAGAAGATCCATGGAACCTTCCGCTTCGTATCAAGAACCTTGTTGAGACCATACAAAAATATGTGGAAGGTTTGTGAATGGGGGAGGTTGTGATTAAATGCAGCATTTAATGAAGGGGGGTTGAACAGATTTCATTGTTTTAATGACACGGGGATTAATACATTTGAAGTAACATCAGAAAATGAAATATGTTGTGAAATTCTACCAAAACTAGAATTTGATGCCACATTTTGAAATTAAAAGAACAGATATTTCAGGGAGGTATCTTAAAGCTGTCCCATCTAGCTCTGAAGGCCAAAATTGCACACCCTTATCTACCCCCAACTGGCAGCAGCACTTCAAGGCTAAGCTGGGAATCTTTACTAGCCTTACATGGATCTAACTGTACCACTGAAGAATGAAACCCTTTCCATGTAATTCTGGGCTGGTTCTTGATGGTTTCATCCTTTTCATAGATATGTGCTGACTGAAATTTCTCATATGGCACTTGACAGCTGGATATGTCGGACAATAGGTTTGTGTCTTATGGGCAACCTGAGCAGAAAAATTATGTCTTCATTCACATGAGAATATCATGCAGCTCTGTATATAGCATTAGCATATATAAGCACCTAAAAACATAGGGCTGAAGTATAAGGATCCTTTAACTCCATTATTTTTTTTGCTTACGGTGAATTTAACATAGAGTTCTCATGTTTCTCCAGTTGGTCCAGTCATAGAATCACAGGACCTAGGGATTTTTGTTATTGTTGAGGTGAGGAGTTGATAGGGCTTGAACCTAGATTTTTTCTTCTTCAATAGTAGCGCTGAGTTCTGGAACCTGTGATATACAATTATTTCAAATAGATGTACTCCTGAGCATCTGCAAAGGAATTTGTCTTTCCCATTGAGTAAACACAACCAGCCTACGCTTAACTGGGATTAGGAATGTAGGGTTTCTAGGTACAATATGTGATTTCCAAGCCTGATTTAGTTCCAATACCTCTTACTCACATTCACCGCCTAACACTAGCTGAAGTTTTAGTTAAGAATAATGTATCAGTATTTATATATGACCTATGTTCTCCTTCTCTTTCTAGATGGAAAGAATCAGCTTGTTTTGGCCTTGCTGAAGTGCACAGGTAAAGCAGTTCCATTCCTTGATGCTCTTTGTGGATAATCCCTTAACCACCATATAGGAACAAACATTAATTAGCAACAATAATTAAACTACTGCTATCATTGTATAATTGATAGTGCAGTCACCCTTCCA
>CM034706.1:247013081-247027380 GCA_020142125.1 Phrynosoma platyrhinos | reverse complement strand
ATTTTGATGAAATATGGAAAAAATTTATTGAAAATTTATTAAGAATGGTAGACGGGAAACTGACTCCACGGGAGGAGTTAAGATTTTGGATGGAGTATAAAGATGGAAATGGCTCCGGGGGTGGGGGTGCACGGAGGGGATATTTAGGGGATTTTGTTAAAAAAAAAAGACTAAGATGTAAAAGTATATAAAAATGTATGGAAAGTTGATTAATTTGCTTTATGTTTGTAAAATTTTAAAAAAAATAAAATTAAAAAAAAAAAGAAATAATCTGAGGACACCACTTTAAAGCTCTGGTGCCACAACAAAGTACAATTCCCAGAATTCCATAGCATTGAGCCATGGCAGTTAAAATGGTGTCAACCCGGATTGTTTCTGCAGTGCATGCAAATGGAGCCTTCATGATGTATTTCTTGAGAATCTGGCATCTGTCATTTCCCTAATACCAACTTAACTGGCTGAATTAACATCTTCATTTATTTATTTATTTTTGCAATATATTACAGATAGCTGATCTGGGGCACATCTAACAATATTATTGTCCCAAGGAACTACTTGTGTCACTTGCCTATCTGGGATTTTCTTCTCTGCTTAGATAGGTGTGACATTGTTTCTTATCATTCTCTGAAAAAGGGATATGACATGAAAAAAGGGAGTGGGGTCTTTCCCTGGAGAAGTCTTCCACACATTTGTATTATCAAACAGCTCAATAATAGGTGTCTTTTCAGGAATTTTGGAAAGCCTAACCATAGTTGTGATAGATTCAGCTGAGTTAGTAAATTATTGTTCTTCATTCATGCCAAACTGTTGCAATTATTTTGTGAAACACACTGCAAAGCTGTTCCTTCTAGATAGTTTATGGGCCTTAAAATTAATCAGAGGAGCTGTAAAAAGGGTTCATTCTGATGTTTCCCTAGTCACAGTGAGATACACACCGACAAAACCAAAGACAAATGGCTTTGTTGCTTTGTTTGTTTATGGCAAACAAATCACCAAGCAACATTGTTTTTGGGGCAGCTCACAAACACAATTTTAAAATACAACAGCCATAAAACAGACATTTGCAGGATAAAATTGCTAGCAAACCAGAGTGGATTTGGGAACAGAGAAGTGGTGGATTCAGTTAGCATCTTAGGTTTTAAAGGCTGGAGAGTATTTTAAAAGCATCTTTCCCTGACAGGGCAGTGACTGTAAAGAAGATGCCAAGTCAGTTTTATTGTGGGGAAAGTATCATTCCACAACTGGTGTGCCAGCATCCAATTTCACTTGGATGAGCTATCTGGTAAGGACTTTTGAATGGGATCCTAAGGATTGTTTTTTGTGGGTTTTTTGGGCTGTGTTGCCATGTTCTAGAAGAGTTTCTTTCTGACGGTTTGCCAGCATCTGTGGCTGGCATCTTCTCTGAAGATGCCAGCCACAGATGCTGGTAAAACATCAGAAAGAAACTCTTCTAGAACATGGCCACACAGCCTGAAAAACCTACAAAAAACTATGGATGCCGGCCATAAAAGCCTACGACTTCACATCCTAAGGATTGTTGTTGTTGTTGTTGCTGCTGCTGCTGCTGCTGTGTGCCTTCAAGTTTCTAACTTATGGCAACCCTGAGGTGAAGCTGTCATGGGATTTTCAAGAGCTGAGAGTATGTGACTTGCCCAAGGTCACCCAGTGCTTTTCCGTGGCCAAGCAGGGAACTGAACCCTGGACTCCAGAGTCATAGTCCAACACTCAAGCCATTATACCATGCTGGTTCTCATCCCTAATCCCTAATTCTTGGGGTTAGGTGGGAATATAGGGTGATTTACATTAGCTAGAAATTATTTTCCTTTTCAAGTCAAGAACATGTGTATGTTTGTGTATTGTAATTCAATCACACATGCTGAAGCCCTTTTTGAAGCAATGTGACTTCTGTGTGTATGTTTCTGTGCTGGATTGGGGCCAAGAGCTCTGCTAATGGCTCTTGTTACTAACAAACATTAGCATGTAATGTCTTTTCGTTGGCAGTGGTTTTTGAAATTGTTGTATCATGCATTAATTGACTGGGCTCTCAATAGACTTCCACTCCTTTCCAGGTTTCTCACTTTAATTCTGCCTCCTGGGACACTCTATAAAGTTTCTATTCTGGGTAAATTACTCTTCCAAAGTTTATCACACAGTACTTCGAACTATCATCACATCACACATACGCGCGCATGCACACACACACACACACACACACAGAGTCTCACAGCATCACTAACACTTCATCAAGCCCCATACTGAAAAACTGTAGAGCCAAAAAGCCCCACTAAAGATTGGCTTTAATCCAACATTGTTATGTTTTAATCAGTTTCTGTGCTTTCCTCTAACTTTTGCAAAGTAATGGAGATTCTGAAATCTTATGCTAAAGCCTCTCAGCTGTGGTTTAATTTCCTGGATAAAAGCAGTGACACTATATTTGTTTCAAAAAAGTTCTCAGCTGAACTTTTCTTAGCCAATTTATTTTTTAATGATGATGAAATAGTAAAAATATATATAAAAATAAAGATTACAAAATAGTTAAAAATAAAGACCCACCCCCAAAGAGAAAGTCTTAAAGTCCCTCCCTCTTGAACAATATACATGGCATGATCGATTTAAAAGTAAGCAATCTTATTATTCCACCAGTAATTTGCCATAATTTGTGATTGTGTATTGATACCTACATTTGGGTAATGATTTAAGCCATACCAGAAAAGAGGAAATGCATCAACAAAGAGAGCAAAAAGGGAGATATTTTGCATAAAATGTTCATATGTTCATATGATAATTTATATTTACAGATATACATTTTTCCCAATTGGTAAAGGGGTCAGGCAAGGCTGCATTTTATCATCCTATTTGTTCAAATTGTATGCAGAAAAGGTCAGTATATTTTTCCCCCAGGCTATGTAAAATGTCTCAGGTGCGTGCAATGGGTTAAAGAGGAAATGCTGACTCAGAGGAAGCTGATACAACTTGAGCATGGAGATGAGTAATAGCGGGTCCAAACTTCACTGTCACCGTGGACATATGACAGGAAGCTGATGCAACCCTAGCAGAGGATTGTATCAGAATCCTAGCTGTGTTTGCGTATATAAGGATGAATGCTCCAGTACACAGTGTAGTGACGTGGATGTCAGTTGATGGCAGAACATTATGTCAGTTGGTGTAAATATTACTGCATCGTGCTTGTAAATAATTTGCTGCACTAACATTAAAAAGCCTCCTCAGAAGAACCCAGCAGTCGTGAGTGACTTTCCAGACTTGGCAGTGGTGTCTGTTTCCTAGCTGGTATCCTTCAGCGTATGGACTCAATTTTCCCTCTCTGATAACAGAAAATACCATACAATGAGCAGGTTTAGACTTAAAAGAAGGAATGAAATTAGGAGGAAGGAACATCAATAAGATATGTGGATGACACCATACTACTAACAGAAAACATCACAGCTTAGGAACAATTACTAAGGTTTACAAAAAAAATAGTGCAAAGGCAGGCTTACTGCTGAAGACAAAGAAAACAAAAATAATGACCACAAAGGATTTACATAAATTCAACTCAGATAACAAGGATATTGAAATAGTTAAAGGTTTCTCATACCTTTGGGGAGACAGTGTCTCAAGGAAAATGTCCAATGTGGGCTGATACACAAGTGACCAGACATGAAAGGGTCACTGGCAGCCATAATAGGAAGTGCCTTTTTTATTATTAAGGGAAACTTCTGTTATTAACAAAAGGCAGGCTCCAAAATCCTTTAATGATGGGAGAGGTGAGGAGATGCCTCCATGACGATTTAATCATGCAGACCAACTGTCACACCTTCATGCTTGCTAGACAATTTAGGGACATTTTATGGATGGTAAGCCTCTGTGTGATACTCTTCTGTAACTAAGAAATCTGTGTATCTGCTCAGTGTCCAGGTGCTGGTGGGAAACTTCAAGGTCCCTGATCTCATTCTTTATCTTTTAAGCAATTTGAAATGCAGATCTTCTCAAATTAGAGATGTCTGCAAATATAGGACTTCCCTCTGACAGCCCTTGAAAACAAGGCTACTTTGTCTGTCTCTTGTCTAAGCAATTACAGTGGGCCCTTGGTATCCACTTGGATTTAGTTCCAGGATCCTCCATGGACACCTAAATTCATGGATACTCAAGTCCCATTATTTCCAATAGCATAGTAAAATGGTGTCCCTTATATAAAATGGCAAAATTTAGGTTTGCCTTTTGGATTTTATATTTTTAAAAGTATTTTCAAGCTGTGGGTGGATGAATCTATGGATAAAAATTCATGGATACAGAGGGCAAACTGCATATCATATTTGGTATAACAAAATCGAACTGGCTAAATTGACCCAGTATAGTTTTTATGTTATGATACTGAGTGCTTGTCCCCTTTTCTGCAAATCATTTCATAAAGAGGTAGAATGACACAGTGGCTGGTACACTCTGGAAAAAAAAGTCAAATAAAGGCCACCAGCTACCAATATTACATCCACTGCATTTGCTTCTGTTGCTCCAACTCTGAGAGAAGAAAAGACTACCACATTAGTGAATGGGTGATAAATGGGTACAAATGGGTATGTAAAAAACCCAAACCCATTGGAGACCATGGCCTAAACCAGGAGTGGAAATCATGCAGCTTGACAGATATTCTTCTACTATACTCACAGGATTCCTTCCCATTGGCAATGCTGGCTAGGGCTTTCAGACTTGCATTCTAACAAAACTTGGAGGGTTGGACAATTACCAGTCCTGGCCTAAATCCAATTGTTAGTCCCAACTAGAGTAGACCCACTGACTCAGTTATTGAATAGTCAATGTAAATGACACTGATTCATTGACTCTGCTCTAGGTGAGACAAGCAATTGAATTTAGGTCTAGTGACTATCTATTGCATTGATACAAAAGTTGGTATACAAGAAGACTCATGGCCACTTCCTATTTCAGCAGCATGTTTTTACCGCCGCCGCCGCCGCCGCCACCACCACCACCGTTTTTTGCAGCAATACAGTTTTATGCAGACTTATTTCAGGGGATCTGATATTATTGGTGACAATCTACATGTGGACATTCTGGTCTGACAGCAGAGCACCACCTGGCCTTCAACCAGGACTATTCCTGGCCTTCAGAGACATTCACCTTCAAAGAGTGTTTTCCTCATTCTGCTGGTTTTCTTGTTTTGCTGTGTCTCAATGGTTTTACTGTTTTAAAACAGCATTGTATTTGCTACCACTATTATTTGTAAAACTTTTGTGAACTACCTTGTGAACCTTTATAAAGCTGAAAGAAAGTGGATAATTAAAAACAAAATGACATCACAGAAAACCATGTGAGAAGGTTGCTTTAGGGTCATCATAAACTGGAAATGACATGAAGGCACACTACCACCACCACCACCACCACCACCACCACCACCACCACCACATGAATTCAGACTGAATCAACTTTTAAAAAGATCAAAAGTCCATACTGTGGTAATACTTTATTTATACCTCCATGCTTTTTAAAGAACATATTCACCTGATGAAAAACATGTGTGTTTTTCATAGGCCAGAATAATGGATTTTGTGGCTGGCTAATAAAGATAATTACCATAATACGGACTTAATTGCTTTACTGTCAACACGACTTATCCTTTTTTGCAAGTGGTGCATAAAAAGGAATAGTACAGAAAAGTTCAAATAAAATAGGGTAGTTCAAATAAAATAGGATAGTTCAAAATAAAACAATAGGATAGAACAGGATAAAACAGAGGGAGCCAGTCTGGTGTAATGGTTTGAGCACTGAACTATGATTTTGGAGAACAGGGTTTGAGATTTTGCTTAGCCATGGAAACCCAGTGGGTGCCCTTAGTCAAGTCACTCTCTCAGCCTCCAAGAAAGGCAAAGGCAAACCTCCTCTGAACAAATCTTGCCAAGAAAACCCTGTGATAGATTCACCTTAGGGTTGCCATGAGTTGGAAAAAAATTGAAGGCAAACAACGCTAAAACAAAATAACTTTATCAGAATGTCCAGAAGATGGTGCTACTCATCTGTGCATTTCCGAAATCAGTACCCAAGACATGCAATTTGTGTAGCTGATATTTGGTGGAGCTACACGGAAAATGTCCAGACTGTTTCATGTTCCTAATGGGATAATTGCAGAGGCAGGCAATGGTGCAGAAGGAGGGCAATTCCCCACCTCCCTCCGTGATCACCCTCTTTCAGCTGCCTCATCATATTATGGGGTGTACTAGAATGTGATATCACATCTGGCCTTCCTTTTCTGCATTGTGGATCATTTTCAGCCAATTTAAGTGGTATGGAGATATTGGGTCCTTGGGGAAATGAATGAGTCTTGGAGTCCCCTGGTCCAACACCCTGTTTCTGGTTGACCAGTTGCCTCTTAGAACATGATGGCAAGAGATCTTCACAGTTGTAGTTCCTCAGCAACTGCCATTCCAGGTTATTCTGAATCTAAAGTACCATTCACTTAGCACCATCAATAGGCTTATCCTCCACAAATTCATCTAATTCTGGTTTAAAGTCATCTCAGTTAATGACTATCACTACATCTCATGGCAGGAAGTTCCTGGTCAACATTTTTCCTCTGCAAAGAATCCACTACAACATTGGCCAGAATCAGGTTGGACAATTATGAATGCATTATGCACTTGTGCTTGTTTCAGATTATGATTCCTATGTTCTCTCTAGGTGGTTGTTGTTGTTGTGTGGCTTCAAGTCGCTTCCAATCTATGACAGCCTTAAGGTGACTATCATTAGATTTCTTGGCAAGATTTGTTCAGAGGAGGTTTGCCATTGCCTTCCCCTGAGGAAGAGTGTCAGCGTGGATAAGCAACATGTGATGATCCACGTCAACGTGCAACACTAGTGTCATCACCTTCTCAGATGCAGGCAGTAGCTTGTGAGCTAAAGGAGCACCTCCCCCCTTCCAGAAAGAGTAAAGAGACTCTTACAGACAGACGTCTCTCAGATAAGGCTATAGCAACAACGACAAACTCCATCGACCACTATCAACCCACTCTATCAACCCACACATGTGTCCAGAGACAACTCCCTCATATACCCAGGGCTCCATGTGGGCTTCTGGCCCTGCCTCTTCCTTTGGACACCTGTTACTCAACCTGGGTGACTTTGCAGTTTTGCAACCATTTCGGTGCTTTCCAGCACCTTGTGACCATCAGCCGATGTCACTTCCTATAACACAGCACAGGTGGAAAGTGCTGTGCATTATGGCTGCTAGTGACCCTTTCATGGTCACTTGTGTATTAACCCACATTGGACATTTTCCTTGAGACACTCTCTCCACAAAGAGAACATGGACTTATCCAAGGTCACCCAGTGGGGGTACATTTAAACCACGAAAGTCCCTCAATTCCCAAGTAGCAGGCAGCAGCCACTGTGGTCAATGGGGTCTGTTCTCCTCTTGTTTGGGAAGCAGCTAGCTGATGGTCCCATGGCTGCTCACACGAGCAATTTTAAGCACAAGGAATTGTGACATGGGCCTTGCTTTTGCCTGATGCATCAAAATTCACTCATGGGGTCGGATGGGACTGTCAGTCTTTCCAACTGACAGGGGAAGAGACTTTTATTGATCACAGTGGCTGCTGCATGACAAGTGGGAACTGGAGGAAACAAGAAAGGAAAAGGAAAAGGAAAATGTATTTGGGATAAATTTCTTACTTGGGGAGCAATGCCCTCATTTTGTCTCCTGCCATAGCTACACACCTGCTGGGTGCCGAATGAGCCTCACAACCTGTGCTGTGTCTCTTTGCTCTCTCTGCCTGTTTAGCTGCCTTTCACAAGTGTCTGAACAATTATAAAAGTAAGAAGATAGGGCAGCATCCACTTACTTTGCCTTGCCACCCCCAGCCAGTGCTCTCCATCTGAGCAGGTGTGGCAGTGGTGAAGAGGAAGGGTCTCACTCAGAATATGGGACCCACTACAACATCATTGTGATCTTATTGTAGAAATGAATATTGTAGACTCAGGCAAAGGAAAACTGCTGCAGCCTCTCCTAGCTTGTGGGTTTTTTTTCTTCATTAATAACTTCTTCCATCTTGACCACTTTCTAATGATGCATATCTCAGTTTTTATCTGCAAAATGATGGATGTTATGAGTACACACAAAACTTATATAGATTTGAGAAAGTGAAGTCATCAGTGAACAGCAGCACTGAACATGTCTTAAAATTTTTTTTTACAGTCTCACACAAAATATGGAAATCATTATCTTGACTATCTAACTTTTGGTAAGCAGAAGTAGCAGAATGTACTGTACTGGGTCATCTTTAAAAGTAGTAACGTGCCAAAGTGTGAGGCTTTGTCTGTGGTTTACCTAACTGCTTTTTCTCTTTTCAAGACTGCTGGAAATTTCTTTACTTTAAGAGCTGGTCTGCATTGTCATGATGATTTTTGCCTGAAGTCATGCTTGGCTATGCTGTAGCCTGGCTGTCCTTTTCAGTATAAACCCTCACTCATTACACAATGATCTCTTTCTTATTAGCTATATTCCTTCACCTTTATTAGCCTCCTCCCCAAATGAAATATTTATACGTAACAACTTTTCCTGTATCCAAAGGGATCTTGTAGTGCTTTGAGACTAACTGAAAGAAAGAAGCTAGTAGCATGAGCTATTGTAGACTTGAGCCTACTTCCTTAGATGCGTGTTTGGAATGGAGAATCCAGAGGCAGATCTATATATCTCTACTCCAAATATGCATCTTAGGAAGTAGGCTCAAGTCTATGAAACCTCATACTACCAGCTTCCTTCTTTAGTCTCAAAGGTGCAACAAGGTCCCGTTGCACATTAATTTGTCAGAAGAACATAGGTCATTGAACCTTTCCTGTAAGTTGTCATTCCAAGATCTGGTCCTTGTTGTTGTGTGTCTTCAAGTCATTTCTGATTTATGGCGACCCTAAGGTGAACTGATCACAGGATTTTCTTGGCAAGTTTCTTCAGAGGAAGTTGATTTGCTATTGCCATCCTCAAGTCTGAGAAAGTGTGATTTGCCCAGGATCACCCTGGGTTTACATTGCTGTGCCAGGATTCGAAGCCTGGCCTCCAGAGTCATAGTATTTTTTTTAGTTAATTTTTATTATTAAAATTATATCAAGTTACATTGTTTACAACATTATTTTCCTGCATATTCCCTTTTTCTACTTACCATTATTCAACTTTTTACAAAAAAACATATGAATACTAGTTGGTTATTCTTGACTTCCAGTTCTTCTCCAATGAAAAAAACTTTACTGCAATTCTCTGTTCTCTCCATCTTTGTTAAGTTATTGTTTTTACAAATTGGAAACTAGTTAGACTAGTTCCGATAACCCATATCTGTTCTCAGAAAAAAAAAACCTTCTTCAAACCAGATATACAGTTTTTATATGCAAATATATTTGTATAATTCAAACAATACTTAAGATGTCTTGTTATTTCATTTTCCCACCATTTTTTCCTTTTAACTTTTCATCGTTTGTATTTTCTTTCCTTTCACTTTCTCTTTTTTTTTTTTTTTTACAAAAAATTATTTCTTTTTCCATTTCTTTACCTCAACAATATCTGTCACTGGTTTCCATTCTATATCCCATTTTTCCATGTTTTTTTAAATTTAATATAGCTGCTACCCTATCCATTTCTTCCATTTTATATACTTTCCAGGAGTACTGAGCTTGTTGAAGTAAGTCACGTTTTTGGTGAAAACACCAAAATGGTGGCCGCGACTCGCTCATGTATGCATAGTAAGCTGGAAGTAGTGCGCATGCACATGTGTGCGTGCTTGCGCATGCACAGTACTTCCGGCGTACTGCACATGCATGAGCGAGCGTGCGCGTGTGGCACCATTTCCCCTCCCCTTGGCCTGCAGAAGAGCTCCAGACCAGCGGACTGGCCTGAGGTAGGTAAAAGTTGCCTACCCCGGTCTAAAGATTTTATCGACAAGAGAATCCATATTCTCCTCAGAAATGTTGATGAATTTTGCAAGGTTTGGTATTATTCCTTCAAAGAGTTGTCCATACGCCTTTTCCGGCAGTACTCTCAATTCTATGCACCTCTCTATATATTTCATTTCAAGATCTAGATGTTTTTTTGTGAGTCCTGCTGCTTATTTTTATCCAATTTGTCTGTTTTTTCCTTCAAATTTCTCATTTTTGATTTTAGTTCATCTAAATCTTTTCTCATATCCAACATTTCTTCTGATAATTTATCTTTTTGGCAAGATTAGAGGATTCTCTTTTTAGATCCGCTTTTATTTCTTTTCTAAAATCCTTTAATTCTCCTCGCACTTCCTCCCTTATCTGTTTTTAAATCTTTTTTTTTAAATCTCTTAACTCTTGTAGAATTATCATATTGATTTCTATTTGTTTAGTTGGTGTGCCAGCAGAGCCTCTTCTTAAATTCATAGCTGTTGTTGAAGTAAGACCTTGAGCTTTGTTTCTGGTATTTGATGCCATAATTTTTTAGATGTATCTTAATTCCAAAGGTTTATAGTTAAGCACCAAAAGTTGTTTTAAAGCAAGTAATAACAAGATCTATGACTAAATTCTTGATATTTTCTACTCAGATTCAGCTTATGTTCAGTTATAGCTTTAAATATATCAATAGAACTGATAAAGGTTCATTAACTTATAAGGTAATATAACCTAAAGGATTCAATTACTTTTATCTTAGTAGACATGAAACATCTGATCTCATATATAATCAAAGTTCTATCACATTCCCATACTTAAATTTTGTCCATACATTGATTTAGATTTTCTCTTTAGTTATAATCTATCCAGCAAGTTTGTTGTACAAAAAGTACAGAAAGATAAAGAATTAATCCAGTTGATTAAGTTACCAAATAGTAATATTTTTGAAGTACCACCCAAAGGGCCCTTAACTATTTTATGTTTTACAGTTTGTAATTCTCTTCTTAATTCAGCTGTACCTTATTACTAATTATTGCTTTTAGATAGATACATCTATAGTTATTGTTATTTTCCGAGTTTTCCCCCCCTTTGTTTGTAGTCCAAATTTATAGACCAAATTGAACAAAATTTCTCTTCCAATTAAGTGAGTAATATCATAATAATAATATTCTACCTACAAAAAAAATATTAATGTCCTTCAAGAAAAAAGAAAAACAATGTATTACAGATAAGAGTTCTTTCTCTAATTTCAGTTCTTTCTCTCTGTTAATTATATCTAGAGTTGTTATCTAGGTTACACTTCTGCTTTTTCCCTTCTCGCCAGCTTCAGGTGGTGGCAAGAGAGGTGAGAGGAGGTGTGAGAGCTTGGCTCCGGACCTCCAATCTCCCCACAGAATATCAGCTTTAAAGCCAGCTTCAAAGCACCGGATTGGGGTGCTCAGAAGGGTTTCATCGGAGGATACAAAGGGTGAGGGGAGTGCTTTGCTCTATATGCAAGTGGCTCCTGGAATTGCCCTGTACCCGAAGAACAGCCAAGTGGGAGAGAAGAACCTTATGGTTCCTAGCCTCGTTTGCTGTCTTTATACAACTTTGAGTGGAGGAATTTGCTTGTTTATGATCTTTCTCCAAAGATTTTTTCCCCCCTCTCTCCAATATTCAAATGCTGAATGTTTCCCATGGAGAGGGAAGGATAGCAAGGAGAAGACACTGAGTTTAGAAACTGCAAAGTCAATAAGCGGTTTACAACACCCTTATGTCCTTCTTGGTCATTTCTCTCTTTCTCCAATAGTGCTTTAATTCATAAGTCTTGGAATTCCATAACTGATTGAACCACGAAAATAAATAAATAGAAAATAGTAAACAAAGTGGACATTAAAGTAAGAAGAAATTTTAGAGCTGTGGAAATTGTGGAAATAACATCACCCACACCTGACTGGATGGATCAGCTGGAGACAAAGGGGCAAGGAAAGAGACATCATTTGTAGGACATTGACTGCTTAAAGGACACTAACTGTTTAAAGTTGCAATTCCCTTGTTTTGGAGGACATATAACACTACCTATTCCTGACTGGAAGGAGTAGCTGGAGACAAAGGAGCAAAGAAAGAGACATTATTGGACACTGACTGTTTAAAGGACACAATCTGTTTAAGGTTGCTATTCCTTTGTTTTGGAGGACATATAACACTACCTACTCCTAATTAGAAGGAGCAGTTGGAGACAAAGGAGCAAAGAAAGAGACATCATTTGTAGGACACTGACTGCTTAAAGGACACTAACTGTTTAAGGTTGCTACTCCTTTGTTTTGGAGGACATATAACATCACTTACTCCTGACAGGAAGGATCAGCTGGAGACAAAGGGATAAAGAAAGAGACACCATTTGTAGGATGCTGACTACTTAAAGGACACTACTGTTTAAGGTTGATACTCCATTGTTTTGGAGGACATACAACATTACCTACATCTGACTGGAAGGATCAGCTGGAGTCAAAGGGATAAGGAAAGAGACATCATTTGTAGAATGCTGACTGCATGAGGTTACTAACCTTTTAAGGTTATTATTCTTTTGTTTTGAGGATATTACCATTTGTTTGAAAGATAATACTTTTTTCCCCCAATTTTGGTTTAATTGGACTTCACTTTGGTTGAAGTTAAATACTTTCTGTTGTGATTTATTGAAAAGCAAGTATCTTTACTGAAGCAAGCATTTCTAACTGCTCTAAAACCTAAAGCAGAGTCACAGTCTAACACTCAAACCTTTAAAGCAGGGGCCGGCAACCTATGGCCCCCGGGCTGGTTCCAGCCCAGGTCGCCGGACGTACCGGCCCAGGCGAACCTCTGCCGCCGCGCACTGCCACCGCCGCCGTGCGTTTTGGCCTCCGTGCGGCCGCATGCACCTCGGTCACCATTTTGATTTCTAAAATGGCGGCCGTGACACATTTGCGCATGCGCATGAGCCACCATTCCCCCCCCCCCTCAGCCCGGCGGAGAGGAGGACTTCGGGGGACCGGCCCAGGGCTCAAAAAGGTTGTCTACCTCCGCTTTAAAGCTATGTCAAATGCAAAGCTAAGACTGCTGCAATGTAATACCCTCCAACTGTCCTGATTTGACAGGGATAGTCCTGATTAATCATTTGCTGTTACACTTTTTCAGCTGTTTTTATAATGCCCATTTCTCTCTTCCCTTCACATTTTCCTCCTTTGTCACTGGCTTTTTTGAATTGTTCTTACAGAATTCAGTGTGAAAAAGTGGTTTGCGCTAATTAGCAGAGAAGAGGGGGCTAGATTTTGCCCTTCCTAGTATGTTCAGGCAAAAGCAGACTGCTGCAGCCTCCCCTAGCTTATGTATTCTTCCTCATTAATAAATTTTGCCATTTTGACCACACACTGACATTGCATGGCCACATATGTCCCAGTTTCCATCTGTGAAAAGCAAGAATAATTCATTGTTGTTGTTTTTAAAATGAAGAAACTAGAATTAAGCAGTTCTGCACGTAAATCTAAATTCTTGTGCACAGTCTTAACTGTATGGGATTGGCCTGGGCAGCATCTTCCTTCTCTCTTCATCTTGCATCATCAGAATATGGAGGAATAAAAAGACAACTTCTTGTATTTGCCCGCTCCATGCAACAGTGAATGGACTATATATATAGATTCAGTTTCCATTTTTTTTAAAAAAATTCTATTAAAGTATACATGTCTGTCTTCAAATGCCTTATAAAGAAAAAGAGAAAAAAACTTTCCAATTTGGTACGTGTACACTTACTACTGTTCTCTGCTTAGTTATTGATTCCTGCTAGGCTTTTGTTGTCAAGTGCAACAATTTAATTTGGCTGGCACAAATATAGTGTTTTCTCCTCAGCTTATTTTCTTGCTTTTAAAGCTTTCTGCAGACTTGTTGATTCCAGGCAACTTTATTTAGCATTTCTTAGGAAGATACCGCTTTTTAAGAAGACAGAAACAGGATATCGGGGAAGGGGGAATGTTTGAGGGTGCAAAAAAGTTAGCAATAGGGCTAATAAAATATATATGGTTTGTTAACATGTGAATTAGCATGTGTTTCTGTTGTTATTTTTACAGTGTCCAGGAGACATTGTAAAACTTAGAATGGCAATAATAACACATGTCAGTTAGGAGCTAGGTTAAAAGTTGACTGATATTAGGAGCTGCTCCATCAAAAATTAAAAGGAAAATAAAAATAAAAAAAATCCAGTCCATAAGCAGGGTTGCAAAGTAAAAATTACAGGTTAAAGAATTATTGATAAACCTTTTGTTGTTGGTGGTGATGTTACCAGAGTTAAAACCTTTTTTTTTTCTTTTTTGGAAAAGAGTTTAATTTGAGTCACGCTTTAAAGTAGAATCATAGAATCATAGAATCATAGAATCATAGAGTTGGA
>CM034706.1:246990356-247012981 GCA_020142125.1 Phrynosoma platyrhinos | reverse complement strand
TTCGCTTTCTTATCGCTTTGTGGCCCACGTGTGATAAGGTCCATAGTGCTTAATCATGGGCTGTTGGGGGAAGTAGCCCATAAATATAACCTATGCTTCTTCTGCTTTTCAATAATTCTTGTTGCAGTCAATATATGGAGATTTCATTCCAGTATGATCAGTGTTCCAATCCTGCACCTTTTTTTTTTTGTTTGTTTGCTCATCTTGCTCTGGGAGATCCATAATTGTTCTCTTATAGTTTTTCCATTTTTGTTTTTAGCTAGAAGTCCAAGAAGCCTGTCCCCAAACAGTCCACTGTGAATATCACACAATATCTTTTTATTTAAAACCTTTGTGTAGAATTCATAGGGAAACACTGAGCAGCCAGAGCTATAAAATTAAATTAAGCCATAGAAATGTGAGAGACAGAGAGACTGGCTCAAGATCATCATGACTGAGTAGGGGTCTGAACTTCAATCTCCCCAGCCCCAGTCTGATACTCCAACCAATATACTGCATATATCTGTACATTCTTTGGGATGCATCCTTGTAACCCATAGCTTGGGCATACAGTGGGCCATTGGTATCCACTGGGATTTGATTTCAGGGCTCCATGTGGATACCAAAATCCGTGGATGATGAAGTCCCATTATATACTATGGGATAGTGAAATGGTGTCCCATATATATGGAATTTATATCTTTTTAAAATATTTTCAAGTAATATATGGTTAAATCTCTGGATAAAGTATTGGGGGATATGAAGAGTCAACTGTATTAACATTTTCTTAGCAAGTGCACAGTTTGTGTTGCCCTGTTTCTTTGCAGTTGTAGACTAGACCAAGATGCTTAATGGACTATTGGAAACCTTTTATAAGTACAGGAAAGGAACATTAGAGGAGAGTCATTATGACCAATATTGCCTTTCAAGAAAAAAAAATAGAAGGTGATTGAAGTACCATAAAGTCTAACAACATTTCAACAATGAATGGAAGTCAGAGAGGAAAAGGGTGGCTCCACTAGGAAGGTGTTGTTTTTGCCATTTGTTTTTGCCAAATGGTTTCTTGAAAGTTTAACTTGCTTTTGCTTTACTGCTTACTAAATGTTCTTCAGCCCCACATCAAACCTGTCAGAAAATTCACAAATTGAAAATATAAGATACATATGGAATATAATATCACAGTGTGTCCCTAGGGCAAAAAAAAAAAAAAAAAAGAGGAAAAAAAGAAACATTACTGTTCAGATGCCTAGCCAGCATGGATAGCCTAAAGTGCTCTTCTAGCATCAAGAGGAGAAGGCTCTTTTAAGAAGAGAGGGTGGGGGAAAGAAACATTTTGTCTTTCTTTGGTCTTTCTCTGCAATACTATATAGGGATAGAAGATTCTGTCCCTACTTGTTCATCTCTCAAGAACAGCCCTGGAAAAAGACTTTTGAAAATACAGTACATAGAGAGCAACTGAAAGAAAGAAATTGGCAGCATGAGCTTTCATAAACTTCAGTCTACTTCCTCAGATGCATTTGGTGGAGTGGAGGTAAGGCACATACACCTGAGTCTAGTCGGAAAGACAAAATTCCTCCCCCTTCTTTTCTTCACGTCCCATCAAGTTAATTGAGTGCAAACTATTTTTGCACTTTTTTTTACACTTTAAACTCAAGTGACAGAAACTGAAGTAAGGGAAATTTGAGAAGATGAGGAGGAAGAGAGAGAAACTGGGACATTTTAAAAGCAGCTGAAGAAGTGGGACAACACCTGCCAAACTGTGAAAGGTAGTGGGTATGTTATACTTCTTTTATCTTCCTTCTGATATATTAAAACTTGCTTGGTTTTAATATGAGATCTTATTTAATCATTTTAATTGTTCTTTGGAGTAATTTCTGATTGGTTTTAGCAATATTTTGTCTGAGCTGGGAGACAGCTGGATATTAATGGGACCCTTTCACAGCACACATTTTGAGCAGTATTATTCCACTTTAACTGCCACGATTCCATCCTATGGGATTCTGGGATTAGCAATTTATGGATAGACATTTAGAATTTTGTGCCAGAGAGCTCACCAAACTACAGAACACAGGATGTAGTTTTGTAGTGTGAATAGCCCCTTGACTGAATAGATACCATATATCAAATTTAATAATCTATCTATCTATCTGAAAGATATCTTTTCTTTTTCTTCTCTAGAACTCCTGTACCTTGCTGGCTGTTTCAAAACATGGGGTTCCAGAAAGAAAACAGATTTTTTTTTTTAAAAAAAACCTTCTCTTCCTTCATGCTATAGCATTCCTGTTTAGATCACATCACGGTACACACTTCCCCACCCAGAACATTTTCATAGTGAGCTCATAGGACTTTGGAGGACTCTGAAGTTACTTTCCTCTTTTTTCCTGCTTCCATGGTGAATAATGTTCTTACATTCTGTGTCTGAACTGCTCTCATCCATAGATGTAACCTGTACCCTCCAATATAGCTGGGACATGTATGGCTGGGCAACATCAGACTTGTTGGAAAATGTAACTTGTGTGTGGAAATGTACAGATGTGGGAATTGTAGTCTGTGTGAAGAATGACAACATGGAAAAGTTTGCCTGTAGGTGGAATATGAAAACAATCACAAAGAGAAGATAGTCAAGGACAGTATGTGTCTTGGAACACGGATGTCAAGTGTAAACATATTAGGTCATCATGTTTTGTGAGAACCATCGTCCATGTGACTATGAGTCACAAGGAGAGGCTGGACTTTGAGGTTGTTTAGCAAGTGTCCACAAATGAATGAAGCCCTCAGCTTAGGAGTGGAGCTGTGTCTTTTTCTTCTGCTGGTTAGCAGGTTAGCTCTGATGATTCTATTGTTCCTGCCTGCTGATGTTTTGATCTACTTGTAAATAGTTACTTTGTATTTACTGCAACTGGAGAATAAAATGTGCCTCTTTAGAGTTATCTTCTGCCTCCAGTCTGATTAATGGGAAGGCTGCATTCTTAGGTGGTAAGATCAGCACCAGAGACGAATGCCATGGAAATCAACTCGCAGTGGAGGAAGGCTTCAGCAGTGGAGGTTTCCACAAAGATTTATCTACTCTGCTCAACTCACACAATAACAAGACTGTGCTCAAGAAGGCAAAAGTAATTAATGACGAAGAAGACACAAGCTAGGAGAGACAAGTTTGGCTTTGCCAGAGCCTAGTGGGAAGGATAAGATTCCCCTCCTCCTCTTCTTACCCTCCAGCTGAATTAACTGAGTGCAAACTACTTCTACATGTTGAACTCAGTTTACAGCAGTTGAAAAAAACTGGAGAGAAAGGGGGAAATGAACAAGGGAAAAAAAAAGAAACTGTGACATGTTTAAAGCATTTGATAAAGTGGGGCAGCAGAGGGTTAATCGACACGCCCTGCCAAACTGGGACAGTTGGAGAGTATGGTAACCTATTGATTTACACAATTTGCCCAACTCCTGTTTCTTTTTGACTGTCTTTTCTCTCTGTGTGTACAACTGCCATCAGCATTGTGTATGTCTCTGGACTTCACAGATTTTTAAAGTTTTTTTTTTTAAATTAGTGCTTCTGCCTACTTTGGATCTCCCTGAATAAGCAGAAAATACTTCCTTCTTTTTGGATTGCCCTGGCTCAACCAATAGGCTCTTGAGTGGGCTCTTAAAGGAAGCAAGTGAGTCCTGCAATACAGTTAAGCTTATCGCATGGCACTTACAAGAACGGGAATGGAATGGAATGGAAGGGAATGGAACAGAACAGAATGGGGCAAAAATGCATTTTACTGGACAGGAGAACGCCACTGATACCACCGGGATCCCCAAGGTGTTCCCCAACTGTTCCTGGCAGCTGATTTTTGAAGGATGGTTCAAAATTATTCTTCAAAATTGGATGCCAGGAACAGCTGGGGAACGGCTTGGTGACTCCCAGCGGCATCGGTGGCATTCTGCTGTGCAGTAAAATGCATTTTTGCTCTGTTCTGTTCCCTTCCCTTCCCTTCTGTTCTGTTCCTGTTCCTTAAGTGCCGTGCGAAAATCTTAAATATTGTGGTGTCGAGTGCCTGTCTTTATTGGTCTCATAATCCAGCATTGTTGTGTGTCACAATATATACCACTGGTTTATCTCTCCCATCTCTTACAAACTAATGGAGGGGAGGAAGGAAGGGTTCTTTCATAATGCTGGAACTCAATGAACTTGACTAGCAATAAAGTCAAGATGCAAGAAGAAGGTACAGCCTCACATAAAACTATGAACAGAAGATAATAGTTATTTGAAAGCCAAAAAACAAAAGAATAGTCATGATGGATTAGACCAAAAGCCCAAGGTCTCCAGCTCCTCCTGTGGTCTTTGGTCACAGGTTAGGTCCTGGGCATGGGTTACCTATTTTCTGGGGCCTCTGAAAGGTCTGGATTGTCCTCTGTTGAGGACCTCTAGCAGGATCATCACATGACATTACTGAATATCTGAAGCAAATATTTTGAACACTATATGCACAAACTGGCTTGTTGAACTGAAAGGAGGCATGTAAATGACACTCTTTGTCTATTTATACTCTCCCCAGAAATGGCCCCTGATGGTGGATGTAATACATAGCTATAATGATGAGTGAGACCCAGCATGATGTAATAGTTTTTGTGTTAGACTAGGAAACTGGGAGGCCAGAGTTCAAGTCAGAAATGACTTGAAGGCATACAACAATAACAATAATGGTGAATAGCCATTGATAACCTTAACCTCCATGAATGTGTCAGATCTCTTGTTAAAGCCATTCAATTTGGTGACATTACTATATTTTGTGATAGGAAATTTCACAGTTGGACTATGTGCTATGTGAAGAGCTGGCACAAAACAGTTTACAACCTTTGGTATTTTTTTGTTAATGATAATTTTACTTAAGTGCTACTTTATTACTTTAGTCTTCATTTGGCCACGATGTTGGATTTTTCCTCTCAAAAAGCTGTAAACAATTGGAGACTACTTAAGTTTGAATACACTTCACTGGAATCATTAAATGGATTTCATTATTTTAGTTGGAGCTTTCATGGTGACTTATGCTTTTCTATGCAGGAATTACACAGGTTCAAGTACCCTTTATGATATTGTACTAAGAGGCTTTCAATTCCTCCTTGCACAATATTTTCCCTCTGTTGCACAACAATAGCTGTGGCCTCAATTTCAATGGCCATAGTGAGTTGGGATGGGAGAGCTCCCTTGCACCATTGAGTGGCTGGTGCTCTCTGGTAATTTAAGTACACCATTACTGGAACCCCAGTATAACTATGCTGGTGGAGCTTCATGTAGTGCCAGCATCATAAGGATTCTAGATCCCAAGACCTTTTCCTCACTGCACAATTATAACACAGCATCGTGAGGTATTTAAACTTTTCTGCCAGATAGCTCAAGGATTTCACCAAACTGTAGGATTCTTTAGGATGCTGATGTGGCAGTTAAAGTGGTATCCAAGTGCTATAAATGTGCAGGGTGGAAAAGACTTACACTTACTATCCAAATAACCTGTGAGATTTCCAAAACATTTGCTCAGTTCAAATTGCAAATAAAATAGAATGCTAAGTCTGCAGCATTATGTGACAAAGGCCAGTATCAGAGAGCAGGAGGCAGAGGTAGAATGGGAAAGAGAAATGATATTTAAAACATTTCGTGCTGTAACCTTGGTTTCAATCATATAACTTATACGGCATCTGAACAGTTTCTTATTCTTCAATTGATTTACAGTCCAGCATCGAGGCTCTCTTATTGCATATAGATGTTGATCACTTTCTGTATTATGTTACAAGATGAACCAGAGAAAAAGCAATATTGCAGGTGCCCTGTGCCAAAGCTCAAGTAATTAGTTTTGGAGATGTGGTAGGCATGTTATTAAGGCCATATGGCTTTACACATACTTGATACAACTGCTAATCAGAAACAGCAGCATTTCTAAGACATGAATGGCAATCTCTCTCTCACACATACACACACAAATAAATAATAGCTGCCACTTAGCCATTGAATTTCACTTGAACCTGGGTAGCCTCACAATAGGCTTCACTTGAGACCAGCACTTTGTACACTGAGTATAAGTAAGCCCCTCTTGACAGAAAATTAAGATGTTCTTAATTTTACTAGGACATTTTCTTTCAGTGTCACCAAAAGAACAGAAAAGGAATGAAAAGCCTGCTAAGTGTCAATGAAAATGAAAAATTGACTCTTTACAAGATGAGACATATGGGTGGTTTAAAAATAGATAAGAAAAAAGTGAATGACAGTAGACATGACAGAGGTATATAAAATTAAGCACATTGTGGAGAAAGTACATTGGGAGAACTTCCATTATAACCAAATGATGGCTACATTTAAACATGGGAGAAGGATGGGAGAAGGACGGATGTGAACCCCAGTCGCACAATTATGACTATTTAAATTTGATTTAACGACAGGAGGAGGACACTGTGCCTCCTGTGTGATAAACGCCATAGCCTGAAGGTAATTTTATATAATATTTTAAATAATTTTTTGCATGAAACAATGCTTATATACACTGAACTATCAGAAAGCAAAGGTGTCACTATCTCAGCTGCCCATGAACAGACTCTTGGTTTTTGGAATATTTCAGAATTTGGAATTCTGGAAAACAGAGAATCAACAGTGTGATCCCCTTACAGAATGGTGTGAGATTAGGATGGAAAAACATGGAGCTAGGAAAGTAACTTTTACATGGAATTGGTTTAATGTGATTCCCTAGAAAGCCCCCAAGTAACACATTCCCAGATATTATAAAAAAAAAAAGTACATCACTCCACTGCATTCTATTACTCTTATTTTATATTTCTTTTTTGAAAAGAAAAATCAATTTTTAAAAACTGTTCCCAAGAAAGCTTTTTAATTTCCTGAAATAACAAGGGAAAGTAATTAGTAAATATTACTAACTGGAATCCTGTATTAGCTTATACTCTGGAGGCAGAGATGGGGTAGGGCAGCCGCACACCAGCCGGCCCAACCCCACACCGACGGTGTCCTGATGCTGCATGCCATTATGCACAGTGCGTGGCATCAGGATGCCCTCCTGGTGCAGCATCCTGATGCACTGTGCCAGAAAGGGCAATGAAGAGCCACGTGCCAGCTCTTAGGGCATCCTTTTGCCACCCCTGAAAGGAGTGGCATTTTGCCGCTCTTTTCGGGGTGGCAAAAGGGAGGATCTGGGCTGCAGTGTGGGGTAGCTGCGGCCCTGATCCACTGCTTCTCGTTGAGGCTCTGTGCTGCCTGTCTGCATCCACTATCAGTAGCTTCTCCTAACTTGACCCCTCCACACCTGACAGAAAATGATTCATGTGTGCTCTGATAGTTGAATGGATCTCTTCGGCCTATGCAGGTCATGTTTGGAAAAATAGATGGAGGGGGGTTCGGTTAAGATTGTGGCAATAATGTCAAAATTGTGACTAAGAAGTGATTGTGAATATGAAACAGTTACAGTTACTCCAAGGAATATGCTGGAGTGTCATTTACTAAGATGTGGATAGAAAAATAATACTTTCCCCACAATGAATTATTTTCTGCTTGCTTCTAGGTACTGAATCTCAACTTCATATATTGTTTCCACAATGAACAGCTTTTATATTCCAAATTGTTGTACCCATTTTTATGGTATTAAATACACACACTGGCACACACACACACACTCAGTCACAGACACACGGACACACACTGCTTCTGCTAAAAGATACATTGTCAGCTTCTTCCTCTTCTTGAAGGTTCAGCATAAAAACCAGCAACTGATATCCATTTGCTAACCATTACTTCCAAACCAGACAGTGGCAACAAGTTGTTAATGATAGTAGAGTTTATTGTAGAAATTAATTATTTTTTCCAAAAGGATACACACACACACACACACAATGGGCCCTTGGTATCTGCAGGGGTTTGGTTCCAGGATGGCCCATGGAAACCAAACTCTGTGGATGCTCAAGTCTAATTATATACAATAGTAATGGTAAAATAGTATCCCTTGTATAAAATGGCAAAATCAAGGTTTCTTTTTTGGATTTTTAAAAAATATTTTTTAAAAATATTCCCAAGCTGTGTATGGTTGAATTCATGTATATGGAGGACTGATTGTATTTGGAGAGATGGGTCTCCACCTACTTTGCCATAATATTGTAGCCTTTTTTAAAAAATAATAATTATTATTACTTACAATATGGATAAATATTAAAAACATTTGAACAAAAGTTAAAACAAATACAAATACACAAATACAATTACAACTAGAAAAAAAGTATACATGACCTAACACAAATATTAATAATAGTCTTTACTTATTCCATCTATACCTGTAACTTCCTGGAATATTTACATTCATCCTTTATAACTAGGCTTCTGTTGTTTCCTTAAAAAGAAACATTATATTTCCATACAACTCTATATTGTCAGTCTGATTGGGTCAAAAATATTATTATTCATACCCTTTGTGGAATTATTTAGTTTGGTCCAGGTATGCTTCTTATCTAATAAAAACAAATGAATGAGAATGGGGAGGGGATTTAGGGTTTGACGAGGATGCATAGTGATACAGGGGGTTGCAGATTGTCAGAAATAGTGCAAATTGAGTCTACTTTTAGGGTTAGGGTTAATGCTAGGGAATCATGGGAATTTTTTTTCTGAGACATTGAGCCTTCTCTGCCAGAGAGTTCTGGTTTCACAATAAACTACAGTTCCCATGATTCCCTAACCCTAACCCTAAAAGTGGACTCAATTTGCACTATTTCTGGCAGTCTGCAACCCCCCACAGTTCACTCTCTTCATTCTTATCTCTGTTACATTTTATCAATATCAGTATCAGTGTATAGGAGGTCTTACTGTTCAGATGAATTGTATTTTCAAGTTCTGAACTGGTTGTTTATGTTCTGGTTTGCCATAGATTTTTAAACATTGCCAATCCTTTTTTGCTTCTTCTTTTGTATTATTCATTAAAGCTGTTAAAATGTCCATATCCATTGCTTCTTGTAGCTTTATTAGCCATTCTTCATTTGATAGTGTAGACATTTTTTCCAATATTTTGCATATGTTATCCTCACAATTGTGATTTTATATATAGCATTATTCTTCTTGATTTCAAATTAATTTTCTTGTCCAGTATGCAAGTCATATTTAAGAGGAACAAAAGTGGGTCAAATGGAATTTTTATCTGTAAAATTGTTGATATCAGAGATTGAACTTTCCTCCAGTATTGTTCTGCCTCATGGCATTTCCACCACATATGAGAGAATGTGCCCGTTGCTTTTCCACATTTCCAGCATTACATTTTACCAATTTTGTATGTTTAGTTCAGATCGTGTAAGTTACTAATTGTGCACCATTTTGATGAAGTTCTCCTTGTAGTTTTGGCAAAGCATAAAGTTGTTAGTGACTTGCCATGTTTCTTCCTACTTTTCTAATTCTATTGGTTTTCCAATGTTCTGTGCCCATTTAATTATGGCATGCTTGATTGTCTCCTGTTCCAAATATATTGTTTTTAATGTTTTATAGTATTTTGTAATCCCTTTGTCAATTGTTTTTTTTTTTGTCTATTTCATTATTATCTTTTGTGATTCCTAGTACCATTTTATCTCTTTTAAATCTTTCCTTAAGTTGAAAGTTTAGGAACCAGTTGTTATTTGTGTTTGCATTTTGTATTTGATCCATAGTTTTCATGGTATAGTCATGTCTCCTAGCTGGGTTATCAAACCTTTGTAGGTAAGCCATGTTTCATTTTTATTTTTATTTCTACTAAAAAAGGCTTCTTGGGTTGAGACCTAGGTGGGTATTTTATTATAAAAATGTTTTCTGACTTTATTCCATACTTTCAAAAGTGAGTTTATAAGATATGGTGGGAAAAGTCTTTGTTGGCATTGTTTATTGAACCATAAGAATGCATGAAAGCCAAATCTGAGTTTAGTGTTTTCAAGACTTAGCAGTTTCTCATTGTTAGGCCTGACCCATTCTTTGATCCAGTTGAGACATGTCACATAATAGTACGATTTAAGATTAGGTAGATTATAACCACCTTTTTTTTAGTATCTCAGTATTTTCCATTTTGATCTTGCTTTCTTTCCTTCCCAAAAGAATTTAGATTGTTCCCTTTGCCATTTCATGTGGGCAGACTTGCACATGGCAACAGGGTTTTCTCTTCTTCCCCCCCCCCCACCCCATAGTCCACTGTTTTGGAGGATCCCTCCAATCCTGACAGCTGTGTGGTGGGAAATCACCTCCTCTCTTTTCTCTTAGGGGAACTGTTGAATCTACTGAAGCTTTGATTTTGTACTTGTGATATCAGAGCTTGAACAAATGCAGTCATATTCATTTAAAACCACAGATGCTATGATAATATCATGCTACTTTGAATTTGGAGATCTATCTCTGCTTTGATCACAGGAACTGCTCTTTTGTATTCAGGCCATATGAATTATGGTTGGCCCTCCATATCCTTAGATACCTTATCCATGGATTCAACCATCAACAGCTTGAAAATATTTTTTTAAAATATAAATTTCAAAAACCAAACCTCGATTTTGCCATTTTATATATGGGACACCATTTTACTCTGCCACTGTATTTAATAGGACTTGAGAATCTATGGATTTTGGTATCAACAGGGAATCCTGGAACCAAACTCCAGTGGATACTAAGAGCCCACTGTAATTAGGCAGTGTTCCCTTAAATGTAAATCATACTCTGGATCCCCCTTCTACCCATTTTCCCTTAGCTGCTACCAGCTTTGTTAGAAGCCTGGGTTTATAGAGTCTGCCAGGAAGCTACATATGACCCTGTCAAATGAATCTGTTGGTTAGGAACACTTACCTGAATCCTGAAACCAGTCAATCAAGATTTAATAAGCACTAACTTCCAACTATAGTTGCAGGTGTTATTCCATTGAAGCTTTTGCATAGAGTTTCTTCCTCTATTAATAGGGGTGATCAAGACTTTCTGTATTGTTGACAGAGCCATTTACAAAGTGCAGTATAGTTGGCCCCTTCCTGTACTAGTGGGTAATCCTTACTATGGTGTTATCTGCTGGCAGCACCAAATTGTTGAGAAATGTTGACTGGCATCCCACATTGCATTTACAGATCTGTAACTGCTCCATATTCACATATGCCATGTATCCATAATTTTGGCTTTATTGCCACAATAAAAAATGCCTTAAACTCAAGGGAGTCATTTTGTGTGATGGAGGTCTGTGGTGGAATTGAGTGGGATGCTTCAGAATGACACCGCTAGCCATCCCTGTCCTTGAGCCATGATGTGATGAACAGGCTTAGGGGGCAGAAGGGGTTAGCCATGTTATCCTGAAGCACTCCATTCACCCATACCACAAGCTCCTGTCACACAGACTGGGTCTCTCAAGGTTTAAGGTGGGTTCTGGGGGACAATTGCTTAAGCAATCATGTAAATTTAGGACTTTTATCACACAAGGCTTTGACAGGGTAATTACAGCATGATAGTAGCATCTGTGGCCATACCTTATCACATAATGCTGTATCTGTCCAGTAACTAGTTTATGGTCCATCCATTGCTGGAATGCTCCTTCTCATTGATGGGCAAAACACACCTATCTCTCTCAATTGTGCTTCTTTTCCACTGTGGATGCACATGTAATAAGTTCCTAAGTTCCAAAATGAAGGCTGTCACATGATGCAAATGGGCATGATTCTCTCCCTCACTATTCTTTCTTTCTTTTTTCCTTTTCCTTTTCTTTTCTTAATGGATTGTCATGATTATGCAATTGCACTAAAATAAGAATAAATAACAATAAATACAGACTGGAAGTCATGCTGGGAAGGGCCCAGGGCAGGGAGGCAAGGCTATGGAGCACCATGGCAATTTGGAAGAGCTATTTGATAATGACAGTCCCCAATCTGGTATGTTTGCATTTCCTAGATAAACACAATCTTGGCACCTTACGAGCTTGGTGTGATAAAGTTTGTAGTTAAGGAATCAACCTGCCAAATATAGTTATAAAAACTTAAGGAATCAACCTGGCCTATCATTTTAAATTTCCCACATTGCCCCACAACAATGCCATATTAGATGGTATGAGGAACTTTGGGAAATTTAAAATGTTAGCTTCTCAGATTCAGGTCAGGTCTCAAGCACTGGTGAGTCTCGAATTATGAAGCTTTGTGAGAATGGAAATTCTCTGGCTACAATAAATCACAAAATTGAATATGCTCAACCCCATTGTCTTAATGGACTTAAGGCTGTAATCCTGACTGCATTAACTAAGAAGTTAGTCCCATTAAATTCAGATGGAGTTATACTTGCAAAATATACAACAGCTTGTTAATTTGTTAGGACTTGCTTAAAAATAGCAAGAACTCCTTCTGTCATTGTGAAATTGAGCCAATCTTTTTTCAGGGCCATGAACTTTCGTCCTGAGACTGAAGTCAGCAGGCAGGTAATCTTTATTGCAAGGCTACCATTAAAAAGAAGAAGCAAAATCAATAGAGTAGGATTGAGACTTCTGTCAGAAGCCTGTGTGCACAGTGAAAAAACTAATATGCTTATCACCCTGTCCTTTTCCCCGGCTTACAGTAAATACCTGATATTTCTCAAAAAGATTTACTGACAGATATTACACAAAGGATCACAGGTTGGGTTTGTGAGATAAGCAAAGAGCACATAAGGCTAAATGGGGATGGTCATCCCTTGGTCAAATGCAACCATTTCATTTTTATTGGAGGCTTGGCCAGGGATAGTGTCAGTTGGGCATTGACCAAGGTGCACCTCATAGCATAGGGTTGGTTGGGGAAACCTCCAGATGTTTTGGTCTACAACTTCTGTGAGCTCCACCAATGGTGAGGGATTGTGATACCAAACATATTTGGAAGGCCAAATAGTCTGCATCACTGCCTTAACAGGGATATTAGGTACAGGATTCCTGCCCTCTTTTTGTAAGTAAAACTGTAGTAAGATTCAACTACCAAATCTAATTAGCTTCTTCCCATGGAATTGGGATGCCATCTTGTTTCTTATCTCAGGCAACAAAGGTTCAACCTTGAGAGCAAACCCCTAGGGTGTAAGCTTGCCAGGTCAAGAGGATCCTATTTCTTCAAATTTCAGGATTAAAACTTGAATTTCAGGGCCAGGACTTTATGATGATCAAAAAGGAGGACAGTCAAGGGTTGGCAAGTAATCTGGAACTCTTTCTGGATCAGTTGATTGTGGAAATGGACATGAGACCAATGTGGGTAATATGCCAGCTTATTAGCAGTAGCAGGTGGGACACCATCCTAGATCCCTGGTGGTACAGTGATTAAATGCCAGTACTGTAGCCACTCACTCACAGCCACAACATTGTGAGTTCAATTCCAGCCAGGAGCTCCAGAGTTGACTCAGCCTGGCATTCTTCCGAGGTTGCTAAAATGAGTACCCAGCTTGTTGTAGACAATTAGCTTACTCATTGCAAACCACTTAGAGACTGCTTAGTTCAGTATGAAGTGGTATAGAAATGTAGCTGCTAGCTGCTATTGCTATATCTAATATTTGCTGCTGTTCCTGCTACATAGCACATTCAGAATGTCCTTATCTATGGTGCACATGGAAGAGACTGGAGTTTTTCCCCAGACTACAATTCTGCTGGAGTTTGTGGAAATTTCATTGTCAGTCCTTGGGGAGTTCTTTGCCAGGGCTTGTACATGAAGGCACATGATCATGACCAGTGCTCCCTGCCTGGTGACATGATGAGTCCAAATGACATGATGAGTCACAATGCATGCTCCCATATTTCTCTCTTCAGATCCATGTTCTTGTTTGTGGGGAAGATTTAAGGTGTATCTACATGGCAGAATTAATACATTTTGCATCGCAGAAATGTTTAACTGCCATGGCTCAATGCTGTGGAATTCTGCAGTTTGTAGTTTTGTGAGATATTTAGCCTTCTCTGTAAGAGAGCTGTGGTGCCACAACAAATTACAAATCCCAGGATTCCATAGGATGGAGCCATGACAGTTAATGCAGTGTCAAACTGTAATAATTCTGCAGTGTGACAGTAGCCTTTGAAAACCCAGTCTTTCCTACTTGCCATTTATCCAGTGGGGTAAGTACTGTATTCTTATGACTCTGAGTCATGCAACTAGTTATATACTCTAAACTTTATAAGGACTTACCACTAGCTTTTTTTAAAAGTTGTAATAATTCCTCTGGTTCTGACACATAGCTCCTTACTACTCCCTCCTTCCTGATCAATGCGTGTTTTGACATTTATGCAGGATATGGCTATCTGAAGTCTCAACAACTAAGAAAACATAACGATACTGCACCAAAAAAACATCACTGCACCAAGGAAGCTGAGTTTTGGATGTCTTTACCTTATTTCCACCCTGCCAAAAAAAAAAAAAAAAAAAAAAAAAAAAAAAAAAAAAAAAAAGGAAGAAAACAAAACAAAAACAAAACATATTATATGGCTTGCATCTGACAGACAGGCCTGGAAGCTCTGCATCTAAACAACTTGTAAGGAATTATTGCTGCCTTCCCACCCACTGAGAAATCAGGACTGTTTGAGGTCCTTCTGCTCTCATTTAAATTCTGTTTTGTGCAGACACCCTTCCCATAACTTGTTTTCAAAGAGCTTCACAAACATTGCGCTAATGAAAGAGAATTTATAGTGTTTATAGGGCTATACTATAAATGGAATTTAATAGCCAAATGTTGGTGGGGAAACTATCTAACCTTTATCAAGCACTCATTAACGGCCAAGGATTTCTGGTGGAATAATGAGCTCCCGTCTGGCTTCCTTCCAGATTTTGACAGTGGCACCCATGTAAATCTACTAACAGCTAGAGAAATACATGCATTAACTGAACAACAGCTAATTAGTGCTTTTTTTTTTTTTTAAAAAAGGAGGATCTTTATGCCTTTGAGACTTGCAAAAACATTCAGATTTGAAAATGACCACAGGCATGAACTTGGGAATGACCACAAAGGTTTCCCCCCTGTATTAATAAGGGGGGGGGAGTATATTTAAAACAAGGAACCACCTGGTACCTCTGAGTTTAATATAGTAGAGAGCCAGTGTGGCATAGAGACCAGGGTTCGATTCCCAGCTCGGCCATGAAACCTACTGGGTGAACTTGGGCAAGTCATGTGCTCTTAGCCTCACATGAAGGCAATGGTAAACCTCTTCTGAACAAATATTGCCAAGAAAACCCCAAGCCTTAGGGTTGCCATAACTTGAAAATAACTTGAAGGAACACAACAACAAAATACAGTAGTTAGCATGAATAGGCTTGTCCTCATTACTTTTGTATTTGCATAATAGTTCCTACTATTTCTACACACACACACGCAAACTTGTTTCTTTTGAGGCAGGTAGTCAAGGCTGAACTGTCCATTGGATCAACTGAGCATTTGTCCTGGACTTTGAAAGAGGACATCCAGAGAACCATACAGATAACACTTCACAGGAAGACTAGAGGTGCTTACTGAGACAAACTTTTAGCAGTCCTACTGCAGTTGTCTGCCTTAATGCAGAAGTGGACCAAATGCCACATCTCAAGGCCAATTTTGGGCTTTCCAAGGATCCCCCAACACCCTGAATTTTGGGGGTCATCTTTTTTCTTCTTTATCAAAAATGCCCTACACATTCCCCAAGGAATAAGGAAATAATTTTGCCATGCTTTTTGCCCCCAGCCTATATTCCACCCAATAGACAACTTTTTTTTCAAGTAGGAAGTAAAGTATGAAAAGGCAAAAATGTAAAATTGTGCCTGATATCCCATAAAGTGCATGGTGAACATTTTTAATAAAAAATAATTGTGTGCTCATTTTAATACTCTCTGACTGTCTTCATTTGGCAGGGTTGATTAATCAGGTAGTCCTAATTAATCCTCTGTTGTTTCATTTTTCAGATGCTTTTAAAATGTCCCAGTTTCTCCTCCTCCCACTATCTCTTTGCTCTTGGCTGACCTCAGTTGCTACAAACTGAGTTCAAGGTGCAAAAGTATTTTGTACTCTATTAACTCATCAAGAAGGAGAGGAAAGGAGTGGGGTAAAGTCTTGCCCTTCCCTGTAGACCCAGGCAAAAACCAACTGTTGTGGTCTCTCCTAGTTTGTGTGTTCTTCCTCATTAATAATTCCTGCCATATTTACTATACTCTGATGCCACATGTCCAGGTTTTCACCTGTAAATGTTGGAGGGTATGTAGATGCTTATCTCTACTTTAATGGAACTGATACAATAATCAAAATTTAGCCAGAAGTGACAGGGCATGTGGAAGTAACAAAGAAAGAAATGTTTGCTGAGAAATATTGGAATTTCTTGCTTGTAGAGGAAAGGTCAGGGCCCTTGGGTTCTATGGGAGAGAGATAGCTCCAGAAGACTTAAAAGGAATGAAAAAAAAAATGGGGAAAGCTGTAGCTTGAAGTACAGGCAAGCATCCCAAGCTGCTTTATTTTTAGAGGTGCCAAGAAAGTGTCCACCTAAAAATTCTGTCCTATATTGTCCACAGAGCTGCAGCTGGGTCTGGAGCACATCCAGCTTAATTGCTGCTATTTGCTTAGATACTTTTTAAAAGGCAGGTGGGTACTTGGTTATTATGACTATTATTCCTCATCAGGCAGGAGGCTGGGATACATTGGCCAATATTCTACATTGAGCAGGTGGAGCATAATGCTTTGTGCATGCAGTTTCATCACAAGGAGAAAAGTTCATGGCCTTGTTAAAAAAAAAAGTTACTGCAGTGCTAGAAATTCTTAGTAGAGGAGCAATGCTATCAATGTGTGCCCCCTACCCACCTGCAGCTATGCCCCTGAGGCTGATGAAGATACTTAGATTGCCACTTTTCTGGCATCTGTTGCATGAGAACTGGGAGTCAACCACCACCATCTTTGTGATATTGCAAGGGAATCTCCGGTATATATCATCCAAATGGCCAACTGTAAGCATTAGGATTCTCAGATGCCATCAGACAATCTAACAACCTGAAATTATTCTTTTAAAGGGGAATTTGGAGGCCATATGAGCACATACCTTGAGAAATAGGCCTCTATTTCAATTTTATATATTAAAAATTGCACATGCAAGCAACAACTGTTTAAAGTTGTATTCAGTGCACAGCTTCTTTGCTTTGGTTGGTGCTGTTATTGTCATTCCGTTGGAAGAAATCATATCTTGTTTCTTCTGTCACATGCCAGGCAAGAAAACAACTGTGGGCTTCCTCCATTTCTGTTCTTTTGCAGAGCATTGTGCTAGGAAAATTCTTTTGAAGCTAGATGGAAAATAACCAATTATTTATCATGCCCTGAAATATTTTCTTCCAAGGTTTATGGTGGAATTTTGTTCTGATAAATGCAGATTGCCTGAAAACCTACTTTCAAACTTCAAGAGTTCAGAAGGTGTCTCCGTAAGTTCCATCTTTTTCTCTCTTTTTTTAGCCATTTAGTCTTACACACCACATGCTCTAGGCATACATGAATATACATAGGCCATGCAGTGCATATCTATCAAATGATTTTGAATAAATTCATTTATGCATGAGTACTGTTGTGGACTCTTTGCAGTGACAAATTGCATCACTCTGGATGGGTGCACAAATGTTTTGTTTGTTTTTTTAAAAAAAATCTGATTAATGTATGTCTGAGGGGGAAAAGAAATGTTTGTCTGAGGGGGAAAAGAAAGATAAGAGACTTCACGCAAAAGGTAATTTTCAGTAAAGCCTTCAATAAAGTCATAGTGTGATCAAATAAATAGCCCAAACTGTCACTGAATAGCTTCCTAGTAAAATGCACATAGTTAAGACAAGCAGAGAGAAGGCTTTTCTGTTATAAGGGTCCATGGTCACAAAGATAGCAAATACCATGTATTATATTTCACACCAGAATGGCTACTGCAATGTCAGGGGCATGTCTGCATGGGTCAAATAATATGTCCTCCCTCCATCTTCATGGCAAACAGTCCAGATGATGCAAGGTCCAGTCCCTGATTTTCCTGTGAATTGTCCTAACAATATATGGTCAGTTCAGCACTGAACCTGTGTTATACCACACTTAAAATATATTTAAAACATTCACCTCTTGCTCCAGATCGTCCCAGAAAAAGTGGAGCCCTCTGGAGCGATGCTGGGATGTTATTCACATGTGCCTTCTGCTGTGTTGCCCACCGCCACTGTGAGTTGCTCCATCTTAGGTCAGAATAAGGGGCTCAGCCATGTGCTCCTCAAGTATTCTGGCCTGTGTGGACACACCTTAAGGCTTGGCTATAATAACTTTAGAGGAATAAAATCCAAACTAGAGAAGAAACTGCAGCTTACTTCTCACGGCTTGTTTTCTCACAAAGAAGGTGCTTGAGATTCCAATGGGCATGACATTGAGCCAAATATTTCCCCAATTTTGGGTGTGTGTGAGAGAATAAGGATGGATATTTTCACTTTCTGCCCCATTTGAATTTTAAAAATCTCAAATAATTTCTGTGAGATTTATTTTTTATGGATTTGGGGAAACCTAACAGAATTCTTGCTCATCTCCATGGGCCAGATGTAATAGGTATAACCATTCTCTTTAAGTGGAGGATCATATTGAACCTATCAGCCAGGAGAAAAGGATGTGGCATCCCTAAGTCATCATTACACAGAGTTTCAAAGCTAGACTTTTAAGAGTTAAGTATTCAAAGCTCTCTGCCTGGACAGGTAAATCTATCAATTCTACTTTCTCCAACAGTCCAATTATTTTTAAAATCCTAAGATCTTTCAATAATAATGTCAATCAGAGTTGGACTATCAATGATACCTAGGGGTGCTTGTTTTACTTTTTCTTCCAGGAATGAACAGAAGCCATTTATCATGTGAGAGAAAGCAAGAGGGAAAACAGTAGAAATAACAAGGACTAGAGGTACTCAAATCTTATCAGTTTTACTTTCTCCAGTCCCAAATTCTTTCCAGTTTCTATGCAGAAAGACACCCATCCCACTTAGTTCATTGATATCAACTATTTCATCTCTGCCCCTGGCAGTCCTCAAATTCTCACTGGGATGGGGGCTAACCTGTGGATGTAAAGTATATAAACTTACCATTTTTCTTACCTTTGATGTCAATGTATATGCTTCAATACGTCTTCCGACACATTTACGAATTATGTGTTTCATTTAATTTGAGGAAAGTGCAACTTTTTGCACCATGTCTGACACTTGTGTAAAATATAATGGTTTCTGCACATATACAAAAATGGCTCAAATGTGAGAAATCATAGAAAATGCACAAAAAACCTTGTAATCTCACAAGTTGGTAATTTTTTTTAAACTATTTGTTCTCATGTGTTCGAATGAAGTAAGTAAAGACTTATATCCCTAGGCTAAATCTTATCCCTGTTGACACCAACCATTACAAAGGAAGTTTGCTCCCTCTGCACAGGCAAATCCCAAGTTCAGGGACAGCCCAAGATATTTTGCTGCCAAAGGCAGATCAGTAAATAACACCCACCTCCCAGTTCAAAGTCAGCCAAGCTATTTAGGCACTTCAGGCTGAAAATCTCACAACAAGTGTCTATCCCTTACCTGGCAGTAAAAACATACAATCATAACAAATCAAATAAATAACAATTTGCTGCCATTTCATGACACACCCCACATCTGCTGCCTGGGGCAGGCACTTCTCACAGAAGAGCAAGCCCTGCCTGAATTCTCTTTTTTGATTGTGCAAGTGTGAGGCAGAACACTGAGAACTGACTTTAATATATATTAGAACTAAATGGAGTTTCTCTCATCCACATACTCACACTTTCAGGAGATTGTTCAGTCTATGTGAGGGTGGGGGCTTTCAAGACTTCAGGGAAGGAAGTGAATGTCAAAGGCCAGAATCATGTTGAGGCATAACTCCAAAATAATTATGCTCACATTATTCTGGGTTATGCTGGTGGTTGTACTTATTACACATTTCCATAAGGAAATACCCATAATTTATGCAAGAATTTCCCTTTTTGCCTGTAATACTGTGGGGATGTCAGATGTGTAATAGGGATGTGCTTCTGATTATTATTGATTCCTGAAGGAGAGAATGGATAATTCAATCAATTTTCTCCTCAATGCAAGAACATCTGTGACAACTGGGCAGTTTTTGTAGATATTCTTGTGAGGAAGAGACAGTCCCTTCATGTTTCTTGTTGTTAGCTGCCCTCAAGTTGGTTCCGACTCATGGTGACCCTGTGGATGAGACATCTCCAAGAATTCCTATCCTCCATTGCCTTGCCCAGATTCTGCAAGCGCTTTCCCATCACTCCCCTGATCAAGTCTATCCATCTAGTGTGTGGTCTTCCTATCTTTCTTCCACCCTTTACATTTCCTAGCATTATTGTTTTTTCTAGTGATCCGTGTCTTCTCATTATGTGGCCAAAGTACGATAGTCTCAACTTGATCATTTTAACTTCCAAGGAGAGCTCTGGTCTTATCTGTTCAACAACCCATTTGTTTATCTTCTTAGCTGTCCATGGTATCCTAAGTATTCTTCTCCAGCACCACATTTCAAATGAGTTGATTTTCTTTCTGTTTGCTTCCTTCACTGTCCAGCTCTCACACCCATACATAGTAATTGGGAATACAGTGGCCTGGACAGTTCTAACTTTAGTGCTCAGTTATATGTCTTTGCTCTTCAGTATCTTTTCCAGTTCTTTCATAGCTGCCCTTCTCATTCCTAGTTTTCTTCTTATTTCTTGATTGCAGTCTCTATTCTGTTCAATGTTTGATCCTAGATATGGGAATTCTTTGACTATTTCAATTTCCTCGTTGTCTAGATTGAATCTGTGTATTTCTTCTGTGGTCATTATTTTTGTTTTCTTTATGTTCAGCATCAGGCCTGCCTTTGCACTTTCATCTTTGACCTTTCTTATTAACTGTTCTAATTCCTGAATGTTTTCTGTTAATGTAAATCTGTCATCTGTCAATCTTAGGTTGTTAATGTTAATGTTGTTAATGTTGCTTCCTCCTATCTTAACTCCTCCTTTTTCTGATTCTAATTCTACTTTTCTTATGATGTTTGCAGCATATAAGTTAAACAAGTAGGGTGATAGGATGCATCCTTGTCTGACCCCTTTGCCTATAGGAAACCACTCTGTTTAACCTAATTCTGGTCTGATGGTGGCTTTTTGTCCTTGATACAGATTCCTTGTCAGGATGATCAGATGTGGTGGCACCCCCATGTCTTTAAATGCATTCTCTTCCTGTACACTTACCATTTTCCTGTAGCACTGACATAGCCACGTCCTCAAGCTACCCTCTATCATCCCAAAATAGCCATTTAGTGGCTGGGGAAGGGCAGGGGCCAGAAGAGGATCATCATCTGACTATGTTCTATGGCCAGGGCACAATAGAGGCATCCCTTATGGCCTCCCATGAGTCCTCCAGTTTCCCAAAAGGATGACATCATCATGGCATGTGAGTTAATGGAAGGCTACTCCCTGCCTTCTTCCCAACCACTACATGGCTGTGTTGGGAGGGTAAGAAAATTGTGCTTCAGGGGAAGGAGTAGCCATCAGGGTCTATTCATGGGCTCTAGGGGGAAAAATGAAAACAAAACTTCAAAATTTGCCTTGTTTGGGTTTGCTGACATTTAAGAAGCTCCCTTTTCTTTTTCCTTTTAGTGACTCTTCTAATATCATCAGAGGGTGGTGGAGTCTCCTTCTTTGGAGGTCTGTAAACAGAGACTGGATGGCCATCTGGGGATGCTTTGATTGTGAGTTCCTGCATGGCAGGGGGTTGGATTGGATGGTCCTTTTGGTCTCTTCCAACTCTATGATTCTATCCTCTCCGTCCCTAGTGTACGGGCACTACCGACACAACCTGAAATAACTTCCAGAGCAGCCATTAGAATGATGCTGCATTGAATGAAACTTGGCCAAAGGATTTTGGGGTCAAGATGTACTTACTTTCAACAAGGTGGCTGAGTCAAGAATCAGGATCAAACACTGAACAGAATGGAGACTGTTGGGCCAAACCCTCAAACCTACTGATGCCCCTTCATGATGTCATTAAGCATTGTATGAATGGTTTATCATTTAAACACATACAGAGAGAACATATTTTCCAGTCTGGAAAAACAGAAATGTTAGCTAAAGGGGCTAATGCCCAAGCAAAGTGAAATGAGGGAATTACTCCTCACTTATATAGTGAGAAGGAGCCTTTAATCTAGCCTACTTGCTTCTAGCCATATGGTGGATGCAGAGTAGAACAGAGGGTGAATTCTGGCACTAGAACAACTGGGAGGAAAGGAGGAAGCAATCTAAATAATTGTATTGTCCCCTGGAGAGTCTTTATAGGTGGCAGCTAGAAAGAGGTAAAGCTGCTGCTCTCCTAGCTGAGCTGGAGATTTGCACACAGACCTTTTGCCCAGCATTTTGTTGTTGTTAACTGCCTCAACTCAATCTCAACTTATGGTGACCCTATGGATGAGTCATCTCCAAGACCCTCTGTCCTCCACTGCTCTGCTTAATTCCTGCAAGTCCTTAATACCCATAGTGAACTCCTTAATGACATGTGGCCTTCCTCTCCTCCTACTTCCCTCCCCTTCCCCAGCATTATTGTTTTTCCCAAAGAGTCCTTTCTTCTCATGATGTTTCTGAAGTATGACAGTCTCAGCTTGGTCATCTTGGCTTCCAGTGAGGTTTGCAGCTTGATCTGCTCTAGGAACCATTTGTTTGTCCTTTTGGCTGTCCA